>BJKM01000037.1:434535-839535 GCA_015082035.1 Chaenogobius annularis
ATTATCCGTCTTCATCTGACAGACGCTGCTTCATGTATGAGCACATAGAAAATGATTCATTGCCCTTCTCGTGATTTATGTGATTTATGTGCGTTTGTTCAGGGACGCGATGCCAATTTACCAACACCGTAATCAGTAAACATACCATTTAGACATGTTTGATTTACAGGGGGGCAATTTATCCAAAAATGGATTCTGTTGTTAGTGAGAAATGTGATTACTGTGCATATATCATTTATAAGTTAAAACAATGCAGTTAGAGTATTTTGTAAATACTAAAACATTTAGAGACACGTTTTAACACTTTTCTGTCAAATTGGCAAGCAAGACTAAAACAGGACTAAACCAGGGACAAAACCAGGACTAAAGCACAACTAAACTAGGTGTTAACAAAGGACTAAAGCAAGACTAAAACAGGACTAAACCAGGGACAAAACCAGGACTAAAGCACAACTAAACTAGGTGTTAACAAAGGACTAAAGCAAGACTAAAACAGGACTAAACCAGGGACAAAACCAGGACTAAAGCACAACTAAACTAGGTGTTAACAAGGACTAAAGCAAGACTAAAACAGGACTAAACCAGGGACAAAACCAGGACTAAAGCACAACTAAACTAGGTGTTAACAAAGGACTAAAGCAAAGACTAAATTAGATAACCAGACTAAAAGGGACATAACCAGACTAAACCAGGGACAAAAACCAGGACTAAAGCACAACTAAACTAGGTGTTTAACAAAGGACTAAAGCAAGACTAAATTAGGACTAAACCAGGGACAAAACCAGACTAAACCAGGACAAAACCAGCACTAAAGCACAACTAAACTAGGTGTTAACAAAGGACTAAAACCAGACTAAACAAAGACTAAAACGGGACTACACCAAGGACTACACCAAGGACTGCAAGCAGTACATTTAAACACTCTTAGTCACAGTACAAACGAGCCTTAAAGATTTACCATAAAAAGCCTCGAAAGCACCGTCATTGGAACATCTCGGCCCAAACATCATCTTCTGAAGTTTTGAACGTTTCAGACTATTTTCCAATTTGCGCCCGGTATTAAAAATTCTACATGACTTTTAGCTTCTGGCTGTTTGAAGGATTTTGTGGGTGATCGCGCTGCAAACTCTGCACGATCCACAAGAATAACATCTCTTCAGGACTGCACCGTACCTTTCTTTTCTGTCACTCAACTTTTGGACGGTCAGTGAAGGCCACGGCACGGTGGATTATGCTGCCCGACTCTATAAAGACATGTGTTACAGGCAACGGCTTTAAAACTGAAGTAAAGAAACACCTCAAGGGCGTCCAGAGTTGAATAAATGATGCTAACTAAAGCGAGACTAAAACCAGGAATGATACAACACATAACATCGTCTGAAACTCCCCAAAAAGTTCTGAGATATTCATTTCTCTCTCGCTCGCTCACCTCTAACGTTATTGAAGAGAATTACTGACGTTGTCCTGTGCTTGTGCTCGTTTCCAGGTGGAAATAAGTCCGCTGGAGAACGCCATAGAGACCATGCAGTCTGCCAACGATAAAATTAGCAGCGTGGTCCAGAGGCATCTCGGTGATCCAAATTTACCCATCAACCCCCTCTCCATGCTGCTCAACGGCATCGTGGACCCAGCTGTGATGGGGGGCTTCGCCAACTATGAGAAGGTACGCTGTCATTTTCCACGCTGCTAATTTATACCTACTTATGTACGCTCGCTCGGTAGCTTTGGGAATTATAGGTTTAAGAATAGAAATGTATAATCAAGGGCATGTTTTTTGGCAAGGGGTTTGACAAATGTGTTTGCTAAATTAGTGTTTTTCAAACTGTGGTGCACAAGCTCCTTCGGGTGATTTGTGGATTCCTCTGCAGTTCAATTATTTGCTGGATTTAGAGTCAATTTATCAAATTTTTTTGAACCAGTATAGGACCTGTTTAGACCTGTTTTATCCTTAAAGTGACAATGAAAGGTTTTACGATTTTGACTTTTATTTAAACTTTGATTTTGACTTTATTTGGTGTATTTATACCTGTTGTACATATAAATGATCGTTTTACACCAATCGAGGAAGTATTTGTGGAGAAAATATTGAAAAATCTGTGGCAAATGACAGGAAGTGACATCACTACTAGGGACACTCATTCCAAGATTAATGCAAACAAACTAAAGTCACTCTCATATATTTTTTATTCGTCTAATTAATTGGTATTTTTTTTTTTTGTCCCAGTTTTTTGCTGGGTAATTTCCCCAGTGTGATGTCATCAATTACAAACAGGAATTTAAATTCTAAAACTGTTTAAAAAAAATATTCTGAGATAAAATTGTCTTAATTTTTTTGCAAAATTCAGATCTACATTTCTTTCTAGCTCTGATTTACAAATATAATAAAGAGCAAGCAATTATATAGACAGTTTGTCAACAAATACACTCATACACAATTTTAGGCAACTGGAGGCAAAAGTGAAGTGAAACATATGATCCCAG
This sequence comes from Chaenogobius annularis, assembly GCA_015082035.1. Taxonomy (NCBI): domain Eukaryota; kingdom Metazoa; phylum Chordata; class Actinopteri; order Gobiiformes; family Gobiidae; genus Chaenogobius; species Chaenogobius annularis. The sequence goes on from BJKM01000037.1 coordinate 437,017, forward strand.
TGGAGAAAGTGAAATTAACCCCAGAATATCACAAAAATATGAAAAATCAAGATGGTTTTGGCCAAACTCAGATCTGTGTGTGTGATATCAGAGCTTGGTTTAAAGACATTTACACCTGTACAACAATATTTGTTTATTTATTTTTATGATAGACACTATGGATAGGTAAAATTCCGATTTGTTTTATTTTTTTTATTTTTTTAAATTTATTTTTTTGGACATATTCTTGACAGAAATGCTGAAGCCCATAATAGTTTGTAATTTTATCTACCAATATATTATATACTTGAACACAAATCATACATTTTGTAAAGCTCAAATACAAATGTTGGGCTCGGAAATAGTATTTTTCTCTCCTTCACAATAGAAAAGCAAATATATTTGTCACTGGAAAATTCAGCAGTGTTGCTTATTTTTCGTCATGAAGATTTAAAATGATTAGCATATAGATGTGATTTAAGTTGAAAATATGAAATGTACATTCTTCATTTTGCCTCCAGGCGCCTCCATTTCAAACTTTTCGGATGACTTGCCATTTTAAAGAGTCTGCAGTTGCTTTATGTTCAATGTAAATGTTTTCATGCAAAATTAGTCCTTCAGTAAAGGGAGTTCTCTAACCCAAAGGCGCTGCTAAACTAAATTACACATATTCATAAATCGTACTAAAAAGGTTTCCTCGTCTGACTAATCATTTATCATCACATTACGTGACTCTCCCAACCTTGTGCTGTCCAGGCTTTCTTCAATGAGCTGTACATGCAGGAGCACCCGGATGACCTGGAGAAGATCAGCAAGCTCAAGGACCTCATCGCCTGGCAGGTAAGTCCACGGCCCCGCCAACAACAAAACTCAAGCTATCCACCGCGGAGATTCATCGCCTGTCGACATTCAGAACTCATTACAGTAATGCATTCTCGCTACATGGCCTTTATGCAGTATAATGTGGTACTTTAATGAGATGTCAGGCGTATTATGTGGAGTACTCTGGAGGACGAGTGTTATTGACAGAAGAATAATGCAGTTGCAAAAAAAAAACGAAATCCTTGAAAGTCTTGTTGAATTGGCAATGTTTGAATTGGATTAGTTTGGCTAATCAATGAACATATTTTATACCCCGATTACACATTCTTATTCCAACTTTTCCAACTTTGATTTCTTCTTTGCTTTTAGGTCTTTAACCTTCATGACTTTAGGTAAAGAATTCTAAAGAAACTATTCATCCAGGCTTGATAAGATGATCACTTTATTAATAAAAAATATATATAAATTATTATTTTTTTGTAAAAATTATAATTAAAAAAAAATGAATTAAAAAATTTAAATAACTTTATTATTTAAAAAAAATAAAGGAAATTCTGTCCAGAAAAGTCATATAATATTCTAAACATGAAGTGGCTACTGCATGAACAACATCAGATTGCATCGGCTTTGCATTTCTATCGCGTCACATTATTTTACACTCCATTATTTTCCTCATTTTAAAACGCGTTCCAAATCCCAGATCAAAGCCAGATATCCTGTAACTTTAAATACTGGCAGGATACCGTGTCACCTTTGCGAAGTGCAGAGATCCGCCTTAAAGGTTAGCGCCGCGAGGATAATATCACTTAAAGTAACAGGGCGAGAAGTGAGCCGGGGTGATCCGTGTGTGAAACTCTGCCCGCGATAATTTGCTGAAGTTTGCAGAGAGCCAGAGATCAGGACAGGGCTCAGAGGAACTGCACACACAGCAAGACACGAAATACTACTACTACTGCACTGAAGCTAAGCCTGTTTAAACTGCTTATTGTGAGGCTGAACGCGTCGCAGCAAGTGCTTAGTCTTTGATTATTTAAAGCTAGATTGTTGTAGCTATGTTATTCCTCCATGGGAGATTTTTAATGCTGATGCGTCGTTTTCTGTCTTCTCTTAAAGTGAACTCTACTTTAATCTAATTTAGCAGATCAGAATCAGAAGGGATTTATTGCCATTGTCAATCAACAAAAATTCACAAACATAGGAACTTGTCTCGGCATTAAGGTGCAACAAAAACACTGATCAATAATAAAACAACATATATTCAATCAAAAGGGCATGCATTAAGAGACCATTTAAAATTACCATAGTATTAAAATAAAAATAGGCATTACTATGTACACAAGATTACAGTTACATTTACAGTTGTAGTGCAGAAAGTGACAGTGCAGTGAGTGAATAGTTGCAGTTAAAGTGAGAGGTGTTTAAGAAGTGAAAGAAAACTATTCTTGTGGCGGGAGGTTCTGGTCCGGATGGACCGTAGCCCCCTGCCTGAGGGAGTGGTTCAAATAGACCATGTCCAGGGTGAGAAGGGTCAGCTGTGATGACCGACCTGCTCGTCCCAGAGCCCTGGAGACGTACAGGTCCTGCAGAGATGGAAGTCTGCAGCCGATCACCGCACAATGCGCTGTAAGTCTCTGTTTGTCCCTGGCTGTAAGCTCCAGTGTACCACACGGTACCTCAGCTGCCGCAGGACACCAGCCGGTCCACCTCCCTCCTGTAGACAGACTCATCCCCAGACTCATCCCTGTCCGAGATGAGTTTGTGTACAGGGAGAAGAGCAGAGGAGAAAGTACACAGCCCTGTGGAGGGCCTGTGCTAATAGTCCAAATGTGTTGAGACATTCTTCCCCTGCCGCACACGCTGCATCCAATACGTCAGGAAGTCAGTGATCCACCTGCAGGTGGGGTCAGGCACGTTGAGCTGAGAGAGCTTGTCCTGGAGCAGAGCAGGGAGGATGGTGTTGAACGCAGAGCTGAAGTCCACGAACAGGATCCTGGCATAGGTTCCCGGGGAGTCCAGATGCTGCAGGATGAAGTGGAGTGCCAGGTTGATGCTGTCGTCTACAGACCTGTTGGCTCTGTAGGCGAACTGCAGGGGTCCAGCAGGGAGGAGGTGAAGGACTTCGAGGTGGGGCAAGACCAGGCGTATCAAATGACTTCATGACTACAGACGTCAGCGCCACAGGCCTGTAGTCGTTAAGTCCAGTGATCCGGGGCTTCTTGGGGACAGGGACAATGATGGCAGACTTGATAGTAAGTAGTTAAGTTGTAACGGGTGAATGGGATTTACTAGAAGTGCAATATAACGTTTCTGAAATTACAGCTTGTATATTTGATCAATAAAAGACAGATGCGTTTAATGCCAAGCTTTAGAATATCTCACCCTCATTTGTTTTATATTGGCTGAATGGTTGGGCATAGTGAGTGTATTATAGCAAGGAGGTTGTTGGTTCAGTTCCTCAGTTTGCTTATTGCGGCGTCCGGGTTGTGGCGTTTACAAGTCGTCTCGGTGTTATCGCGGTTCCTTTTTTTCAGTTAAATATCTCATTGACTTGCAGTGGTTAGCCGGTGTCCATTGGATGCTAAAGTGACGGAATGCAATTAAATTTAACGGCATTTTCAGAATGTAAAGTTTTTCTCCAGCCTTTGTTTAATTTAGAGTCAATTTTATTCATGCGTTTATAAATTATTTCCTTGGGTTTTTCCTCTTTTCTTTTTTTCTTTTTCATATTTTTATTTCCAATTTTTGAGATATAAACAAACGCGAAACAAGGAACAACCAGAGAGCAAGACAACAACAAAAAATATATAAAAACAATTAAAAACCGTGACACAAGCAGCACAGTATGACGAAACGTTTTTCTTCTTTTCAAACTAAACTTAAAGGTGCACTATGGAGCTTTTGCTGTCGCTGAGTCCACCACCTGCTGGTATCCATGGAGATGTCATTATTATTATTATTATGCCTGGATTGATGCATCGTATGGCACTAAAGTTATATCTTGAATTTATTCTGTTGCTATTGCTTATCCTTACTGTGAGCTGGCTCCGCAGATCTGACCTGTGACTTGCTTTGTTTGTTTTTGGCATCCCCTTCTTGTTTCCATGGAGATAGAGATCATTTTAATGCCATACTGTGGAGCATTATTGGCAACGCAAGAGCATCTCATTTAGGGCTGTCATCCTTTAGTTGTTTTGTTGCTTTATCAGTCGAAGATGTCTTACCCAACCAAAATGTGTATTAATCTACTTTTAATGTAATTATTTTGACTTAGATTATACGGATTTATAACAGCAGAAAAGGTTGGAGTAAATTATCGGAAGATTCGGGAGTGAATCATGAGTCTTTTTGATGTGTATTTTCCTTGTAAATACAGTGTCTTTTTCTTGTTTTTTGTATGAATCAGACTTTTAGCATGAACTCCTTTTGCGCTGGTGGTCTCGTGAGTGCAGTTTGGGTCCGATACACTGTCAGATCATCGTGACAGTTCATCGTTTTGAGAGCTTCGGCGAGTAATCGATTGACGCCGCTTGTTTTTAGTCGACCAAGCATTTCTCTAGTCGACTACAGCCCTAATCAATGGAGATAAAGTTACGCAGCGCACCTTTATAGTCATGATCTGGTCCTTTGCAGACCTGTTTTGGCCCAAATTTAGACCTGGTATAGTCCTGTTGTTTTCGATAGTGGCGAACACAAATCCTTTCTTCACTTGGGATACTGTGGTTTCCTCTTCTTGCTCCAGTCCTCCTCGCTCAGCCTTTCACGGCGTAGATAATTGAATTCGCAGTATTCTCTCCCTCGTTGTAAAATAGGTCGGCTTTCGTGCTCGGCGTCTCAAGAGTTTCCCCTGATCTTACCCACATATATTTCGCGCTGGGGAAGCCTCTTTTGCTCTCATAACAGTTCACCTACTTTTCTTACCGGCTTCTTGCTGTTGACCTTGAAGTTTCATAACACGGTTTTTATTTTTTTATTTTTTTAATATAGCTGCAGCGCTACAAACTTTGGTCAGACGTGTGTGCATTTCAATTTCGATAAAGGCAAGTTACATTTTTGCACTATATCGAGGCCGAACAAGCCGAGACCGGTGACCTAAAAATAACTGCGTGCCATGACTTGCAAAGACTCCAGTCTGCTTTTCCTCCAGCAGCGAACTATCATTTATTTAATATTATTTTGAGACTGACAAAAACAATAACATGCATTTTTTAATACCAATGTGCAGTGGCAGGGTAGAAAATGTGCTTTGGCCGTCCAGAAAATGTGTGGATCAAATCTGCTCATCACCAACTTTGTACCTTCTTGATTATTTATACTTTAAAATGTCTATATAATTCTAAGAAAAATAAAAAATGCAAAATTGACGTTTTTGTGCGTTTACCTTGTTATAACAACGTTCCGCCCCAATATTAAGCTTTATTCATGCTTGTTTTGACAATCCTCTTTACGAGAACATCTTGCCCTCAGCCCCATAAATCACCCAGTTTCAAGTTTCTTCAGATTGTGACGTCAAAAGTTCAAAAAACGACATGGTTTTTAAGTCCATACATTTCTACTGTCAAATTACACCCATCGCCACTGCATGCCCATATTAGCATGCCAATTGAGTTGCTTATATGGCTTATATATTTTTTTCAGGCAGTAGATGGCGTGCTGACACCTATCTGATTTAACATGTTTTTGTTTTTTTATGCATAGGCTTTATTTTTTTATTATTCTAAAATATTACATGCCTAAGCAAAGGTTCTCAGATCACGTTTAATAGCTAATAACATAACAAACAATGCATAATATGTGTCTTTTAGCTGAATCTGTCAAAAAAAATATTCTTCTACGTAATTTTACTAAATCCAAAAGGAGATTGTAGCAGGTGAAGTGTCAACTACTCGTGTAAATAGTGTGAATAAAATGTGTTAACAGTTACGTGATTTTAAAAAGATAGATAACCAGAAAAGAAGCCACGTTGTTCCCAAAATGTTGTGTGTAAAGCTTCTTAGCTGCTGTCCATGGCTTGCAGCGTCAGGGTGCTCGTCCATCTCGTCTTGCCTTGGTTTAAATGAGACAAATGAACTTGAGGCTGCTCCAGTGAACAAATCAAACAGGACGCAGAGGGAGCATGCCCCGTGTCTCTCAAGCATCTACTGTCCAGCTTATTACAGGAAACCATCTGCTGACGGAAAGTGAATTAGTGAGTGTAAACTGCTCCCAGTAAATACAGGCGGCAGCTTTGGTCCACACGATGAAGATACATGTGTAAATTAGTGCAATATTAGCAAGACAACAAGGTAACATTACTAGATTGATTTACTGCAAGAGAGTACATTTACTTTTCTGACTGCATGTTTTATAGTCAGACAGACGTTAAAGAAGGAGAACCCGATTTTCTTTTTTCTGTGAGGGGAGGAGTGATTTAAATCTAACTCTCACAAACCCTTTGGCACGTCACTAGTTTTCACAAGCATGATTTTCTTGGCCCCGGCACAATTTTAGAACAGCTTTTTATCAGTGAAGCAGGTCGGACCAGTCATGCAGCCAATCAGCTCTCATCTGAAAATGGCTCTTTCGTTGCAATAGATAAAATATTCTATAATTAGAAGAAGACCTTAAAAATTTCTTTTTCCAACAAAGTTCACTTTTTTTCTTTTTATGAGTTATCATTTTGGTCCAGTCCTTGATTGTTGGTTCAGTTTGTGTCATCCATTTCTTTGTTATGGCCCTCTTCCCTGCCACCAAAAATATGTTCAAAAGGTATCCATTTCTTGTGTCCATTGGCAGGAGTTTTGACGGCCAAATAGATATTTCTGACATCAAGTTGGATACTTTTTTGAGAAAAACTTGTGTACTACAGCTGTAAGGATGAAGTATTATGGTGGCAGTGGAAGTAGTGATAGTAGTAACACAGATTTAAAAAGAGAAGGCAGAATTAATAAAAGGTTTTAAAAAACTATATTTCAAAAAAGATGTATATATTATTATTATTATTATTATTATTATTATTATTACTAATAAATGTTTTATTTAATTTTGTAAAATTTATATAATTCAACGCTTTGAAATATTTATTGTTGTGGTATATGTTGGTAATTGTTAAGTACCATGTAGGGAAGAAGTAGTAGGATCAGTTTAGTATGGAATTAGTATAAAGTACTTTTAACATTTTTGGGTAACAGTATTTCAACCTCGATATGTCTCCTTTAGTTGGCAACAGCCTCTCTGATATAGAATCCAAATGTTTGACTCCCTTGATGTGTAATCCTTGTGCTTTATCATTCATGTTGCATTAGTCCTAATCTTATGAGCGTCTTCGCTTTCATTAGTCAGAGATGTCCGCATTTTCTGTTTAACCCCAACCTTTGAAAAATAACAAGCTCTTTCTCTCGGCGGTCGCCCTGTTTGTGTTGTCACGACCCTGACATTTTACACAGGAATTAATAGCCTCGTGGATAATTACATTTGGGGCTTTACTTCTTTGTTTCTTCCTGGAATCGCTCAACAGTCTCCTGCAAATCAAGCTAATTGGGAGTCGTGTGAGAACTGCCAACACAGTCCCTACATCACAGGCGTCTACGATCATATGAAATCATCTACAGTACTCTGAACTGCTAATTACCACTCTACGATGGTATGGATAATTAAGGTATATTGCAAGTTAATGTAGCAATGTCAATACTAAGCCGAGACTAACTGGTTCACATATTACTAGGGCTTGGTTAAGATTAGTTATTTTTTCTCATTAATAGTGATTTTTATTTATTTTTAATTTATTTTATTTACTTTAATTTACTCTTTTTTTTAATTATTATTTTTGTATTGTTTCATTGTGAAAAAAAATATATGGCATTTAATTGAGATTCATGAACTGACAAGACTTTAATTAACCTCCAAAGTCTAAACTCTTCTCCAACCTACATCCTTTTACATAATTATATACATACAATTAAAATCGCCAATCTTATCACTGACAATTTCAAACAACTAGATCCCAATTTCATTAAAAGATGATTCATTCTTATTAATTACTTTTTTCGAGTAGCCTTTTATTCTATTAAATCTATTCAATAAATTATAATACCGTATTCTTGAACTTTTTACGAAGCAAGATATCTGCAGAATTTTGCACAAAATGTATGTATATACGTTTATATCATTAGTCATTTAATGCACTTATTTTCTCAGTGTTTTAAAATCAGAAAGTAAACACTTATAACACTGTGACCGAACCCCTACACTATTCTGCAGCTAATTTACTGAATATCACTCCCCACTCTTAAACCCATTTCATATTGTATTTTATTGAGGTGTGCAACCTTGAATTATTTATGATATTGTGAATGTTGTGTTAAAGATATGATAGATTTGAATATTGGTTATAATCTAAAAATTCAGTTGAAATCCAATCAAATCCAAACAGAACAAACTCATGCTAGGGTTGAACAGTCCTTTCTATTTTCTGATAATTAAACCTCAGCTAATGCATTTATGTATTGTCAAAAAAATCGTATTGGAATCTTCCCTTAGAGGTATTAGTAAAGCCCACATGTCAAGAAAAAACACACTAAAAGAAAGAGAAAAATGTACGAGTTGCGACATGTACGTATCTTTACCCACAGTCCATAAGCTCCTCTGTACAATCTAAGGGAGTGTTGTTGCCAGGTCTGCCTCAGTTCCATTCAATCCGCAGCTCTATAAAAAGAACGGGTGTTTCCTGGGAGACCCGCGACGCTCCTGGTCCTGGGTCGACTCTTTCTGGTTCACATCGCTCTCTGCAAAACATATGCATTTGTGTATTTTTAGTTCAGGGGTTCATTTTGCTGGGCTAATTACACTGCCTTACCAAAAAATAAGGGTCACACCCTCTAATATTAAAAGATTTATTTCCATTCAGTGTTGCATTATTTGTCACCAGTTGATCTTGTATTGATGATGTGAGAGAGTGACCACTGCACAAAGCCTTCTCCAGCTCGTCCCAAACACTCTCACTGGGGTTCAGATCTGGAGTAGATTAGTTTCTGCTTCTCCTTTAGGTGTTTTCCCTGCTCGATGCCAGTGATTTTAGCCTTCTCAAACACACTGACATCTCGTCCATGTCCATGGGATTCGTCTTTCCTCATGGTCGTTTCAGAGCTGGCAGAAATAACTTTGGATATTTACAAAACGTACAAAATTGACTTTAATTTTTTTATTTTTTTTATTTTCTCTTTTTTTTGTAATAAAAGAAGAAGAAAAAAGACAGTTGAAAAAAAGATGGAAAGAAATAATGGACTAAATGAAATAATCTCGACCGTAATATAAAAACGAACCCAAAACTACTCAAATTCAGGTCAATATTCAATTAAAGTCATTGTTGTTTTCGCAGCGCTCTCCAGCCCCTCCCCCGTCTGATCGCTCCCCGCGGTGATGATGGAGGTGTTCAATATCCGGGGATTCCTCATGGGGGCGTCTCTCTGTAACCTGCCCTCATTTATCTTCGCTTGGCCGAGACTGTAGCTTAGTAGGGCAGCGCTGTAACGAACGCACACAGAAGGCCGGCTCCATCAAACACGCTCAGCTCCTCTCAATCTGCTGCGTGCTGCGTTTAGCCGCTCCACCAGGGACACATCGGAGGTAGATTTTATGAAGCTATAGGGGTGGGCACGATTGAAAAATGCTTATAGGTATATGCCCCGGTGGAAATATCGCTTTGTACTCTCGTTTGGAAAATTACATCTAAAGTGGGACGAAACTCAGACCATTAACATTAGCTTGCACAAAAAACAACAACAAAAGCCCCAAAGATGAATAATCAAGAGGGCGTCGGCCGGTACCAACCCTTCGACCATATTTAGGTGAAATAAAGCCTTGTTAGAAGTCATTGTTGAGCGTGTATACCTTTTAGTGCTTTATTTTAGGGTGTAAAACTGGCATCTGAGCTAAAGGCGTGTTACTGGAGCAGGAGACAAATGACATCATGAAACAAAAGTTGTATTTACTTTTGGCTTAATCGTTCATTTGTAGGTGAAGTAACCTTTGATCTGACTTATCTCTGGTTAACATTGTCCAGCTAAGTGTTTGAATGGACAATTTGGGATCTATGAGTGTCTATGGGGAAAACCACCTGCTTGTCACCATGGAAATGCTCTAGCTTTCCCTGAATGTCCCACAGAAGGGGCTAAATGGCCTCTATCTCCACGTATAATGTTTGATAGTGAGTAATAGAGTGATCGTGTGATAGAATATAACATTAAATAAATAAATTTAAATTGGCATACATAAAACAAATACTATTTGAGCAGCCCGAATACTTGAGAGCAGCAGTTTTTAGTTTATTAAAGTTAGAATTCAACTAAAAATTATTTCTTACTGCATACAAAAAATCACCCATCCAAGGACCGTCTGAATGCTTTAAAACTGTAAAAGGCCATGAGTATTTAAAGATCGTAAACAGATTGAGCCGAGTGGACTTGTTTCTCAGTGTTGCATCATGGGTCTTGTCAGTAATGTCAGATGTGGTTTGGGGGGGGGGGGGGGGGGGGGGTTTACGCGGAAGGCAGCTGGACCAGAAGAAGCTGTTCAGAAGGAAAGAGCAAAGCCTCAAAGGACGAAGGGTTAAGAAGATCAGAGTGAAAGTTATCCGTGCGCCTCATGCTACGTTGATCTATAAAGACACGGAATATAAAATGTATAGGGTCTTTTCTAGTTCAGTTGATAGTAGAAATGCAGCAATACTGAATATACCATTAATAGTTCAGTACAACCCTCACAGTACGCAATACTCCAGTGCTTTAAACGTGCCGTACATCAGAAAACGGCTCCATAACGCTGCTTTATTCGAACAGAGAAGAGATTGTAAAAGGGTTATGTTTATTGATTAAAAAAACAATGCGATTGTTCTTTTCAGGCTTAATATGTGCAGAATATTGTGACCTGTCTTGAAATGTGTATCAAATAATGCAAAGATTGTAGCATTCTTAGTTGTTTGCCAATGGGGTTACGGTGGGCCGGAACGGAGCGATTGAATAAAAATAAAGAAAATACTGATATCCAGATGCGTACAGATGCCAAGTCGGAGTTTGTCGAAGCCCCACCCCTCAGCGTTACCATGGAACTCCTGCCCATCACCAAATATGGGACTAAAATGAAAGTGAAGTGGTATTTCTAAATGCCTAACGTTTGATCAACATTAGGCCCTCAAATCTACAAGAGTCGAGCTTTGCTGACTTATAAAGTTTGCCCTCTCCTGGTCATGCCCATATTTTAACTTGCAATGCTGATGAAAGTATGATGATCAAAAACAAACGAGAATGCTGTAAATCAGGCTACATGTGTTTAGCTCATTTTCTTCTGAGCAGCCTCCCTGTTTAATTGTCGATTTTTTATTAAAATAATGTGTATATCTACTCACATTTCTGTGTTTATATATTTAAATTATACAAGTCCTTCAACATAAAGGTGTAATATCTTGTAATATCTAGTAGAGTTCCAGAGCAAGGAAAACATTTGCCGGAACGTGCCAGGACAGTTGCCAGGTCCTGTTTAAGATTATATTTATTACTTTTAAATAACTTTTTGAGCTTTAAGTTGTGTTTTGATAGGTCGTTAAACACATAAAATATACACATATATATTTTAAGTTATACCTCAATAAATAGGATGGCAAAGGTGTCAAAAAAGTAGCCTGACAATTCAAAATACTCTACAATGACTATAAGAATGAGGTTTGTTAAATGTAAATTTATTTTTTTTTCCTAAACATGTAAAGTACTAGAATTATCCAACCAATTCGCAAGAATGTACAAGTTTGACATTTCCAAGTAAAACCCTAATAGTCTCTCAAAATAAAACTGTCCCTTTCAGTTCCAACATAGTCAGGTGTTCTTAGAGTTGCCATGGAAAAGCAAATATGTATTGTGTATAGCCTTGTCCTCTTCCGGCAGTTACACTATGCCATGAAAGTCTGAAAAATCCCAGTCTAAAGATGTAAAGATGGTGTAGCTCCACTTTGGCGCAGCGTTTTAGCCTCCAGCACCACGGACAGCTCCTATGCTCGTTCTTGTCACCCTTTCACATTTCACATTATGTTCTTGTTAGTAGTCGGCACATGTTGTTCGCACTGCCGTACGCGCTTACTGCATGTCAAGAGGAACAGCAGCGTTTTATGCGTGTCATTAGAGGAGAAATAACATTGGCATTGCTGTTCCTCCATTTGAAATTACTGTATCTGTAAGTGTGTGCGCGGTTGCCTTTTAAGGATAGAAGCCATGGCAACACGCTTATTATTTCAGTTGCTGCATTCCAATTGTACTCAGAGGTCGAGTTCTGACTTGTGAATTCTAACTGCAACACCTGCTCGGAAACTCGGGTAACGCTTCAGAACCCCGAGTTGATCCAAGTTAGAGTGATCCAAAAGTTTTATACCAGAATATTAAACTGTTTATACCACTTGTTTTACCAATTGTGATTAGTTGACTCTAAAAAAAATAATTGTAGTCACATTTTGATCATCGTAATGGTTATCTGGACAATGTAGACTCTAAAACATGTACAACAATACATTTAAAGAATCTGATTTTAATCAAAAATACACTTTATTCATTAATATTCTTTATCTGGATGCCTTCAATCACCATATTTCAACACTTTATTTAAAATCATTTTCCTTTAGTTGCTGTCTTGAACCTCTGTGGTTATAAATGCACTGTTATGCTAATGTTGGTAACGTTTACTCTGAGCTTACAACAACAAAGCAAAAATCTACTCTCAAACATTGATTTCTAATTTACAAATGTAAAATAACAATGTCCAACAATGTTTCATAAATTATCTTGAGTTTATCTGCTTTTCGGCTGATTCCAATACAATATCAATGAATACATAGTGTTGTTTTATTTAAAAAAAATAAAAAATGTTTTTAAAAAAAGCTAAAATCTTTGAACACTTTTTTTTAACCAGATCCCCCACCTGGCTGAAGGCGTGCGTATCCATGGAGACAAAGTGACAGAAGCGCTCCGGCCGTTTCACGACAGGATGGAGGCCTGTTTCAAACAGCTCAGGGAGAAAGTGGAGAAGCAGTACGGCGTCAAGACTTTGGTAAAACACGCACAACTTTAATATCCATGTGTGTTATTGCAAATGTATTTGGGAAATATCATCTCTCTATGACAGCTTTCAGGGTTCTTTGCGGGGTACATGGGCGTTTAAAACTAATTTCGCATTACCTACTGTATGTCGATTGGTTTCGTTGTCATTTACACAGTGTCTGTATCTAATATTAAGGAAATAACTGTCTAAAACAAATGCAGGATTACTTGCGGTTTTCACCAATTTAATGCGAAATTGCAGCCCATATAAGGCAAGGCATGTTTATTTGTAGAGCACAAGTCGTACACAAGGCAATTCAAAGTGCTTCCCACAACAGAAAAAAATGCATTAGAATCACAAAGACATGACAGAAATCACTAAACCATGAAGGTTTAGTGATTTCTGTCATCTTTTCATTCCATTTTTGCAACTTTGCCCACATGAATCATACATTTTGTCCGCGCTTCGTGATCCGCCAGATGGAAAACCAAATCTGTTGGACCACACTGGCAGACACTCCAGACACTCTTTCTCGTATTTATTTGACATTGCCAGCATAACAGATGTCTCCGTGATGGGCACAACGCTTTTACAAGCCTATAACTAGCAACTAACCCAACTAGCCCAAAGTGAGGGTTTTTTGCCCTATTTTTGAAAAACAAAGAACAAGAATCCCACAAAAATTGCCTGTGTTTTTTAATTGAGTTGTTGTTGTTTTTTGTTTGTTGTTATTTGTTTAAATGTGTAAAAGTGTTTATAATTTTGTGTTGCAAGTTTCCCCCTTAGCCCCAGGTCACCCTCAAAAAAGAGGTTTCGATCTCAATGTTTGTTTTTTTCACCAGGTTATATAAAGTTTAATAAATAAATAATAGTGTCAAGCGATAAGATGAAATAAGACTTTGCTCAGTGAAGTAATAAAAAAGTTACAATATTAATTTAGTGTAAAAAAAAACAAAAAAAAAACACACAGATTATATATTAAATGATTTTTTTTTTCTGAATATTTTGGTTGTTAAACTGCGCTTAACCTGCATTTAATGGTCCATTGTTTTTTTTTATGTGTGAGCGTGTGAAAGTGAAGCCAGTCAAGTGTAATCGCCACTGAGCCATTTCCCCACAGAGACATTAAAACTCTTCTATCTATCCATTACAGCCATTCTCAGGGAATCACTTAAGTTATGCTCTTTTTTATATCTTTTTGTCTCCATAAAATGCTGTATTCTCTTCTGCCTTAGACCGTCCAAACTGTCTCCGTCCCCCCCGCTCACGAGTCTCAGAGCTGCGTTTAGCGTAATTCCGCCTCCATCAGCCCGATTCCCCGTCCTCTTCCCTCAGGTTTAATTGATTCTCGTCTCGGCAGTTTCCCTCACTCCCGCCCCGCCTTGAGAGAGGGGCGTAGTGCGATTATTTTTTTATTTTTTATTTTTTTTAAGGTGACTTCAGTGCCCTTTCAGAGGAGAGAAAAGCCCGTCGCGTCCTGGCTGTGATACTAAGCTTCTCTTCTGCGCTGATACTTCTCGTCACTGCACAAAAGGACTGTTAACATGCAGGAGATTTCATTTGTTACGACAGTTTTAGCTCCTTAAATACATCATGTGATTAAAAACCTGAGGAGTTCATCTTTACATTGTCACCCTTTTATATTCCAATGGTTAATAGAAGAGATTAGCTTCAGTTTGAGGGACTGGGGGCCAAACAAGGGCAGTGTTCATCGTCTTGTATACATATTTTACTTATTTTGCATGTTAAAAAGGCCTCCAAATTGGTTATGATTATTTTGTTTCCGTTATATTAACCTGCCTTAATCTGATGAACTGAAAATGTAAGTAATTGTTATCTACTGTCACGTGCGTTGTGAACATGAATTTTCAATGCGTTTAGTCATTCTTCAAAATCAAAACATGATTTTAGTCGACTTTAACTCCAGTTTTCAAGTTCCTATGTCAGGTTGGACGACTCATTGAACTAAAATGCAGCTAAGATAAATATAGTTTGAATTTTGCTAAAAAATGATCAAAATTTTATCACAGAATAGCTAATTTTTTAGGTTTATAATTTCATTTCACTTCTTGTTTGTAATTGATGACATTACCCAACAAACAAACCAAAAAAAAAGAAAAATTGACAAATAAAAATAAATGAGAGCAACTATATTTTGTTGAAATTAATGTTTAGATGGGATATTTCTTCCTGGTGGAAAGAGGAAGCGTACGACCTAAGAAGAAGAATTTCTGTTACCTGGCAACCATACTGTTAACAAGGTTGAAATCTGGTCTAATTTACACATTATTTATTGTTTGACAAATAAAAAGGCATGACAACACTTTTATTTTCTCAAATTAATGTTCAAACTTGTTTTTTCCTTTTTTTATTTTTATTTTTTGCCTCTAGACGCAAAAAAAACCCAAAATATATTTTATAGATTTCTTTTATAGAAACACTGCTTCCTGTCATTTTCGACTTTTTTTTTTCCTTTTTTTATTCACAAATGTTCTCTGGTGTAAAACTATGATAAATAATACCCACAGGTCCGATTCCACCAAATGAAAAACGTGTAATTCTGTCATAAAAACCAATGACGGAACAACAACAACAAAAAAACAAAAAGTAACAAAAAATCAACAAAGAAAAAACTAAAAAATTTAAATATATATATACATCCAGAACTGTTGATTTGTTTTATTTCACTGTATTTATTTTTATTTATTTTTTGTAGCTTTTCTTTTAGTTTGTCTTATTTGAATCTTTTACACTTTTGCTGTATTTGTGCCGTGTACTCAGTAGTGAATATTCATGATGTGTCTTTGCCTCGTCAGCCCCCAGCGAACGAGCGGCGGCGAGGGTCCCGGCCTCACTCTATGGTGCGCTCCTTCACCATGCCCTCGTCACAGCGCCCCCTGTCTGTGGCTTCAGTCACCTCCATCTCCTCTGATAACTCCCCCTCCAGGCCTGGCTCTGATGGGTAAACTAAGCTCAACATCTGTTAGCGCAAGTTTGAAAAAGAATGAAACGCACTTTTTTTATTTTTTATTTTTAATTTGTTAAAGGACTATATTATGCTACATATTTTAAAAAATATTCACTTGAGCACTTTTAGCATCTCATGTTTTTGAACTTATATGTTTGTATTCAAAAGCACATGTGACTTTCTATCAGTAAAGCTTTCTATCATCTAATGGCAGCAGAGTAATAATAAAGGAATAATAAAGAGAAAGAACAAAAGCTAGCTTGCCCCAACATGCTAATGTATGCATGAAGTTGTAATGAACGTGATTTGATTGCAGAAATGCTCAGAACGAGTTGATAATTTATGGACTTGAAAACAGCAAAAGAAACCACCAGATCTCAACCTTTGATGTCACAGTTCAGGGAGTGTTTTGTGAGGCCCAGAGAAGATGACATCGTAAACAGGATTAATGAAACAAGCGTGAATTAAGCTAGATACAACAATGTTATGACGGTTAAAAGCTGAAAAGAAAGTCATTTGGCACAACGTTTGTCCTCTAAACACTCTGACGAGCAATAACTAATTTGAACGAAGATTTAAAATATTGACTACTAAACTTGGTACTAAAGATGGATGGACTACTGAACTAGTACAAAACATTTCAGAACATTTTGTAGAGATACAAACTTCATGGTTAGCAAGTTTTATTGATAAAGACACGGACATTTTACCTTGCATATATTGTGTCACCTTTTTTCATTTAATTATTGAATGTTTATCCAAATCAACTAAATTGAGCGATTTAAAACGTTTTTTTTTTTTTTTTTAATTGCAATGTATGTCTTTGCCCTACCATTTATTTATTTATTGGATTTTTGTCTCGTAGTAATCCATGACGTTTACAAAAAAAAATATGTGTGTGTAATCTCATCCAGAGGGATTCCATTTATTTTTAATCCCTGGAGGATTTATAAGAATCAGATCTATTTTAATCATTGCTTGCACTTTACTGCACAAGCCCTTTTAAGTTTCTCTGCCCTTGTCACTTTTAATCCCGCAGGTTTACACTAGAGCCGCTCCTCCCGAAGAACTGCACAGCCAAGTCCACGGACAAACTGGACCGAGAGGAGCCTGAGAGGGACAAAAAGGACAGGAAAGAAAGAGAAGAGGAACAGCAAACATCAGGAAGTGTTTGACAAAGAGCTGAAGGCGGCGGAAATCCACTCCAGCCCGCGGAAGCGGTCATACTCTCTGAAACGGTACACCTCGTACTCAGCACAAATTGACTATTTTCTGAGTTATTTTAGATTAGTAGATTAAAAAAAACCTAAAAGTCGTAAACCATCTAAATCAAATCAACCATTATAACATCAACTTGCGATGTTATAATGGTTTTTCACTCATCGTAGTTTGTGTTTTAGAGCGATCCTCTGCGTACAAATAAATGCAAAACCAAAAAAGGGAAGATGTTTTGTAGCCATGTTATAGTCAATGTTAAAAGCTCATTTCCACCTGTCGTCCGGGAAAGGTTGATGAAACAATCTATAAAAAACGTAATCTAAATGTGGGAAATGAACTATGTCATCGTGTATGTTTCACTCTTACATATTTAAAAATAATTTATTTTAATGCAAATAAATAATCCCACCTTTAGATAAGCACTACTAAAACATTCGTCTCTCGTGGGTACAAACTTTTTAATCAGGCGTGCAAATGTTCATGATACTGTGGATGAAATAATCTCTGTTGGAAGTGTTTTTCGCATTGAGGCAAAAGAAAAAAAGCCAGATCCAGAAAATGAGGTCCTGCATTTTTGGGATGCTTCATTCTCCCTCCGAAAGAGAGTGGTTATTTTATCTGAGCTCACAGCGACAAAGTTTCATCGAGAAGGAACTGCTATGGATACTTTTAAAATATATTCATGCATTCAAGTGCTCGGGGAATTTCAGTATTCACCTGCTCCCTGTTCACTAGCCGCAGTCCTGTACTTACTGTTGATTCTTTGTAAAAATTCAGATCAGATCCAAATGTTATGCATGTAAAAGCAAGATTGAACAGAAGTCAATGGACTCTGGATATTAAGTAGTTTTACATCAAACGTTCTGGTTTTAGGGTGCATTTTAACTTGAAAACATATCACTTTGAAATTAGGAGTAAACCTGGAACTCAACTAGGACTAAACCAGGAGTAGAAAAGACCAAACCATGTCTTTAGGTTTAAACTGGGCTAAAACAGAACAGCTGTGAACACATCCAACAGACTTTGCCTTTCTGCTCAGCTTCTTTGCGTAACGTTTTTTTTTTTTTTTTTTTCGATTTGGTGAAAGAAGCATTTTCGAATTTTTTTAAAAAGGTTGAAGTAATATATTATTTTTTTATTTTTTATTTTATTGATTTTATTTATTTTATTTATTTTATTTATTTTATTTATTTCATTTATTATTTTATTCATTTTATTCATTTTATTCATTTTATTCATTTTATTCATTTTATTTATTTATTTTTACTGTATTTATTTATTCATTTTTTTGCTCTCTGGTCATGTTCTGTACAGTGTTCTATGTTTTAATAATATAATATAAAATAAAAATCTCGCCAGTCCTACACCGCTGCATTTGCTCTGAAAGGGGTTCTGTTTCCCCCTCGTCCGATACATTGTGCATTCGCCGCTCCTCCGTTCGCTCCACGCTGCGTTATGTTGTTTGAGACCTCTCCATGTGTCCGTCTGCGTCCTAATGTCTTCCTCCGCCTCTCGTGGCTGTGTCCATTAAAGCGGAGATACGCGGCCGCACGCTGCGATGAACCCGATGGGAGTGCGATGGCTCACGGCGCTCAGGACCGGTGCTTCTGAGGATGTACTCTCTGCGACGTGTGTGTGTGTGTGTGATCGGGGGGGCTTCGCCTTAGGGGCCGAGACTAAACTCCTACAGACACAAATCACACCACACTTGAATAGTATGTGATGATAAACCAACTGTCACGTTCTTGTTAAATACTGGTTAAAATACCAATCTAAAGCTTCTAATATCCACTGTAGTGTTGTCACGGTGCAACGTTTCAAACTCTATTTCAAGACTAAAGAAAAGGCTTGATGATTAAAAAACAATCTTTTATTTAATATAATGTCGTTTTCAGCACAAATTAATTTCTTATTGTTATTTTATTATTTCTATTTATTAATCTTTGATGTAATATAATGTCATTTTCAACACAAATTATTTTTTTTATTATAATTTTATTATATATATTTATTTTGTTATTTATATTTTTAGTTTTACCATTTTTCTTATACAATTTCTGCTAATCTACTACTAATCAAGAAAAGTCCAATTTGGTCCTAATTGGGATATTTTCTTCCCCAGGATGGATACCTGTTCTAATCAATATCTAGTTTCACCAATCTGTATCTGCTTTTATTTATTTATTTACCATAATCCACTACCAAAATACTGTTTAAAAATTAATTTTAAATGGTTGATTATGCAACAGGTTTTTTAACAGGTTTTGTCAAGGCCAAGAAGTGCAAGTTTTGCTGTGGAATATTATTGAGAAAAGGCGTTAAAAATGTATTTACAGATTAAATTGGATTAATCATACCAGTTAATTTGTTAATACTTAGAGATTATACAGATGAGTATCATTTAAATGTTGTATAGCTGTGTTTTAGTGCAATGAAATGTATAACAATATGTTTTTTTTAGCCCTTTTGTATTGGTAGGCGTTTTAATATTTAGGACAAATGTTTTTAGAAATGAACAATTCAAAATGTGGACATCTTTTACCTCTGTTTAAAAGTTTAAGACAGTTATAGCTGGTTAATATATTGGTATCGTGTTTGTCTTGACTGGAACGGCCTTAATGAGAGGTACAGCATTCTCATCTCCTTAAGTGTCATTGTTCTGAAGCTCTCAAAGCATCATTCTTAAATAAAACGTGTTATTTCCAATTGTCCCTTTGGCGCTTTGCTTAAGTCAGACCAATTATAAAGTTGGTTGTTAATGTGTCTTACAGCGCGCCGCAGCCCAGAGGACGAGTCTTTTTATATTCAAATTCCTCTCCGCGTAATAACAAAGCTAAAGGGAGAGCACTCTTCCATGCACACAATTACCCGGAACCACAAATTGTAACTTCATAGACGCATTTATCCAATGGGCTTCTTCATCATGAGGAATACAAATAGACAATTAAATATATGAGAATAAAACTGAGGCTCATTAACATCAGTTTATTCTTCTATCTAATATGTTCCGTCACTAGAATTAACAGTATATTTGTCCGCATTAACTTCATAATTATTCAAATTCAGTATTCAAATTATGGTCATCAAACGCTCTCAAATGTTCTTGGGTGAACGATGCGAGGAGTAAAAATATATGCACATGAAGTTAAAGTCGTTCTGCGCCTCTGACCTCTCTATTAGGTTAATCGATAATCTGGTCACAATATAATCATAAGAATCAAAATATTATAATCAAGACCATTTTAGAAGCAAAATTAAGTATTTTTAATTCAAGAATTAAACAAAAAATAAATGTACCTAAATGTAAAGAACTGTTTTTGTCGAATTCAACTTTATTTATACAAACAAACTTGACGAACAGTCGCATGTCAGACCACGGGAATGAAAGAAAATGAAAGATTTCACCGCTGTTAGGACTCGATAATCGTGAATAATCGTTAAATCGTGGCGTTTTTTTTCCTCGCAATAATCGTTGCATTAAGATTTGATATTGTGACAGCCCTACGACCTGTCATTATCACGCTATTATTATTATATCACGCTGATTAGCATTAGCGCGTCAACGCTGGGGGAATGTACCTAATTTTTTTTCATGTAATAAAGTAGCATTATTTTTTCTCCAGTGCAGATATATTGAAAAATTAGACCACAACAGCTAATTATAGTGCGTTTTTTCCCTCTCCGTGCACCAGGAAATGCGCCGTTAGCATGCTAGTTGTTGTTAGCGGCACCGTGACGGCAAAAAACTGCTCTGGCCTCCGAAAGCTGTGAAAAGTGCTCTTATAAACTCAAGTTCCAAACAAAAAAGCTCTGTTTTTCAGGTACAGTGCCTCTTAAGAGGAAGACTTTCATTCCTTTTTGCATTCTTTTGATGTAGCATTTGACATGTTTTCCTCCTGCCTGTCTCTCACACAGATAAGCCCGCTGCGCCCTCAGAGACCCAAGAGTCAGATCCTGAACTCGCTGACAGGAGACCGGCGCCTGTCCGTCTCGCCCGGACCCCCGTCGGCCTCCTCCAACTCCTCCGCCTCCCCCGGACCGCCTCCCATCACGCCGCGCACCAAGCTGTCCTTCAGCCTGCTCACCGGATCCAGTAAGGAACACAAACCACGTCAAAACATACTTAAAGCGCGTGTGAAAGGTTGGACGACACACATTTCACTAACTAACATCATTATAGTTCTAATTTTACTAAATGTGTTGCCTATTTTTCCCCGAGTTTTATGATTGAAGTTGAAGTGTGTAATATTACTTCCTGGTTGGACATGCGCGACAGATGTGACGTCAGAGAACTGAGGTTACAATGTGACCTGAACATTATTTAAAGCGTTTTTTTGTTTTTTTTGTTTTTTTTACATTTTCAGTGAGTGTAAAGCGAGTTGTCGTCCCATTAAAAGACTCAATACCATCTGTAATGAACGATTTGCACGCATAGATACTAAACGGAAAGAAATAAAGAGGCAGTTTTGACCTTCAAAGTCACAAAATACCTCCTAAATTAAGAACCTGTTTGCGTAGGTGTCGCTGCTGCGCGTCTTCGCGGCGGCGTGAATGAGAGGCTTTCCTCACCTCCGACGGCTCCAGATGTGTCGGAGCGGAACTGGCGCCGCAATCACGTGGCGCTAATTGACGTCAAAAGGGCTTTATTTGTAGCCTCGTTTCTAGAGTGCGAGATTTAGAACACAAGCTGATCAAAAAGACGAGAAAAAAAAAAACATAATATATATTTTTTAAACGCTAATGTGAGTCTGTTCAACTTTGTGTTTGGGGCGTAACAAACAAACAAAAACCTTCGACCTGCTTCTTTTCATTTTGTTTACAACATTTTTGTTACAAAATGTTTACTAATCTATTGCCATGACAGTACGTTTATACTTCTTCCCATTCGTCTTTGCGATTCATTGGAATGAACTCATGGAAGTATTGTTAAGGAAGTATTTTTAGTAGTATTGTTTTCTCTTTGAGCTGTGAACATACTCAAATAATTAAGTCATTCATTCACTGTCGACAACTTTTAGATTTTATTATTGAAATAACTGTTTTTTTTAATGTAAAATATTAGTTAAAGCATCAATAAAAGAAATTATACTTGCACATTTTAGTAAATATTACATTTGATTTTTGCCACATACTCTTCAGTCATTCCCATATTTACCTGCAAAGATTTTAAGACAGATGCCCTCCCTGACTCTACCAGTTTAATGCAATGCTTTTCAGCCTTTTTTGAGTCACGTTTTTTGAATGAAAATATTCCCGAGGCCTTTTAAGACAGTACCAAATCACACCTTAAAAAGTATAACGTTGCAGATATTGTCCATGTTCTTTAAATTTTGCAATGGTTTTGCCTTCTTTTTTTCAGAAATTCCAACTTTACACTTGAAAATGAAAAAAGTGATTCCATAAAACCCACGTGTGAATCAGTTAACTCCAGTTGGACATTTTTTTCAAGGCGCGCACAGCAGTACACCAAGGCACACTGGTTGAAAAGCAAGGGTTTGATTTAATTAAGGGGTTAGTTTAATGAAGGGTTTAAGTTAAATCGATAAATCGCGACTAACCGATTATTGAGAGGATTGTCAACTAAACCAGTGATCGAATAATGGTTATCTGGACTGTACAGAGACTTCAAAACATGCCATGTGCTGAGAGAAGTACAAGGAATGCTTCAAAAAGACAAAGGAAGCGTGTAGTGTTTTTAGAGTGTAAATATACTCCTCCAGGAAGTCCTCTAGCAATCGATTAGTAAAATAATAGTTAGTTACAGCCCAAATATTCCTCTAAATCCTCCAAATTATTTCTGGATACATCCCATTGAATCCATTCCTCATTTTTTCATACCTCAAATTCTTTCATGTTTCCACGGTTTCCACGGGGGGTGGGGGGGATTAACGGATTTAGTCTAATTGGGCCAGCGGATCTATTTTCAGCCGCGGCCTCGGATTTTGCCGGCAAGAATGACTCTCCGATTAATGCCCCCGTCTCCCGAGGTCTGGAGCTCAACGGCACGAGCGGCCCGGACAAGCACGAAGTCCCGCCCCCCCTGCCTGTCAAAAGCGGCACCGCGGACTACGGGAACCTGTTCGAAAACCCCGACCTGAGCCCGTCCACGCCGCCGCCGCTGCCGCCGCCTCCGCCGCATCACAGGGTAGGTGTCGCAGTTGTGCTCTTGTGCGTGGCACGTGGGGCGTCGGCGTGTGCGGTGTCACTTTCACGCGGCGGTGGAGACACGCTGGAGGAAGGTCGAGCAGGATTTAATTGGTATATAGGTTGTAAATGATTGATTGACTAGTGTTTCTCGAAGTTTTATTGCCGTTGTCTGAGAGCAAAATTCACTTAAAACACACATAAAACAATGAATAATAATATTAAGAATGTAAAAAAGGATGATACAATAAAGACAAAAATAAGTGTTGAATAAGTGTAAAAATAATCAAATGTTCTTTGTAGTGAATTTTATATCTTTAAAGATGTTTTTTGAAGAAGTTTCAGGTGTCAATATCATTTAAAGAAAATAAAACAGAATCAAACTGCCAATAACATTTCCATCATATGCTTTTTAGCAGGTTGTAATTTGATTATCAAGGTTTATTTATTAAGCACACTTACAACTTTAAAAGCCCAAAGTTCTGTACAGAAAAGCGCAATAATACATAGATACAAACAATTAAAATGCACATGAAGTTAATAAAGGAATGACTCAGCTCAGTTCGTGTTTGAAGACAGGTCAATACAGGATGTGAGTTTGACAGTTGCCATCTTATTTACAGCTCAAAAACTGTTAAGTAATTTAGAGGTAAATTAATCAGAATGATGAGCAATTAGGACCGTTGCCATAGCAAATAACGATTTAAAACTAAATATGATATCTTGGGGGAAAAGCATGAAGCTAACGAGCTGAAACCCATCAGATTTCAGTACATTTAATTCATGAAAGGTTCACATATATATTTTCTGGTCTACACGTTGTTGGAGAGGCTGTTGCTTTATCTGGAATGTTCCACAGCATAGCATTAAGAATGAGAGCATTAACAACCCCTGTGAATGACAACCTCCATGGAGACGAAAGGATCTTTAGAAAAGTTTCAGCATGAAATTGTGATGTAAAAAGTGTCAAAATTACCTATTTCGCTATGTTTAGAATTGATACATAATCCTGTGTTTAAAGATGAAAATCTAAACTTAAATATATTTTAAATGGCCTGTTTAGTCATTGTTAGTTCCTATTTTATCCTCTGCTTTATTTAGCCTTGTTCTAGCCTGGTCTAGTCTGGATTTTTACATAGTTGGACCAGAACATTTGAGATATTTAGTGGAATTTGTATGCAGATGTCACAAATGCCCTGAGAAAATCAACTCGCTCCTCCATTTGGAATCAAACCATGCCGCGCAGACCTTCTTCAGCCTGCCTCTCGGCCGCCCCGTCCCGCTCTTCATCTTCGTCCCGCTCTTATTTACGCCCTCACCCTTCGCACGGCCGCGGGACCGGAGGAGATTGATTGGACGATTGCTTTACCCCTCCCATCCATCAGGGGCGCTTCAGAGCTAAATCACAGCCCGACCGCGCCGCACTTTGTCTCTGGGCGTCTTTCAAGTCCACCACAACTTCGAGACCGTCTAATCTGATCTATCCGCTGTCGAGGAAGAGGAAGAGGAGACAGGCGGGAAGGGGCGGGGCGGATGTGTTTACGTGTGTAGTGAAGTTTATGAATGAACAGCTCTCGGACACGTGCAAAGACCCGGAGGTGGGAGCTCGGGCGGGACCGATTTGTTGAGGTTCGGGTGTGATTTGTCAAGCCCAGTTGTTTCCCGAGAGCGGAGGCAGAGGTGCACAGGCCAGTCCCTGCACACTTTGTGGAGAATAGGGGAAAAACACAATCAATTAACATTTATCAATGAACTAGTCAATTGTTGGAACATAATTACTCTTACTTACGTTTTGCAAATATGATTAGTGTATTGGATTTCGTTCTCTGGACTGTGCAGACTCGGAAAACACGTATAAAAAGACCGTTTTATGACAAAGACAGTGACATTATTTCATCAAAATGTGAAAAAAGAGCAAACTATTTCTGATTTTCATTGATAATACACTTTTTTTTGGGAAATATGATCTGTCTAGAAGCTTTCAGTATCATATTTCAACCCATTTGGTTCGAAATGTACTTAAAAAGTCCCAGTGTGCAATAGAAATGATAGTCGACTTTTAAAATAATTGTTAGTTAATTGGCTGTAATTGTTCAGACATAAAGTTAGTTCTTATTACAGTTGTTATAAATCGCGGTAGTATTAGTTACAAAAGCAGAAGTAGTAGAAAACCAGTAATATTACAATCACGAGTATTTGAGGTTGTCGTCATTATAATTCCTGGAAATAGAAAATAAAACCATACTTTTTCAGTGCAATAAACCGGAAAAAAAAGTTTTGTACTGAGTATTTAAGGTGGCAGAAGTTGTTCTTAGCAGTTGCAGTGATATTAATAGCAGTAGATTGCAGTCATTAAAATGTCAACAAATATTTTCCCTGTGTATAGATACTTGTGTCATGTACAAATGTAAAGCATTAGTCCCAGACAGGACTCGGCCGGCCGTGGGGCGTTTCATCAAAGTTTTCCCCCCTCACTGATAACTGAAGTTCCAGGGCTTCTCTCAAAGTAGAGAGCAGAATTAATGGCTTGGCATTTGAGCACAAACATCTTGTTTTCTCCTGTCAGCTCGAGTGCAGATGATTGATGCCACTGTGTCGCTATGGTAAATAACAAAACTATCAATAACTTCCTTAAGCGCAGTAATATCTGTGTGATCAACAACTTTTCATGCTCCTCAAAATAGACTGGTAACTTCTGTTGCCTCTCAGGCAGTATTAAGATATGTCTCATTTCATTGGTTCTGGAATCGCTTATCTCTTAGGGTTCATACTTGTACTTGGTTGTCTCCATGGAGATTGTATTGCTTTCCCTAGGCTGTTTCAGAGTCTGGCATTAAACTTGTTGATTGTATTCTATTTACGAGGTTGCATTCTTACGGCGCACAGGCTGTCCGCTCCACAGATCTGAGCTGGAACTTGTCTCCATAGAGTTGAATAACTTGAAAGGCATGGCACCTTTACATAGTTTGCTTTGCAGTCGGGCTGCAATTAACGATTATTTTAGTAGTCGACAAGTCAGCAATTTTATTCTATTAGCCACTAAATAAATGCTGAAATATGGTGACTGAGTTTCTAGATAGAGAATAGTTGCAAATAAAGTAAATTATTTAAAGAGATCAGAAATGATTTATTATTTATTGACATTTTGATTAGAAATTATTTTTTTCACATTATTTATTATTTTTTGTATTTTTTTCAACCTATTTATTATTTTTTAACGTTATTTATTATATTTTTTTAACTTATTTATTATTATTTTTTGAACGTATTTATTATTAATTTTGAAGTTCTTATATTTTTTTGTTATATTTATTTATTTATTTACCTTATTTTTAATTTATTTATTTTTTTAAAGTTATTTATAATTGTTTTGCCATTTTGATTAAATAATGTTGCTGTCTTTTTCACATGCATTTTAGAGTCTTTATAGTCCAGAGAACGATGACAATGATCAAAATATAACGAATCCTTTATACACCGGGATTCTTCGCACTTTTTTCATGCTTTTTGGTCAATGTGAATCGGAAGTGAGAACTGTTCAAACACGCACAGAAGTCGAGTCAACGTGAGGAATTAAAAAATAACTTGTTGTATTGTGTCGCGGTACTGACATGTTTCCTAATGTTTTTCTCCGCTACATTACATTTTCTCCTTTTCTAAACACTTTTCCTCCCCATTTCCCTTGCTCAGAGTGAAATATGTCGACGCTAATATTCTCCCCTTGTCGTTTTTGCAGCACATACCGCCTCCTCTCCCCAGCAAGACCCCTCCTCCGCCCCCTCCGAAAACCACCAGGAAACAGACCTCCATAGACTCCGGCATCGGGCAGTGAACAAAGACGGAGGGACCGAACCTGGCGACGCACTGACAGGCAAACAAAACCACCCCGGACACGTTTTGGCGACGCTCCGATTTTTATTTTCGTACCGTTCCCTTGTCCCGCTTGACAAGACGAATACCTCCCCGTTCTCATCTCCTTTTATTCCGTATTGTTCTGCGCCTTTGAATGGGCGCAGTAGGAAGCATGTTGCACACGCCGCTAAAATGCTAATTGTTTGCGTGTTTAAAGGAGACGGATAAAGCTCGGAGCGATGGCTTTGCAAAACTGACCCGAGTACAGCTATTTCCCACTAAAATCATTACTCATATCGCCTATTTCCACTATGTACAGAGGTTTGTATATATATTTTATTGCATTTTCTATGATTGAATTTTTGTATTAACGTATATATCAAGATTATGTGGCATTTACTTGTATCGGGCATAATATTATGACCACCTGCCGAATTTGCGACTGAACCGAATCCAACCACGGCCTGAACCAAGTCCAACCACGGCCTGAACCGAGTCCAACCACGGCCTGAACCGAGTCCAACCACGGCCTGAACCGAGTCTAACCATGGACTGAACCGAGTCTAACCACGGACTGAACCGAGTCTAACCATGGACTGAACCGAGTCTAACCATGGACTGAACCGAGTCTAACCACGGCCTGAACCGAGTCTAACCATGGACTGAACCCGAGTTTCTACCACGGACTGAACCGAGTCTAACCATGGACTGAACCGAGTCTAACCATGGACTGAACCGAGTCCAACCACGGCCTGAACCGAGTCTAACCATGGAGTGAACCGAGTCTAACCACGGGCTGAACCGAGTCTAACCACGGACTGAACCGAGTCCAACCATGGACTGAACCAGGTTTAAGTCACCTCTGATAGAAACTAAGCACTGACTGGACCAAACCAAGTCAAACCTGTGACTAAACCAGGACTGAATCGGGACTGAAGTCCTGTTTACATACCAAAGCAAACCGGGAACACAAGAGTTGCTCTAAACGAGAACTAAACCAGGTCTAACCCTGGACAAACCCAGGTCTGAATAAGGACTAAACCAAGTTTAGCCTCTGATACATACTGACCACTTCAGTTCTGGAACACCCTACAAAGAGCTGGACTAAACCAGGACCAAACCGGGACCAAACCAGCGTTAACCAGGTAATAAACTATGACTTAAACAGGACAACCAGGACTCAACCAGGACTCACCAGGACTCACCAGGACTCAACCAGGACTCAACCAGGACTCAACCAGGTCTAAAGCGCTCTTAAATACTGACCACTGCAGACCAGGACCATGCCACACCAGCAGGATTAGACCAGAACTAAACCAGGTCTAAATCCAGGTCTGAAGCACCATGATAGATTCTGACCAATGCAGACCAGGAAGACCCACAAGAACAGGACTAAACCCGGACTAATCAGGACTGAAGCAGGTCCAAACTACGACTAAACAACAATTTGGCCCTGATCAGATGAAAATGCCCCACATCTAACGCTTAAATAAACAATAAAAATGAGCTACGCTGTTTGTTTTTCCTTCATCGCGCTCTGGTCGTAATGTTATGGCTGATCAGTTCAGTCAAAAGAACAAAAAAAAAAGGGCTTGTAAAGGTGTGGATTTCCAGGCGTTTCATTGGCCGAACGGGTTTCATGTTTGGAGTGCACTTTACAACTAACTCCACGCTACATCGTCCACACGATCACTGTAACAAATCAAGATCTCATTGACTGTTGCCGATTCACTACTGACTACGGAATAAACGTTCAAATGTATGCATTTTTAAGACATGAAGGATCTCTGCCTCGTTATTTTGTCTGCTGGGCGGGAGGAGGGAATGGAAATGGATGCGTGTGTGTTTTTCAGCGTTGCAGAACCCAAACGGCTCAGAATAATGAAGGTTTGTGAGTGACAGCCGCTTCATGACTATACCTGTTTGCCAGTGGCTTTTCTTACCTTATTTTACTATTGCAATTGCTTACCCAAAAAACATCGGTTCCAAGAAGGTGGAGGCATTTTCTGTTTGGAATTTGCATGTTCTACCTGTGTGAGAGGGTAAAACTTTAAAGTTCTCTGACAGTTTGACGACTCATTGAACTAAAATGCAGCTAAGATAAATATTATTTTAGATTTTCGCTAAAAATATATATATAAAACTATTATCACAGAAGAGCATTTCACTTCCTGTTTTAATTATGACATCACACTAGGAAGTTACCCAGCAACCACTGGGCAAAAAACTCATCTAATACAATTAGTTTTATTTGACAAATTAAATATATGAGAGCGACTTATTTTGTTGAATTCATGTTTAGAGCGTCAGATAAGTTGTTTTTGTGTAAATTCTACAATAAACTTTGACTGGAATTTGAGTGTACCAGGAAGTGCGATGTCACTTCCTGTCATTTTCGACAGATTTTCAACCATTTTCTCCACAAATACCTGCTCGATTGGTGTAAAACTATCATTTATATGTACAACAGGTGCAAATACACCAAAAAAGTTTAAAGAAATCGTAAAAACCTTCGTACGCCCTTGAAACGTGTGCAGTTTTCTAATCATCCCGGTTTAAAATGAGGAGCGCGATCTTTGGAAGGCGGGTCAAATGCAGAGGATGGATTCCCTGCAGGAAATTTAAATCAATTAAATTAAAAAAATAACATAAATACTGATAAGGTTTTAAAAGTGACATATTTGGCAGCTGCTTTTCCCGGGATAGTAAGTAGTAATTGGAAAAAAGGGCGTACGTAACACTGACTGAAGTATCAGGTCAGTCTTCTAGTGTAATTATTCAAGTCAAAGTAAACGTGTTCACATACTGCATAATAGTACTACAGGAAGCTAGCAGTTAGTAAACGACAATTAAACGTATTCTGTACCGTTATGTATCCTCACTGTTCGAGTCCAGTCAAGAGTCGAGTCCTCACTGTTCGAGTCCGAGTCCCTCACTGTTCGAGTCGCACCAAGTCAAGAGTCCGAGTCCAAGTCAAGAGTCCGAGTCCTCACTGTTCGAGTCCAAGTCCTCATGCTTCGAGTCCGAGTCCTCTGACTGTTCCTCTTCCCTCCAGCTCTGAACGTTCCTCTTCCCTCCAGCTCTGAACGTTCCTCTTCTCTCCAGCTCTGAACGTTCCTCTTCTCTCCAGCTCTGACTGTTCCTCTTCTCTCCAGCCCTGAACGTTCCTCTTCTCTCCAGCCCTGATCGTTCCTCTTCTCTCCAGCCCTGATCGTTCCTCTTCTCTCCAGCCCTGAACGTTCCTCTTCCCTCCAGCTCTGATCGTTCCTCTTCTCTCCAGCCCTGAACGTTCCTCTTCCCTCCAGCTCTGATCGTTCTCTTCTCTCCAGCTCTAAACGTTCCTCTTCTCTCCAGCTCTGACTGTTCCTCTTCTCTCCAGCTCTGATCGTTCCTCTTCTCTCCATCCCTGATCGTTCCTCTTCTCTCCAGCTCTGACCGTTCCTCTTCCCTCCAGCTCTGAACGTTCCTCTTCTCTCCAGCCCTGAACGTTCCTCTTCTCTCCAGCCCTGATCGTTCCTCTTCTCTCCAGCCCTGATTGTTCCTCTTCTCTCCAGCTCTGAACGTTCCTCTTCTCTCCAGCCCTGATCGTTCCTCTTCTCTCCAGCCCTGATCGTTCCTCTTCCCTCCAGCCCTGATCGTTCCTCTTCCCTCCAGCCCTGATCGTTCCTCTTCTCTCCAGCCCTGATCGTTCCTCTTCTCTCCAGCTATAATCGTTCCTCTTCTCTCCAGCTCTGACTGTTCCTCTTCTCTCCAGTTCTGAACGTTCCTCTTCCCTCCAGCCCTGATCGTTCCTCTTCTCTCCAGCTCTGAACGTTCCTCTTCTCTCCAGTTCTGAACGTTCCTCTTCTCTTCTGTGGAACCACTCCTTTATTTAAAGACTCTGGAGCACTGAGCACAAGCCACTGCTGCTCGTCTTATGAAAAGACACCTGTGAGCTAAAGCCACTCTTGGGGACATTTCAGGCAAAGCAATTGCATGTCCAAGGACACGACGAGGCGAGTCAGGTCAATGGAGTGGCAAGCCGCTCACACAAAGGATGCTTGGTTAGTTTCAAGCACATTTTTACTATCTTTCTTGCAGAAATGTTACGCAGTGGAGCTGTATTTAAAGTAAGTATGAACACGACTATGGCTGTGCAATGAGTACCTTTTTTATTGATCGAGATTCAGTCGTTTATAGTTGTCAATAAAAGCTTGGATCTTTAGAATCGAAAGGGCTACAGCAGAAAAAGCAAGACTTTTGAGGAAGAAATCTGACTGTTTTCTTATGTTAAATGGCGATGATTGAAGGTCTGCGTTTACGTTTACGCCATTTTATGTGGTTTTGATGACAGATTGAAAACCATGATTAATATGAGGAAAATAATTGTGACATTTTTTGTTCTGTCCTAAACCAGATGTTTTCTAAGTTATAGACCCTTGAAAACACTGTCATCAGGATGTTCAAAAGTGAGGCAAAGTGAAGTTTGACCATTCAACATTTTCAATGATTAACTGACATCAGAGATAAATGTTTATGGTTTTAGGTCTTTATAACAAATGATACATACTTTTCTTGGTAGAAATGTCAGTTTGCTTTACTTATAAAAGAAGAAGGGGGGAAATTGCCTCAATTTGCACTTCACAAAAAGTATCATTTGTGGTCAAGTCTGTAATGCTGTATATCTGTAGATACAATTAGTAACTATTGTGTGGTCAGTACTTAGTAGATTGTGCCTTCATTACAAAGGCTGTGTCTGTCATATCTTTCCTGTTATATGAACAACTAATAGAAAATACAGTTGTAAATGTCTTTAAACCAGGCTCTGATATCACACACATGTATCTGAGTGTTTTTCATTTGCCAAAACAAATTAGATGTTTCATATTTTATTATATTCTGGGGCCAATCCCAGTTTCTCCGTTGAAATTACATTATGTTCCCCTTCACTTTTACCTCCATTCCAGAATGTCTAATTTGTTTACAGTACAGGCCCATCCAATCTGTGGCTTTGACTAATACTTTCAAAATCTGACTTCCTCACTTGCATCATCCAAACAAAAAATGGGTAACAACTAGGATAAACTGCATTTTATCTCACTTTAGAAAATTATGCCCAGCACTTCAAGATATGGGTGGTATGTATATTTTTTTATTATTGTTATTATTATTATTATTATTACAATTTGTACACTGGGCAATTCAAAGTGCTTCAAACAACAGGAAAAAATGCATTAAAATCACAAAGGCATGACAGAAATGACAAAACCTTAATTTCTATTCATTCAATTTAACAATTTTGTCCGTATTTAGTGATCCGCCAGAGGGAAAACCAAATCTATTGGACCACACTGGCAGACACTCTTTCCCATATTTATTTGACATTGCCAGCGTAACAGATGTCATCGGGATGGGCACATCGCATATAGATTGATTCAATCCCATGTTTGACCATCCCTAGACGTCAGCACGCTATCTGCTTCTGCACGTCTGTACAGAGCTCATTATTATCATTATTATTATTATACTGAAGAATAACTTATATTATGTTTGAAATTGCGTAAATGAACTGCACATATTTGATCAAGCTTACTCACACAACACAACAGAGTGCAAAGGAGACTGGCGACCACACACAGCCCCAACAATCTGAGAGAAATTGCGCGCTGCTGCGGCTAATGCATGGTAATAAACCACATTGTGTAGAGCTTTTAATGACTTTTATTGAATGAATGTGTTGGAGAAATCCCATACACTTTGATGGACCCAGTATATTTTCACCACGGCAGAGTTCAACCATTAAGGCACTTCTTCAATCTGTTTTGCCGCAGCTTCCGAATTAATCACGGTCTAATTTAGTTCATAAAATGCGCGTTCATTTTGGAGTTGGTGGAAATGTCATAATTGGAAGGGATGGTTTTGGAGCGTGCGGAAAAAAAATCGATCTTGTCGTTCATCAATGCGTTTAAATTCAATTTGTCTGAGTTGCTCACTTAAATTTCCTAACATGTGCAGCAAATATTTACTTAGTATTACTACTACTTTAACTACAATTACTACTAACACCTATTACTGCTACTTACTACTTTAAAGTGGACAGTTTATGGTTTTGGCTTTTAAGTTAACTTTTTAAACATTATTTTGTTTACCCTGATATAAGCATTTACATTTTTTTCACTTACATAAATGAAGCCCTTAGGCAACGTGAATGAGCCATGCACAGAACGAGTTTGAGGAATGTTTATGGTCGTAAAAACTGTCCGGCAAGAGAAGTCCAGATATTTACACGTGACAGTCCGGGGAAAATTGAAATGGAGTGATTGGTGAGCCCTCGGAGCAAGACCAACTTGTAAACAAATGCAAATGAATACATAAATAAATACATCTCTACGTGTTTTTGATAAGGGAAGAACAATAGATAACATGGTTAAACGCTAAAAGAAAAGCCCATTTTGCATTTAAAAAGTATTGTTATTACTACTGCTATGCTTACACCCAATAGTACTCATTACTTGCAATACACAGTACAAGACTGTTGTACTATATCTACTAGTACCACTATTGCTAATACGATACTTACAATACACAGTTTAATTACTTAATAAAATTGCCAATTCTCTTCAGTTGACTTAATCAAAAGTAGCATATTACTGCAGATACCACTACTATTAATACAACAGTTACGATAATGCTAAAATACTGTAACTACAAAGAATAATACTTTGAATCTAAGTTGAATCCTTGTTGAGTACCTCTTGGGTTCACTGAACAAGGATTATACTAAACTTCTATGATACCGTCACCACAACTTTATCCTCTGCTAATAAATGTACTTTTTCCTGATGCTACTACAAAAGTACTTGAACCCACAGATTTCTCTCTAGTATCTCTTGGGTTATGAGTTTATGAACTTCCTGCTTACAAACTGATACTGTAACTACACCTGCTACTACTACTATTTATACTGTTACTTCTCGGACTAAAGAAGTAGTTGAATAAAAAGTATTCAGCACCACTTTATAATAACTACACCTTAATTCATCTTAACGCACAAGCAAAGATTTAAACGTTACTTCATAATTCCGTGGAAACCGGAAGATAAAACCAATTTGGAATCTTCTCCATGGATATAGATATGTTTTATGCCATACTGAGGAATATTATGTCCTAAAAAAAATAATAATGTCCATGGAAACAAGCAGAAGGAGGCTCCTTTAGGCCAAGTACGAGTCAGGTTTGTGGAGCCCGCTCACTGTAAGGACAGTTTGTTTTTTAAAATGCATTTTTACTGCAATTTTTATTTATTTTTTTTAAAGAAAAAAAACATGCTTTGGTTTTTGGTCTGTTTTTTGACTTAAAAGTGTATTAAATATGATTCAGGTTTAGTCACTACTTGAGGGGTTAGTAGGAAGGATATTACTGAAGTAGTTACTAAGCCTGGATCATTATTAATGTATTTGTTCATTGTAAATTAAGTCTTTGTTCTTGCTTGATTAAGGCTAATTAAAGTGTAGCTATTATTAAGTGTTGCCAAATATTCATTACCATCCTCCACTATGTAATATCTCTTTGTTTATGAGTTCCTTGCGGCCTTGTTTTGTAGCTGTATTTACACACGCCACAGAACAGTGTCTTATGGGGCCGTTTAAAGTCCTGCTCGTGTGGCTCCGCTCTGCTTTCTGCTGACGCACTGTACGACCGCTCGGGTGGGCGTCTGCTCCGAGAAAGGGAAGGAAAAGAGGGAACGGTTCCGACGAGAGGGGAAACTTGGTTCAGTTAGGATGACAACAAAAATACAAGATTAACTCTGGAGCTGTGTTTCTCAAATGTTGAGAAGGATGGGAATAACGGTGGTCTATTTAAAAAAATAATAATAATAATAATAAAACTCTTTCACTGACCTGTCAAAACATCCTGAATGAATCACAAACAATTGCAATGACATCAACACTTTCCTCATCATGACTCAGCGATGCTTCCTCTAAGAACAAAGCAAAAGTTCTATTTTCTACTTTTGCCTCTTTTTGCGACGGTTCCGGCTCTTTTTTACGGTTTTAGCGTAAACACACACTTTGAAGACGTACAACTACAGTAGGTGGAGGTAATGTAACGCTGTTTGGATGCCGCCATGAAACACCGAAGAAGAAGAAGAAGGATCAGCACGTCCGTTGTAATTGCACTTCCGGTCCAGCGGGAATGCTGTTGGTTTGAATGGCGAAGGAGGGAAAAGTCTGGCCGCTAAATATGCTTCGCGTCACCAACAAGTCAACAATGCACCGATTCTTTGGACCAGGAAACGGCTTTTCAGTCTGTGTAGAACTCATTTTATAGAAGTAATACAACTGGATGAAGGATTACATTGCATGGCGACGCCCAGAATAAGGTGGATACTCACATGATCAAAAAACAGGGAGGGGCCAAACAAACATCGGTCCTTTCCAAAGACGAATAAAGATGAAAATTGTGTTTGTGCGTTCTAATTTTCCATAGTTCTGAATTGTTTGCTCAAACTTTTTCGGCCTGTGTTCTTGGTAGGTTGAGTGCACATTAGCGATGCGAAAAAAGAAAAAAGAAAAAAAGGGAGGATGTTTCTGTGTCTCTGCTCTGACTCTGAGGTAATGGCCCTTCACTGAAGCACCATCAATGTTTGCAGAGAAACTCGGCAAATGGAAAAACTCTCAGCGCCGTAAAACTAAACCGGCATTTTTATAGAACGTTACCGAAGCCATTTCTGTGCGCGGCGCTGTCTATTTATCACAAGGACAGCCGCGCATGATCAGTGCTTTGCAGCAGAAAGCGCCATCATGTTTACAGTGATCGCCTCGCTCTGGAGTTCAATACTTTTTACCATTTTAAGAGCTGTTTAAGAGCACATGAAATACAATTGATTTTACTACATGGGACACATAGGCTTTCATGGATTTTTCCAGAAATACTTTTGAACTGGTTGGACGCTCCCCTTTCGAGGCAATTATAAAAATAAACTTCAAACTGAATTTGCCTTGTACAAAGGTGACACTCACAAAACCCACAATATTGACGTATTTTTTGGTATATTTTAATTAATGATATTGTGATAGCTCTCATTTTGTTGCTTGTTTAAAGAAAATAAACTTATTGATTGAGTACATTTGACATATTCACTGTTTTAATCATTAAAATGGGTGTATTTGATATTATTTTTGTTTTCGTTCCATCAAACCTGTCGCTAACGCAAGCTGAAGAGGACCTCGACGACAGACGGCACCTGATTGGTCCGTTATTATCCCTCACATATTGATTTAAGTAAAAACACCATGGATCACTTAAGTCTGAGAGCAGCCGTTACAGAGAAAGAGGCGCAGATGTTTCAGTCGAAAGTGCACTATTATTCTTTCATGAAACAAATTAAGCAAAAACTAATAATAAAATAAAAAAAAATACTCCGTTTAAACAGCAAGTTAACATTATTTTTTGCTTAATTTTATTTTAAATCGCCAGAAAATATTTACGCCTTGAATACACATTATAATGAGGCTTCCCATTGACAAGAGAAGGCACGTAAATAGTCAATGTAACTCCTTTAACTGTCAGCCATCATATATCATACTCCCTGCACCCACAGGATTGGAATTGCATGGCTTCATTACATGCGTTTCTTTGGGCGCCGAGCGAGCATCTGCTCCACAAATCTATTTCAAACCCCGCTCGCGACCATTTGTATTCTTGCATCTAGACACGCTTCCATTTACTGTGCGACTGCGGCGTAACGCGGCTGCCCATGAAGGGTCTTCCCGCGTGATAAAAAGCTGAGTGTTTTCATAAATCAACACGCGAGCGTTCCTCCGATCGCCGCGCTCGTCTCTTAATTGAATTGTTGTGTGGCTCTGGTTGCAGTAAACCAGCTGGGGTCAGTCTGGGGGGTTTAATAGGGCTTTGACTCATGCTCGGGGCTCTCCGGGGCTGTTTACAGACACAGACGGGGGCCGGCCTCCTGCTGGTGCCAGAGTCAGGACTACACATGGACCGGCCTCCTGCTGGTGCCAGAGTCAGGACTACACATGGTCCGGCCTCCTGCTGGTGCCAAAGTCAGGATTACAACATGGACCGGCCCCTCCTGCTGGGCCAGAGTCAGGACTATAACATGGACCGCCTCCCTGCTGGTGCCAGAATCAGGACTACACATGGGCCAGCTCCCTGCTGGTGCCAGAGTCAGGACTACACATGGCCGGCCTCCTGCTGGTGCCCAGAGTCAGGAACTACACAATGGACCGACCGGTTGGCTGTGTGGCTGCTGGGGGTGGTTTGGCTGTGGCTGCTGGGGGCGGTGGTTGGCTGTGGCTACTGGGGAGGTGGTGGCTGTGGCTGCAGGGGGCGGTGGTTGGCTTGTGGCTGTTGGGGCGGTGGTTGGCTGGTGGCGGTGGTTGGCTGCAGCTGCTGGGGCCCCTGGTGGAGCTTTGGTGTCCTGTTTCTGTGGGCGACTCTCCTCTGGCGGCGCGGACGGCTCCTCCTTTGTTTTTGAAGTCATTTTTTAACCATAGGCTTTATCTGACAGAGGAGCGTGAAGAGGGGATGAGACTGGGGAAGGACATACAGCAAACTGCCAGAGCCAGAAATCAAACACTCAAACATGTGGGCTGCATATTGGCATGGAGCGCATATGTGCATGGGCTGCAATATGTGCATGGAGCGCATATGTGCATGGAGCGCATATGTGCATGGAGCACATATGTGCATGGGCTGCATATGTGCATGGGCTGCATATGTGCATGGGCTGCATATGTGTGGAGCGCATATGTGCATGGGCTGCATATGTGCATGGAGCGCATATGTGCATGGAGCGCATTGTGCATGGAGCGCATATGTGCATGGAGCGCATATGTGCATGGAGCGCATATGTGCATGGAGCGCATATGTGCATGGAGCGGCATATGTGCATGGAGCGCATATGTGCATGGGGCGCATATGTGCATGGGCGCATATGTGCCATCCGCAGTGGGATGGTTTCTTAATCGACACTTTGTGTTACATTTGTGAAAAGCGCTTTAGAAATAACTTTGATTTGATTTCATGCGACGCTGACTTTTATGTTCTACAGTGTTCTCTCATCATTATCGAGTTCACTCTATTTTGTATTGATTCATGCGTGTTTGAGGGGGCTCGAGTGTCTGTTTTCATGTCCACCAGCACATGACTTTAGGAACAGTGGTCTCTACTGTACTCCATATATTCCATTGAAACTGTTGTGATTTCAGTTTATCGAAGCCACGCAGAGGTGATCTGTAATAACCAGCGCTGCAGCAGCTGCCGTTGTCATCATTATGAAGCCAGGGTTTTCCCAGCCGCGCGGCGAGGTGTGTTGCTATGGAAACCAGAGATCGGGGGGCGGATGAGGAGGCACGTCTTAGACACATGCCGACTCCAGCACGGAAACTCCTCAGATCAAACACGCCATCGAACTAAACCACAACGGATTGACATTCTAGCATTTTCTCTGCTGTCTCGTCAGCACTGCACTGACTACGTAGGAAGTCCACAATTAGACCCGTTTCAGTTAGCTTCATGTTAAATCTATGGAGGTTTGAAAATGCTAACTACTAAACTTTCATTCATTCATTGTCCCCTGCTTCTCTTATTACTTTTTTAGATTGTTTTGCTCAGTTTTGTGTATTTTCTGGCCAGTAATGCAAAGTTTCATACGTACAATCCCGAGCTCTAGTTTCTATATCCTCCTTCCCTGGTTTGGTCCTGTCCGAGATCCTGGTTTAGGCCTTATGTAGACTTGGTTTGGTCCCGTTCGAGTCCTGGTTTAGTCCAGTTTCCATGTAATGTCTGTGTAAGTGTGAAGCACGCCTGAGTGAGGAAAAGTAGGTGACGCTGCCATTTTAGGGGACTTACGGTAACTAGAAGTAGTTGTTTATTGTTATTTGTATTTTTATTTTTTTATTTTAATTTTGTATTATTATTTTTTTAAATGTTTTTTTAATGTTTTTTTTTTTTTTTTAATTATTTTTTATTTTATTTATTTTTTAATTTATTTAGGAGATGGAAGAGATGGAATCATATTTGTATTGCACTCTCACTTGTTATTTCCTCATTTAGTATTTGCACAGCAGTCGTATTAACACAACAAACGTTCTCTCTTCACTCTACCTTCTGTGTCGACCACATCTCTGCTGACTCTTCAGCCGCTCCATCTCTTCCTCGTCTGAAGGTAAGTTACAAGAAACGCTGATGTTCAAATCACCAAAGCTTCTGAAATATGTAGAAAGACGAACCAAAACATACTCAAGTAAAAAACAAGCTGAGTCAGAGATTGCAAACAAATATTCAAGGATCTAAAACACTTATTTATTTATTTCTGTTGAAATGTTATTATTTTGCCTTCAATGTTCCATCAACTAATGTGAGGAGGCTTTACAGGTCAGATCTGTGAAGTGATGACCCTGCTCACAGTAAGAACACGTGTTTTTCAAGGTTTCTTGTGCAAATAAATCATCTGTAATTACAATAATAAATAATGCAAGATAAATATGTTAAATGCCATAGTATCATTTCTTAAACTATTTATTATGTATTTTTTAATTGTTTTTTTTTTATTTTTATTATTATTATGTTTTGGTTTTTTTAAGGATTTTTTTGCCCGTATGTTTTATCGGACAGGACAGCTCAGCGTGAAAGGGGGATGAGAGAGCAGGGAGGACATGCAGTAAATTGACACATCCGGGATTCGAACTCACAACTCTACGGCCGGCTATTTTTAATACTTAATACTTGAATACTGTGCTGGTGGTTTGCGTCTCTCTGTTACTTAAATCCTTTGATGCTTTATTCAAGGTATTAGACAGATATTATTATTAGATATTTAGTTATTTTGCCCCTCTATATTAAACCCCGAGAGATTAACGACAAGGCATTTGTTGTTGATCCGGAAACCCACAGTGATCAGAGATTAAACCCCCGCAGGGATCTGACCTTTTCCACCAAACGTATTTCAACGTAACTTTATTCAAATGCTTCTAATGAACAGAGTCAGACTTTTGACAATCCTAATCTCACCTTCAAATGAACCACTGTCCTAATCCCGTTGTCATCTTCCAAGTGACTGCCTTTGTTTGAGTCACAGTGAATAATGCCGTTTTGACCATTCCAAGTATAACCCATGTGACAATGCTGCCCTCGCCTGGACACCTGAAGCAGTGCAGGACGTTGTTCCCATGACGTGCACTTTTTTTGAACTGAACAATAATACAATACATTATTCATTACTGTTGTGCTGTTGAGCAAGAGAAATAAATGCTCTGTTGATGTTCATAATCTGCAGCTCATGTTTCATACGTATTTATTTATTCATTCATTCATTCATTTTTTAATTTTTTTTGCGTACGGCTAAACTCGCCTCTCAATATTGCGAGATAACTGTATTGTTAAGACAAAAATAACTTTAAATATAATGTGAGTATCATTCCTTTGACAATAATCATGTTTCTACTCGTGATGAGAGAAGAGACCCTTTCTTTGTCCCACGATGGAGACATTCTGGTACATTATTGAGGAGAATAAAAACAACCAAAAACACACTCGAATCCAACACTTAAACTAGAATATTAGATTAGTTTCCAGATCCAAGTTCTCAACAAAACAAAAGTTATAGTAGATTATTTGCCTCAATTCCAGAGCATTTTGACTAAGTCCTGGTCGTCTCAAACTCGCTCTCGAAGCCTCGGACTTAGTTATTATAGTTATTATAAGCCTCTAATTACCTTTCGTATATATTGCTGCCTGGTGGTCATTGTGAGAACTCCAATTGCATTTATAGCTGAATTATGATGACTGGATTTCGAATACAGCCCATGTTGCAGATGACCCCAAATGTAATGGACTTTAGCCCACATAACGGTCTCCATCTTACAATAATATGTGTCGCTGACTTCATTATATTCACCATGGAAAATACAGTACGTTTCAACCCGCTTGTCTGAAAATGAGACCGTTTGATTGCAAAACACATGCCGACAAATGATTTTTAAATGTGTTTTAATCGCAGTTAAGTGGTAATATTATCAACAATCAGCTCTGACGTGTAATATCATGACTTTTTCTCACTTCCAAACTCTCTTTCCTTCTACACTTTTGAAACTTGCGCCGCCTTTCGTCCACTAGAGGGAGCTGCTTAACTGCCCCATCGCGCTTTCTCACGCCCATCGTGACTCAGCCAGTCTTCATCCACTAGAGGGCGACACCTATCAAGACAAACTTATTATCAGATGGAATACTTTATACTTTACTATATTTATTCTGGAAAGTTCGAAAAATGGAGGCAGAACAATAATGTTAAAGGCATCAACTGATTTAGTACATTTTCTATTTCTATATGCATTAAACAAAATAGCGTTCAGAATAATTTCACATTAATTGAATATATAAACGCTTGAATAACCATAGAGGTGGGCAGATTATTGAAAGATTTATAATATTGTGAATGTTCTTTTATGATTCCATTTTTCAAATATCTCTTAAAAATAAAAATATATTTGAAAAAAGTAATGAAATATGATGTAAATTTGCAACAACAAAAAAGCTAGATTCTGCGCATTTGTGGGTCATTTTTATTCCCTTTAGTCGACTGAACGATGAGGCTATTTCTATTGTACATTGAGACTTTTTAAATACATTACCAGCCAAATAAAGGTTAAAATATGCTGTTTTGAGAGCTTCTATATAGAAAACAACGTGTAATATTCATGAGAAACAGTTTAAGTTGTAATGCCACTGTCTTTATTAAGAAATGGTCTTTTTTGCATGTGTTTTAGAGTCTTGTATCACGACGATAAAAATACGACTCTGATTATATTTTATAGTCGACAAGTCATGATTAGTCGAGTTTTTATTTCCATTTTATTTTTTACTGCCAAATTCATTATGTCATGTCACTTTTTGCGCACGCATGATGGACCCAAAATACTTACGCACAATTACGCACGGCAGGTTTAATTGAACTTGACTCTGCGGTAATTAGCTGTGTGTGTCTGTGTGTCTGTGTGTGTGTGTGTGTGTGTGTGTGTGTGTGTGTGTGTGTGTGTGTGTGTGTGTGTGTGTGTGTGTGTGTTGTTGTTGTTGCCACGCAGAGGTCAAATGCCACTTCCACGCCGTCCCGAGCCGTGCGGACCGCGCGCGCGCACAGCTCAACGCCTCGGAGCCACGCTTTTACCAAGGTCACGGAGCCGAGGAATGCGCTTCAGATGGTGAGTCCAGAGTCAAGACCCCCGCAGTCACGCAGTACAGTCGAGGGAAACGACCAAACGCACGCGCTGAAATGAGATGATTGGCGCTTCACATCGATCCTGGGATCGGCATGAGGCTCTCACAGGATCAATAAGCGACGCAATAAGACGTTACGTTCAACTTTAATGAACAGAGATTTGCCCTTTGAAGTCTGACAGAAGAAACCTTTCTGAGCAGAAAACGGCTCTATAAATAATGTATTGGTGAATGATCGTTTCACAAAATGATGTCTTGTATTTAGGAGTAAAGTAGGCTGAAAGTACAGGTGAAAAGTAAGTACAGATGAGGCTAATCACGTCACTGCAATTGAGTAGATGTTTAAACTTGCTCTGTGAAGCACTTTGAACTACTTTGTGTGGGAATTGTGCAAATGCAGCTGTGTCGCCTCTGCACTGCATCAGCTGCTCTGATTGGCCAGAGTTCAGTAAATGTGCTGTTAAAAAAAACGTAATTAATGTTAAAATTGTTACTAACTAATCACTGATCTAATCTATTGATCTAAAATGCTACTTTTGACTTTTCCTTCATTTTGGCAGCACTTCATTCAGTTGAGAAGCTGTTCTGCCCTGTAACTCTTTACACCACTGACACTTCCAAACACGAGGCGTAGAAATAAGACATTTCAATCACTTTGTTATTATGAAAGATCATTTTAAAAGTGCTTCACATTTCTGTGTCTTCTTGACAGAATTTCTGTTTTTATTTCAGTTTGACTTTCCTTAAATGGACATCTTGAGTTTCCACTGTTCATTTTCCACGTTCAGGTTGAACTCATGAGGTGTGAGGAGCCTGTATGTAGCACTGAAAGGACTCAGATCTCGAGATGTTTTCCACGAGTCTTTTGTTGACACTAAACCTGCGCCACTTCTCCAGAGTGTTTATTGCAAACGCGTAAAGTGGCGCTGGCGCGCGGCGAGTGCTCAGTGTTTGGGTTTGACACTTTGCGCTAAAGGATCATTAAGAGCCCGACCTAATGTGCTAATAACATGTTTACGAGCCCCTCATTAGAACTGTAATTATACTCTGAAAACGAAATGTAGAGTAAAGTGAGATGTATTTCTCTTGAATGGCAGATACGCTCTAAGACCTAAAAACATCACAAAACGTCACTAAAATTACATACAAATGTATCACAAATGTGGGTGTATATATCTGTATATCTGTATATCTATATACACATGGCGGGTCGTAAAGACGTGACGTTTGTGCGTAATTACGCGCAGATAACGCACCGCAGACCTCTCTATGGCGTGAAATAAAGAAGTGCCGTGAGTTTGTTAACGCGAGCCAGTATCGGTGCCCATCGGGAGGGTGTGTGTGCGTGTGTGTGCGTGTGTGTATGTGTATGTGAGCGCGCGCCTGGGGAGACGAGAGGGAGGGGGGCCCTGCAGACAGTGGTGAGAGGTGTGTCCCTGGAGACTTTTCTTGAATGGGCTACCTGCGGCGCGCCGGTATAAATTCTCCTCCCTCAGAGCCAAAGGTCAGTCCTGAGAGCCGTTCTCACAGCTTCTGGTCTTTTGGGAGTCTCTCTTCGGGATTATCATGAACGCGTTCAGCCACCACCCTGCGCCCGGCCCGCAACAGAGCAGCCCAATCCCACACCCCAGCGCGCAGGACCTACTGGACATGGCGGTGTACTGTGACAACTACGGCGTCTATCAACAGAACCTGCACCACCACCAGAGGCCCGCG
Source organism: Chaenogobius annularis (assembly GCA_015082035.1). Classification (NCBI taxonomy): domain Eukaryota; kingdom Metazoa; phylum Chordata; class Actinopteri; order Gobiiformes; family Gobiidae; genus Chaenogobius; species Chaenogobius annularis. The sequence continues at coordinate 480,989 of BJKM01000037.1, forward strand.
GCCACGTCCGGATACGGCCTCGGAGACTACACCACTCCTCCGTCCACAAACCCGTACCTGTGGCTCAACGGGCCCAGCATGAACTCGTCCCCGTACCTCCCCGGGAACAACTCCCCCTCCTACATCCAGTCCGGATACGGGGCCAACCAGCGGCAGTTCCTCGCACCTCCCGCGGGATTTGGAGGTGCAGATCTGGGATGGCTCTCCATCTCCAGCCAGCAGGAGCTCTTCAAGATGGTCAGGCCGCCGTACTCCTACTCCGCACTCATCGCCATGGCCATTCAAAACACCTCGGACAAGAAACTGACACTGAGCCAAATCTATCAGTACGTGGCTGACAACTTCCCGTTCTACAAGAAAAGCAAAGCGGGCTGGCAGAACTCCATCCGGCACAACCTGTCACTCAACGACTGCTTCAAGAAGGTGGCCCGGGATGAGGATGATCCTGGTAAGAATGTATTACTATTCCACATCCAAACTGTTCAAACTAACCACAAGTTTAATGAGGAAATAGTCGAAAATATCGTGCGTAAAGTTGTGCTTCCTAAAATGTGTTTGAACTTTGATGAAGTTTGATGAAACTGGTCTTGAAAAAAAAGTGCGAAAAGTAGTGCATACTATGGCTTACTTCATATAAAAACATGTTTGAACTAACTACAAGTTGACTAAGTGAATAAGCAATGTTGAAGTTAGTGCGTAAAGTTGTGCGTAAAGTTGTGCGTAAAATGACCGAAGTAAGCCACACTTCAGCAGCTGACTAATTTTGTTTTCTTGGTTTGTTTTAGGAAAAGGAAACTACTGGACCCTGGACCCAAACTGCGAGAAGATGTTCGACAACGGCAACTTCCGCAGAAAGAGGAAACGCCGCGCGGACATCACCGGGGCCGACAGCACCACCGCGTCACCGCCGCCGCTCAAATCAGGAGACACGCCGCCGCACAAGCTCTCCACCGACACGTCCAGCCTCATGAGCGCGTCCCCGCCGAGCATGCACGGCTCCCCGACCTCCACCGAGTCCAAGTCCTCCCCGTCCCCCCCCGCGGCGGAACACAGCCCGTGTTTTAACAGCTTCGTGTCCAACGTCAGCTCGCTCCTGGCGGAAAACCATCACGGCAGAAGCGTGACCGAGCGGGATTACAGCGGCACGGGACACCATCTCGCGGGGCTGTCCCAAAGCAGAGAGGGCATGTCAGGACCCGGTTCCTACTCGCCCACGTTAATCTCCCCCGTGAACTCTGCTGAGAACAACAGGATGAACTACTACTCCTCGGTCCAAAGCCTGTCCAACCATTTCAGCGTCAACAACCTCATGTACAGCAGAGACGGCACCGAGGTCTAGACTGTTGCCCCCCACTCCCGTTGTGCCATATTTAATTCCATTCCAGTGCCTTTTACAAACCCAAACCTTATGTACAGATCATATTTTAAGTGTATGTGTTTTTTGTTTTTTTTTAAAGAAGCAATTGTGTTTTGTATTGTATTTAAATGCTCCATGTTTGAATAAAAGTCACTTAGTTTTTAATTCTGTTGTCAGACTTTTATGTTATCCAAAGTGTCCTTTTTGAAATGCGTTGGAGAACAGCTGATATGCAATCGATTGAAGTGATTTCAGTAGTCAAATAGTGGTCAATAGTTGCATAACACTGTCTCATTTATCGTGACACACATTTAGATTAACCGGACAGCCTTTGCGTAATTTGGCCAAAATGTGTGGGAAAAATAAACAAATGCTTGGCTATTTTCATGTTTATTGTCAAAGCTGGCAAATAAATAAGCCTGCTGCACTTGACCCAAACGCCATGCTTTAGTTGTCAGCAGGGGGAGAGAAAAAAAAAGGATTTCTTTCTTCTCTACTACTACTTCTCTCTGTGACTGCTGTGATGAAGCCTTCGTCTGCTCAAGCGGTGCGTAAACCCCTCATAAACGTGTCAACGCCGTCAGAAATCCACCGGTCCACGGTCCACGCAGCAGCAGCAGCAGCAGCAGCAGTAGTAGTGGTAGTAGTAGTAGTAGCAGCAGTAGTAGTAGTAGTAGTGGTAGTAGTAGTAGTAGTAGTAGTAGTGAGTGGGGAAGTTGCGCGAGACGGAGACATTTTCCGCTTGTCACTTCCAATCGGGCCGTTCCAGCGCGCGCACTCGGACCTCTCCTCTGCAGGTTCACAAGTTCAGCTCTGTGTGTCTGTACGTGTGTGTGTGTGTGTGTGTGTGTGTCTGTCTGGACTGCTCCCGTTTGATGTCGACCTGTTGAATTGCCCATTTTTTTGCACCTGTCTCCGTTTATTGCCCAAATCCTGTCACGCGTAAACACGGAGATGTTCGCGGTCCAGTGACTTATGTTTAGTTGAATAACGCGTGGGTTTGCAACATTCAAAAAATGAAATATCATTGATTAGATTCGATTTATTGAGGATTTCTTAAATAGATTACATCCTGATCCCGAAATGTGCCAATCCTTGACATTAGACTTAAAAGTATTGAGTTTCCCGTTTAAAAATGAGCTTCTAGAGAGAAAAAGTACATCGATTTTGAAAGCATTTAAAAAGTCTTATTTTGGTCAACAGAATGAATATTCATTTCTTACATTTTGAAGTCATTTTCGTTTGCTCAAAGCCGGAACTTGAACTAAAAACTGTACTGTAATTTGCTAATAAATAAACCAGCAACAAACTCTGCAGGGCTCAAAAGTACTTTTAAATCCAGTTCTGAAGGAAAAGGGATTCACTTAAACGTTTTTTTAACTTTTGTACTTTGTTAGCAGTAGGCTTATACTCAAAATCTTTGTTTATTTAAAAATACTATCGATAAAATGATTTATTTTGTTGTTCGACATGATTCAAGCCCAGTTTACTACAAAATCACTACACAAACCATATCGTTGTAATTCTATGTATTCATCAAGTACCAATACTCAAGTACTTTCATTCTGACATGTTTGTGAAGATGTTGAATGCAATGCTCTTTGACCTGAAAGCCTGCAAATAAATAACCAGTGTTTTAGCACCCTGCTGCATCTTGTTTGTTAACAAACTGGACACAGCGGGTAAATGCAGTGAAACACCTCCTAATTGGTTCATAATTGAATCCACTCAAGCGATCCGCGCTGGGATATAAAAGAAGGATTAATTGACAGACTTTCGTGCCCCGTGGTCCGAGCGTACAATGGGGGGTTTTGGCATCTCCGCAGCTCCCCTCCTGAGCTCAAATGGAAATATTGTCATCGGAAAATCTGGGAACACTTTTGGCTCTATTATCTCTGCGGACGGGGGGTATTTTGTGCGCACAAGCTGGTTCTCACACTGGCAAAGTCCTCAGGTTGAAATCAGCCTCACCAGAGAGTGAACAGACCAGTTCTGTGGTCCAAAAGCGGACCACCGAGCGTCACTGAAGGGCCGTCGAGCTGTATTCATTCATCACAGTCGCAGAAGAGCTGTGACTTTGTGCCGATGCCAAACTTTACGCACACAAAAGACAAAATACTTAATGAATCAATCGATAAATAGTAACTAGTCGACAATAACAAATAATCACAGTCGTATTTTGATCATCAGGTGGACTCTACAGACTTTTCGTAATCACATATGAAAAGATCTTTTTTTTTTAATTTAACACAGACGTTATCAAATCAAAATGTCCAAAAATAATCCCTATTTTCATCAATAGCACACTTTATTTGTGATTATTCTCGGTGTAGAAGCCCGCCGTCACAACATTCCCACTTTTAATTGGTTGGGAATGTGTGTTTAAAATCTCCAAATACAATAGATATAATCGTTTTATTCAATTTTAAATAATTGTTAGTCGCTGCCTTATTTTTGACACACCAGGAAAAGCAGAATAATAATATAAAATGACTACTTTGAATGTCAAATAAAATAAAAATAAAAAAACCTTAACAAACCAAAATAATTCCCATCTTCCGGCAATTTTTCATTCAATCTCAACGACAACAAATAATGCCACATTCCTCCTTTAAGTCCTGAGTTCCTGTTCTCCAAGTTCGGCCCATTCCCAGCCATCCCACCTCTCCGAAACGCAACGCTCCGTCGCCCCCCCAAAGCCTGGAGGCCGCTGTCCCACATGAATATCAGTCAGACTCCCATCGCATTTACGGGACCTCCAGCCCCCCCTCCAGCCCTCTCCCCGGGCTGGAGAGTGCAGAGACCCCCACCCCCCGTCCTCCTCTTCACAGTGGTGGGTCTGGTACTGACATACGCCTGGTGGGCTAAACCTATAATGACGGGTTCGCTCCTCAAAGGGTCACCCAGCAAAGGAGAGCCGAGCCTGGGCTATAATTGAAGCAGACCGTGTTTTGGATGGTTTTAATCCCCTTTTTCCCCCCCGAAGAGACGGTCGGCCATGTTTGGACAGTGAAGGACGTGCGAATCTGTGACGAGACTTCGTTTGTGATCAGCCATTTCCTCCACATCGTTATCGCTGATGGCGGTTTGCGAGGTGGGAGGAGCAGCCGGTCCAGTATTCACCCACGAACAAGCAGATTTGCATTAGTTACAGACCGATATGTGGACCGATAATTGCACTTTTTAGCGTATGTGCCATCGACCTTCTTTACGTTGAGCTGACCAGTCACTTTAAGGAAAGACGTAAAGATCTACACGATGGCGACGCACACGGTGTGATTACGGAGTGAGGTTTAGATGACTCGCTTTTCCTGATTATATTTTAGAATGTTGAGTAGTGAAAAGTGTAAGCAATTATGAAGCTAGTTTGTCATTTCAAAGCCAATTTTTTATTAATTTTGTCTTATCAGTCCAAAATGGTGGTCCATCGGCTGCTTCTAATACATCGCTATCCGATTCAGCCATTTTCTACAGTTTCCTCGTGGACATTAACTGCACATTTAACCTCTTCGACTGTTTTGTCGCTTGAATTGAGATGATCAGTTAAGGAAATTGTGTTAACGTTCCCCTTTGAGCATCTTAACCAGATTAAGGTTAGATATATCCGAGTTGGGATTCAGAACGCTGCTGGATGAAAGAGGGATTGCACCGCCGTTGAACTCTCGAAGTCATTACATTCACAGTTGCAGGTGAACTCGTCTCGCTAGTTCCAAACCTGGGGAAAAGAGCTCGAGATCAGGGTAAGTATCCGGCAAAGCGACCGTTGCAACGCAGTGATTTGGACATTTGGTTTTACTTCACCTCTACAAATACATTTATGAATGACTACTTTTTGAACGGTTTTGTTGCCTGGCTTGAGATGTGGACAGCAGCGAAATGCAGCAGAGAACATGTCGGTGTAATCCCTCATTCGTCCAGGAGTGTTCCATGCAGCAGAGAACGTTGCAATTGCGCGATTTTCTGCACTTCCCACACAACCAGCGCTCGAGATCCTGAATAAACGCCGTAATCCCTCGTAGTTTGCGGAACACGCTGATAAGCTTCGAGCCCGATAATTCTCCACGGCCCGTATCACAGAGCCTTGGAGACAAATCTCAGGGATGAAACGCCTGACCCTGGACTTTAACCTGATATCTGAACATAAAGACAGCATATTATAAAGTACCCTGAAATTTCCCCATCTGTTTTTAGCAGTCAACACGCATTACCGGGATCAGCTCTTGTATCAGCGCTCAATCTTTGGAGGAAGTTGGACATTTTAAGCGAACAATTTGATGACAGCTTCTGGGGGAATCCTCGCCGCTTTTTTCACTCCCCCCCTCTGCGCGCGGGACCTTAAAAAAGGACCCGGGTGCACCTGATAGCTGAGGAGAATGCCTATCAATTGGCGTGACGCGATTCGGTTTCGGAGGGCCGTAAAAAGTGAAATGTATGGCACAACAACGGCATGGGAGCCCCGCGCTGGGCCATATGGAGAGCTTTATACAGAACATAAAGCTTGAAGTGTGAATTGTTCAGGAGTTGGGGAGTTGTGAGAAAATTGCGCCCGGACCACTTATCATTTTCTGCAGAGAGGTGGACGTTATCCGGGTTAAGGGTCCAACTTAACGCAGAACACAGTTAGTTTGAGGGTTGTTTTTTGTGGGTCGTCATGAAGGAAAGATTGTATTTAAGATGGTTTGTGTCCCCGGATATGAAGCATCAAATGTTGCCTTTAATAATGACAATCGTAATGTTTTTTTTATTCTTTATTGCTAAACTATTGGACATGATGATCTGGTTGCTGATTTGGTGTTTTTGCCGTCCAATCACAAAGCAGAATGAGCCTCAGATGAGTCTTTTTTTCCCTCATTTTGGACCCAGTGTGCGTTGCCCTCGCTCTGATCCGAAGCCCAAATGGAATCAGTGCTTGGTCTGGAGGAGACAGAGCTGAACGAGAGCCATGGCCTCAACATAAAACCGAGAACATGCAGATGGAAGGCAATTTGTCAAAGTACATTATGAATATTTGAACTATTATGTTATCAGTATGAAAAAGAACTAGCACTTGCCCCCAATTCGGGAGTATGACATGATCACGTCCAAGAATCTGAAAACCACCAAGTTAAAGTTCCTCAACAGTTTGGACCACTCACTGAACTAAAATGCAGTTAAGATAAATATATTTAAGATTTTGCTGAAAATGATACAAATGTTAGCTCAGAATAGCACATTTTTTAGGTTTATAATTTCACTTCCTGTTTGTAATTGATGACATCACACCAGGAAATTACCCAGCAAAAACCCCAAAAATGTTTGACAAATAAAAATCTACGAGAGCGACTTTATCTGGTTGAATTCATCCAAAAAAGTTGTTTCTTTGTGTAAATTCTGCACAAACTTTGTCTGGAATGAGATGTGATGTGATGTCACTTCCTGCCATCCATTTTCTACAGATTTTTCAACATTTTCTCCACAAATACCTGCTCGATCGTGTAAAACTATCATTTATATGTACGACAGGTTTAAACCCACCGAATAAAGTCAGAATTATAAAATCCTACGTCACGTTAAGGCAGTGGCCGCCCCGGTTCAGTTGTGATCGCAGTTTCTTTTCAAACCAAGAACGAAAGCCACATATACCATCCTTCTTTTTACTTTTAGGAAACGAATTCTGCCATATTGTTCTGACGCGAACGCACTTGTTGTTCTCGAGCATGTGTTCTGACCTTCGCCTAACCCTTACATAATCTTGTAGAACGTCTGTAGTTTGCGGTGTCCTTGGGCAAGACACAAGATTGCTTGTTCTCCGTTCTGGCTGGTTCACAATAAAGGACAACCAAAAAAGAGAAGTTTACCATGAGCTTTAAAAATAAAACTCTAGCTCAGTGGTTCTAAAAAAATCTTTGCTCGAACATCCCCCACAAACGAACGCCGCCGCTCGATTTGGTTTGCTGTTTATTGGACCATTTCAGCTCTCTAACGTGAAATCCACATTCTCCGAAGCTGAAAAGACTCCGAAAACCTCCAAAAGAAGCGAGGATCACGCGAGGAGATCACCCCCCCCCCCTTGTCTTCGCCACGTCCGTCTGCGCGGATGGGAAAAAAAAAAAACCCCTGAAACCCGTGTAACGCCGTGTAACTCTACCCTCCGCTCGCCGCGCCGGCCCACTGTATTTTGACACAGGCTTTGTTCTCGCATTAGAGACTGTAGGCGCACCATTTGTTACCCGCGACCTGTGTCATAACAGACCATGAAACGGGGGGGAGAAGAGACGAGGGGGAGACAGAGAGAGGGGGGGCCGGCACATCACCAGAGCGATGGATAAAATAAGACCTACAGCCCAAAAAGACAGAACTCAAGTAACATCCTTTTATGTCATCTAACGTCCCAAAACTAATACTAAGACTTGTAATGCGCTTTACAGAGGAATAGTTACGCATTCATTCAGTGCTGGTAAACGTCTTTTTTTTATCGATATATGTATATATTTTTCCTTTTTTTTGGGGGAATATACAAATAAATCGAATACAAAACAAGAAACAGACGGAACGACCAGAGAGTATAAAGAAAAAGACAAAACAAAACACCAGCAGAATTAACCGAATGTCTTTTTTTTTTTTTTTTTTTTTTTCTGTTGTCTGCCTCGATGTCGGTCCAGTCCTTAATCGTTGGCCTTTTTTTCCTGCCGCCAAAAGCACACTCCAAAAGTATCCGCCGATTATGTCCATGGCAGGAGTTTTGAGGCCCAAATACATTGTTCTGAAATGAAGTGGGATGGCAATGTCTAAAAACTGTCTGCAGTGCATTATTCATTTCAGTCCAATAACCCCAAAAGACTGGAGGCGTTACACTTCTATTATAGGGTCAAGTGGCCCCCAACAAACGTCTGTCAAATATGTCCATTTTCAAATGAAGTCCAAATGTAATGTTTTCCATTTGGTGAATGTCCAGTACAACGTTAGACCAGTACAACGTTAGACCAGTACAAGTTAGTACAGTAAAGTTAGACAGTAACGTACAGTACGTTAGATCCAGTACAACGTTAAACGTAGTAGTACAACGTTAGTCCAGTACAACGTTAGACCAGTACAACGTTAGACCAGTACAACGTTAGTCCAGTACAACGTTAGTCCAGTACAACGTTAGTCCAGTAGTACAACGTTAGCCAGTTACAACTTAGTAGTTCAACGTTAACGTTAGCCAGTACAACGTTAGTCCGTAACAGTACAACGTTAGACCAGTACAACTTTAGTCCAGTACAACGTTAGACCAGTACAACGTTAGTCCAGTACAACGTTAGTCCAGTACAACGTTAGACCAGTACAACTTTAGACCAGTAAACGTTAGACCAGTACAACGTTAGACCAGTACAACGTTAGTCCAGTACAACGTTAGACCAGTACAACTTTAGACCAGTACAACGTTAGACCAGTACAACGTTAGTCCAGTAAACGTTAGACCAGTAAACTTTAGTCCAGTACGTTTAGTCCAGTACAAGGTTAGTCCAGTACAACGTGTAGGTCAGGGATATTCAACTTAATTTTCCTGAGGGCCAGATTTCTTGGGGGTCCATGGCCTCTGTACCGCATAGACTACGAACCAGGTCTGAACCAAGACTAACCCAGAATCAAACCAATTCTAAAGCAGAATTAAAAAAAGGACTAAGCCAGCACCAAACCAGGTTTAAACTAGTTCTAACCCAGAATTACACCAGAAAACAAGAAGAAAAGTTTTAATATTCGTATCCCCCCGGGCATTAAGTTGAACAGCCCTGGTGTAGGTCTTTATAAGTTCTACATTTTGCCCGGACTAGAGTAACCAATGGAGGTGATGGAAAGTGCTTTAGAAATGGACAGAATTACCACACGCCAAAGCTTAAACCAACGTCGTGTCAGTTCTCCATAATCGGACCAGATTTCTGACCGCGTTGCGCTTGTAAACGTTGTATAACCTGCAGCGATCGCAGCTTGTTCTCCTGATGTGGTAGAATGGCATGTGTTGTTTGGCTGGAGCCCTTTGGAGATACCACCCGCCACGCAACACCTGCGAGCTGTCAGTGCCTGCCCCTCACACACAGGAAGTGCTGACAGACGACACAGGAAGTACTTCGCCGGAGGGGAGGGGGGGGGGGGGGGATCCGATCCACGTTACCTCAGCGCTATCTTCACCCAAGACGCTAACGCCAAGACGGAAGGAAGGAAGGAAGGAAGGAAGGAGGAGATAGGCCTGCGCACTCGAGGGACACTGGGAAGAGGCGCGTTTGGAGAGACTTGTCCGTCAGTTTGTGTGTGTGTGTGTGTGTGTGTGTGTGTGAGTGTGTGTGTGTGAGTTTGGGGGGGTGAGAGGAAGAAGTGTCGCCGATGGTGCAGACAGGGATGACGCGCTGTTGCGAAAAGACGGGGCCCACCTGGAGCTCTGTGCGCGTGAGGGGCCAATGAAACAGATGTCAGAAATGAGTGGAGGTCATTTTAATCCAACAAACATTCATTAGAACTGTGTGTGGCATGTGGTATTTATTTATTCATCTGTCAATCGTTTATCTGACATTGTAAGTGATTAAAACAGGGCTGCTGTGTCAATGCACAGATTTATAAAAAGGAAAAACAATGCTTGAATCAACACTAAAAGTTAAATGATATCTGAATAAAAAATAAACACTGCAGCAAAATAATTTGGCATTTTATTTAATTTGATTGTTTATAGCATCATTTTAAATATTTATTAAAGAAGGAAATATCGAATATCGTAGAAAATCTCTAACCTACTGCTATTTTTTTATGATAATTTAAATAATAATAATAAAAATGTAAAAATTACATATAAATGAAAGCTTTAAAAAAAGAAAACTAAATGATATTGTATGAATTTTCTCAACATTAAACCTTTGAAACCGCAGTTACAGTTGATGATGATGTAGAGTTGTGCACAATAATATTGAAGTATGAAAATGTTATAAATGTTATATGTTAAAATAATTTGACCACTGCATTAAAGGAGACATATTAGGCTTTTTTCAGGTACTTAGAATTAAACTATCACATGACATAACATAACATACCATTTTACATTTGCTCATTGTAAACTACAATAGTGGTCTACAGGGGCTTGAAATAGAAACTTGACATTTCACCGTCATAAGCAGCAGATTGTCATTTGCACGTTTTTATCTTTCAAAGGCGGCTACGGGACCCCTTAGAACTCTACATGTGTCACTCAGCGTCTTAATTTTTCAAATATCATAACCAAGTGCAGGGATGTGGGCGGGGATAGGGGGTGAGTGAAAACAGTCATTTTTCTTAGCACTGGCGCATTCGTGTCGGGACAAAACAGGAAGACTTAAACATGCATGAATCAACCCAAACACAACTCTGAGTAAACTAACGATGAGAAAACACTGTGAAAAGCGTCATACGTCCCCTCTGAAACGTCTTGAACATGGGTGAAACACGCCCGCACGTGCCCACCTGCCCTCAGACACATCCCGGGACAGTCTCTCACCTCTAATGTGCGGCTCATTCGCGTCTAATCACATTTAAATGCGCTGCGTCTGGAGCGGCGGGGGTACGCGCCCTCCAGGACATGTCCCAGGGCTGCTGTCCCGTCCTGGGCATGCCTCCTGGTCTGAGCTCCCCTCTTGTCCCCTCATGGCTGGGGGACATGTCGCGACCCATCACCCTGTAAAAGTAGCCTGACACCGCAGACTGGCTGACTCGGCCCCCCCAAACCACTTCTGCCTCTTCTATTGTGATTTAACTGCTGACCACTCGCGATTAGCATAATGATAAGAGCTAGCAACACCTTTGAATCTAGTCATCCCAGGTAAATGAATGGGATAATGAGGCACATTTAGGAGAGGGAGGGGCGCTGACGGCGGCACAAAGCTATCAGTGCCGGGACGGTCCCACCTCATTAGGGCCCAGGACCATCCATCTTGATGAAGGTGTCACTGTGAGCCAGTATTAGTTCAATAAAAAGTGTATGTGTGAAGGATTCTGCAAACAAACCTCTCAATTGGCCCATTAGGAAAGCACACATTTTGACTAACGGGGAAAGAGGCTCTTCGCACCTCGGACCACTCGCATGTGCTGAAAACTGTGAGGCTGAGGTGGGTTCTAACGGTAATATGCTCTAAATGTAAGTAAAGACCGTGTCCCAAATCCTGAGGAAGAAAACGACGGTCGCCTCAGCACAGATCCCAGATGCCATGTAATCGTATCGTGGCCATTTCACCGTAACAAGCGGTATATTTTTAAATCTCGTGTTTTATTGTTTTATTTAATTTGCTACGTGACATTTGTGAACCCGACATGCCTGAATTTGCCTAATACTCGCAAGTAAATACAGAGATGGGCGGAGATAGGGGGTGGGTGTTAACAGGAGTTTTCAGCACACTCAATTAATCAATCTATCAATCAATCAATCAATCAATCGTAATACAACTTTGTGTATAATAACTATGATCAGACTTCATAATATGTCCCCTTCGATGAATACGTTTAATGCAATACTGTGAAACATTCCTGGCAAGGCATTAACATCTCCATGGAGACAAGCAGACCCTCCGCCTTTAACTTGTGATTGCATGATTGTTTATGATTGTGTGACAGTTTTGGTTCATAATGTTACTTCCTGGTTGGACATGAGCAGCAGGTGTGACATAGGTAATTCCACTACTGTTACCGAGCAACCAAACTGCAAACAATCACCAAAATCCAAATAATACCCGATAACGCCTTTGTCTTCTTAGATTCTTGTTTAAACTGTTGGATTGTGTCAATTGTTTGTACATTTTTGGACGAAAAGTCGCGTATTGATGACATCACAGAGAGCTCTCACGCACTACTTCCTGTACTACTTTTATTTTTCCAACTTTTCCTCACAAACCGACACCCGACTGATGTAAAACTGTGATGAACATTTGCCGCAGGTGCTACCCAGCCAAACCAAGTCACAACTCTTCAAACGTGAAAACCTTTAAAGCGTATTTAAACGTGGACGAGCCGGACCGCGCCTGCAGCTCCTCGGCCTGGCTCCACCCCTAAACCGGGCTCTTTCAGCAGCCGCAGCCTCTATTCACGAGGCGCTGACCCCTCGTAGGTACATGTGCCTGAAAGACCCTCCCGCAGAGCCCAGCTGGGGTTAAAACAACTCTGGCCTCCTGAACACCCACCAACATCAAATGGCCAAGGGGGGCCGCGCTCGGATATCCTCTAATGTGCTAATGGCGTGGTATTAATGCAGGCGGGTTGAAACGTTCAGGAGAATGTGTTATTCCATTTGAAACATATTTTATCGTGGTGAAATTTGAAAGAAGACAAGGTGGGAGACTTGGACCACCACCATAACAACTGATCCCGAGTAATTTATTATTAATAGAGTTTATCAACTAAGAACTAACAAATGATATACATTAAGATCAAAACAAACAACACTTTTCATAGACACTTATTGTACACAATAGTGTGGTTGCCTGGTATTTTTTACTTTACTGCTTTACTGTTTGATTTATGTATATTTTTTTAATCGTTTTGTACTTTGATTTTTGAGATCTTCTTGAACATATATAGATACCTGACTGAGATTTGGGATTTTCCTCAGAAATGTAAATAAAAAATGTCTTATTTCATGTATTTTGGGACCAACAAAGGTACTTCTTATTATTTATCCCAGTATGCAAAAATTGAAACATTAAGGATAATTAAAAAGTAGCTTGGATAAAAAAGTTTATTGAAAGTTAGAGGCTAAAAAATAAAAAAAATCTCCATCTTTTATTTATTTTATTTATTTTATTTATTTTATTTATTTTATTTATTTTATTTATTTTATTTTATTTTATTTATTTTATTTATTTTATTTTTTTATTTATTTTATTTATTTTATTTATTTTATTTATTTTTTTATTTATTTTAGCAAAAATTTTTGTAATTTAATGAATGCAAGATAGATAAGTTTAATGCCCTATCATGGAACATTCATGGCATAGCAACAACATCTCCACGAGACAAGCAAGTGACCAACCGTCCCCCCGAAAAGTGACACAGTGGACCTTTAAGGACATCGTCATCTGCACTGCGTCTCAGATGATCCAAAATCGTGCACAGACCGTGCCCTCCTCCCGCTGTCGGATGAGCTCACCCTGGGGGGGGGACGGGGGACGGACGGGCAAAGGAGGACAGGGTTTTGGGACATGCGCGACAGGACGGGGGGGAGTGAGTGTCCCCCGATACACGGCACGTCCAGTGTTCACAGTGGACACAGGGATGTTTGGGGCGGATGTGGACACAGCACGTTCGTTGGGTTCAGGGTTGTTGTTCTTCCAAATCGATCCTTCTTTTAGTCATTATTGTATGAAAATGAGACGAGCAGACGTGAGAAATCCATCCCAACGAAGGGAAAACGAGAGGGACTCACACATCGCTCTGAATGTGCTTGGACAAGCTCATGGTTATTGGTTAGAAAACTAAATCATCAATAAATATGCTTCATATGCTTAATATGCTTTAATCGTGCCATTAGAGCATGGTTTCAGTCCGTTTTGACCCAGTTTGACCCTTTGCGAGATCCACTGTTTTATAAGGAACGTTTGTGTCCTTTTCTGGTGAATAAAGTTGTTATCAAACAGAAATGGTTCTAAAATACTTTATAAAGACTTAACATGCCATCTCTTCTTTAAATTCACACAATGTCGTTTGGATCTCTTCTCTCAGAACCTTTTTGGACTCCATGAGACTCTTTGTGGTCCAGAATCTGGGAACGGACTTTGGGTCACGACCCCCTGGTGGAGAATGACTGAATTAAAGTATTTTCTGCCTGTTGTGCATGGCAAAAAGCAACTTCGAACCCTGAAAGTAGTAGTAGTAGTAGTAGTAGTGAAACTAGTTATATTATTTGTCTTTCGTTCTTTCTTTTTTCTTATTTCATGTTTCTTTTCTTTTTCCCCCCTGTGCTGAAAGAAACAACTTACTACTGTAAAGAAACATTAAAAAAGTATGTAAAGTCTCCATGGAGATGTGACTGTTTGGCCTGGCATCTTCCACAGTAGGGCATTGTCTCCAGGAGCAGGTGACACCGCAAGGCCAAGGGTCAGGTCAGATCTGTGGAGAGGCGAGCCCGTGTAGAAAAAAAAGAACAATAATTCAAACTAAAGTCGCCTTCTCAAACTGTGTTAAAAGACAAAAAGAAAGGTTTTTAGAGAGAACTTAAACTCAGAAAGTGACTGAAATTTCCTTGTTCAAAGTTATTGCACCTTCAAATGTCAACAAACACTTCAAAACACTATTTATTTGTGTATTTAATGTACTTTGTGAGCCATTAAAGGGTCCCTTGCGTATATTCCTGCATTGCCGTTTAATCGCACTTGCTTTGACCCGTCCCATCAGAGCCGACGACACTGAAACTTGCCCCTGTCTCACATTCCTTGATCATTTTGCTGAGCGCGATGTAACCGGAGCCCACCACCGTCCGGCCGTGATTGGCTTATCAAACATTTACAATCATAAGCTGATTAACTTGCAGATTAAAGAAGTTTCAAAGTGGCCCATTCTCTCTGTGAAGATAGCGCCGGCCTCTGAAGTCAAAGCAGGGCCACGAAACGCACTCGGGGATTAGCAGGGTTAACAAAAGGGGGGACGTCCGAAGGGGGTACTCTCGGCCCCTTTGAAAGACAGTATCATTAGCGCCTGTAGCCACTGATCTGTAAGTTTACACGATGGTTTGGGCCAGTTAGAGTCTGATCAAGGCCTAAACTCGGGCTCTCGGTGAGGGGCGCGTTGGATTTGGGTGTAGGCTGCTGGGACAGTCTCCTTGGCACTGTCCCCCCATTGGTATGCGTTGGGTTTAATAGACGGGAGAGGCGGGGGGTCTCATTAGAGGGCCTGTTTTTCGGGGACATTGTGAAATGCTCAAGGCAGATGCTCCAGGACTGTGGAGGGGGACAGCTCGCGACGGTGAGGGGGAAACCACTCACAATCACAATGGGATTTAGAGTCAACGCAATTATTGATTCAAGAAGGATCTGCATAGGCCTGTGAAGAGACAACATGGTTCACGATAGTAACACACGGGGGACACACGGGGGACACACAGGGGACACACGGGGGACACACGGGGGACACACAGGGGACACACAGGGACACACAGGGGACACACGGGGGACACACGGGGGACACACAGGGGACACACGGGGGACACATGGGGACACACACGGGGGACACACGGGGGACACACGGGGGACACACAGGGGGACACACGGGGGACACACGGGGGACGGGGGACACACGGGGACACACGGGGGACACACGGGGGACACAGGGGACACACGGGGGAACACACGGGGGACACACGGGGGACACACGGGGGACACACGGGGGACACACGGGGGGGGGACACACGGGGACACACGGGGACACACAGGGGACACACGGGGGACACACGGGGGACACACACACGGGGGACACACGGGGACACACGGGGACACCACGGGGGACACACGGGGGACACACACACGGGGGACACACGGGGGACACACGGGGACACACAGGGGACACACAGGGGACACACACGGGGGGGACACACGGGGGACACACGGGGGACACACGGGGGACACACGGGGGACACACGGGGAGCACAACACACGGGGGACACACGGGGGACACACGGGGGACACACGGGGACACACGGGGGACACACAGGGGACACACCGGGGACACACGGGGGAGCACACGGGGGAGCACACGGGGGCACACAGGGGACACGCGGGGGACAACACAGGGGGACACACGGGGGACACACGGGGGGACACACGGGGGGACACACGGGGGACACACGGGGGAGCACACGGGGGACACACGGGGGGACACACGGGGGACACACGGGGGACACGCGGGGGACACACAGGGGACACGCGGGGGACACACGGGGGACACACAGGGGACACACAGGGACACACGGGGGGACACACGGGGGACACACGGGGGACACACGGGGACACACGGGGACACACAGGGGACACACGGGGGACACACGGGGACACACGGGGGAGCCATGGGGGACACACGGCACACAGGGGACACACGGGGACACACGGGGGAGCCCACGGGACACACACGGGGGACACACGGGGAGCACACGGGGGACACACGGGGGACACACGGGGACACACAGGGGACACGGGGGACACACAGGAGACACACGGGGGACACACGGGGACACACGGGGGACACACAGGGGACACACAGGGGACACACGGGGGCACACAGGGGGACACACAGGGGACTATGCATAATGATGTCAATATTACTGTTTCAAAGACATTCACAAATAAATAACATGTTTTTGGAAATTAATTGCAAAAAAGTAAAAAATAAAAACATTGCCACTCTCACAAACTCGACCTTACATGGACACTGGGGGGTAAAGTGTCTTGCCCAACGACACGATGACGGTATGCACTACTTTTTCACAGAGGTCTGGCCTAATCAGTGCGGAAGGGTAATCATTAGAACATACATTTTTACATTCAATGATTCTGTGATCATTTGGGTCCGTTCAGCACGACGCCTCAGGGCCAACAAAAGGTCCGAGGGCCAACGAAAGGTCCGAGGGCCAACGAAAGGTCGAGGGCCAACGAAAGGTCCGAGGGCCAACGAAAGGTCCGAGGGCCAACGAAAAGGTCCGAGGGCCAACGAAAGGTCCGAGGGCCAACAAAAGGTCCGAGGGCCAACAAAAGGTCCGAGGGCCAACGAAAGGTCCGAGGCCCCAGCCCTGCTTCGCCTCCGGGAAGTGGTATATATAATACAATGTGTTTAAAATAATATATACATAATCAATAATGATCTGAATGTATTTCCCACTCTGCGTGTCGCGGCCGTAGTGGTTTTCAGCGGGTGAGCCGAGGCCGGCGCGCGGCCCTCTGCGTACATGTCAACACCGCAGTGTGTGAGGGTCTGACCTCAAACAGCTCATTACCACTGTGAATGTAGGGGCGAAGCACGAGCCTGCGCTGAGCCGCGTTCCAATGGTGGGCCGGGGCTGAAAAATGGCGTTTGTACAGTCAAATGAAATAAAACAATATCAAAATGTCATTCTCATTTTATCTTTCATCATTTCATCTAGACAAGAGCCTTCATGTAGCTTTCCCTAATTTTGGTAAAGGTAGTAACTTTACTTTTACTTTACCCATGTTAAAATGTGTTGAATGAATATGTATTTTTTGGCGCCCTTACGTTACTAAATTAAACCTGTTGGGAAAATGTGTTTTAATGACAGATTCTTAATTAGAACTCGACCCTGTCTCCCAGGTACAGTCCCACCAAATGAAGTAATACTTGACAAAAAAAACCACAGAAAAATCCTAAAATTGACCAAAATAATCACATGGGTCAACTTTTTAACCGTTTATCTCCCATGATTTATCCCTCTCCGTTTCAGACCAGGTCCGGCCAATAAATATAATGAGTGTGAATCAGAGAGTGGCTGTTATAATGGGCTCTAATGGGACGAGCGCTGACAACATAATAGCTTGAGCTCCATTGACTTTTTCATTAGAGTCCGGCTCGGGCCCGGCCTAAACACTATATTTAACCCGCGCTGGGCCAATGACCACCTTCTCCTCCTCCAGATTACGGTGGGCCTTTGGTGAACTCTGAACTAAGAGCTTTAATGAAAAGCAGCCACCTGCACAAGTGAACTCGGACCTTCGGAGCGTTTGGAACCAGATGACTCGTGAACTTGTTGAGATCGTAGTGGTTGAACAAGCGATGGCGGTAGTCAGAGGTAGTAATCCTTAAAGTAGTCGTAGTAGTAGTATCATCTGTGTAATTTTACTATATTTGACTCGTACCTTTTGCTTCTTTGTTACTTTTCATTACTACGTCTTAGTGGTTTCTCTGTGGATCAAAGTTTCAGATGATGATCATTTTCTTCAGTAGCCACATGCCCTGAGGCAGACTGACTAATATTTGGCAGCCATTCCGTGCCAGTGGCCTGACCAGCCGCTAAATTACACAACATTTAAACAGTTTTGGCTAAAGTAAGGTGAAGTGTCTTGCTCAGGAACATAAGAAACATCTAATGCCATCATTCATGTTTGTTGCCGATGTAAATAACTTTGTACTGATTTAAAATGGACTTTTAAGACCGTTTGACCATGTTTATGATTGTTTTCCTGTCTCATTTAGGTGTATTTAGAGTTATTCTCCTGCGCTGAAGAGGCCATAGCTCCGAAAGTCTTTCACCAAACACAGATAAATGCCCACAGCTCTTCTTTCTTCAACTCTGATACAAGTTCTTAGTCGGTGAGTCCTGGCAGTGCCGCACTTTGTTGTGATGCCATTTACAATAACGCAAAAAAGGGCTTTTTTTCTTTTTCCTTCTCTCTTTCTCTCGTTCTCTCTCCCCTTCTCTTTTCCTTCTCTCACTCTCTTGTAATTTTTTTTTTTTTTTTTTTTTTAAACAGTATGGCGTAAAACACATACTTTGAAGACGTACAACTACAGTAGGTGGCGGAAAATGCACCTTTTTCAGTTGACTACCAACCGCCATTAAAAGTAACACAACAGTTGTTTTCCAAAGTACCAGACTATTTTTTTTATTTTAGTTTATTTTTAAGTAAATTTATATCAATATTGCTATTTCAAATGTCCCCAAAAAGTTTTTAAAAAATGCAGTAATGAGTATTTTCATCTACTCATCCCAAGACAGAGAAGTTTGCATTCTCATTCTCTGACCCAAAAGTGTGTTAGTGTGTTAACACCATCTGTGGAAAATACTACATCTCTGTTTTGACAAATAACGTTCTAATTTGACACGATTGTAGTGATTTGGAAAGTATGCCAAAGTTGTGTCCCAGTGCAGCGCAAATGGAAGTTGTTATTGTCTTTATTTTGGAGATGAATAGATGGACTGTGTTAGGTCCAGATCAGGTGTGTTCTGTTGTTTGGAATGATGGGCCAAACTCCTGCCAAACCACTGGAGCTGTCAGGCCACTTAGATCCACTAAAGTTCAACACAGACAATGCATTGTTCACGCGCAGATTACTGCCAAAGCCCGTATTAGATGACACAACGTTTCTTCCAACTTACTTCGCCTGCTTCGGTGATGAGGAAAAGGTCGATTGTCACAGTGCAGCATTTAAAGGTGCGCTTACTTCCTTTGCTGTTGGAAAAAGTCAAATATACTCTTCAGTGTACCTAACTTGCATCTACTGAACAGATTGTCCAACAGTTTGACTTAGCTCTGGGGTGTAGTTAGCCAACGTCGCTAGCGCTATGGATCAGGACGACAGAAAATGACCAACACCGAGTATTGGACTGAGATCAATAAAGCGCAGCGGGCAATATCTGACATCGCCTTCCCACTGGATTTCAGAACGATGTGCTTGGGCCTCGAAACTCCTGCCGTGGACACGTTAAGCAGTTACCTCTGGGGCATCCTCCTGGCAGCGGCGAAAAAGGGCCCTCACAACAAAGACGATCAAGGACTGGACTGACAAAATGGAGAAAATCACATTCAGACATGATTTGAAAAAGGACAAATTCGAAAAAGTTTAGAATTAGATTATGTGGATTAAGTGGGACGTTTGGTTAACTAAAGACCTCCACCAAAATGACCTTCAGTACCTGCCAGTTTTTTAATGGATCTGGTTGTGACACGTCCTGAGAAAGGATTGTAAAGAAAAAAAAATGGCAAAAACAGCACTTTTCTGGACTCCTGAAGGCAAGCGGAAGGAGGACCTGGAGGAGGACATGGAGGAGGACATGAGGAGGACATGGAGGAGACACTGGAGGAGGACCTGGAGGAGGACCTGGAGGAGGACCTGGAGGAGGACATGGAGGAGGACCTGGAGAGGACTGGAGGAGGACCTGGAGGAGGACATGGAGGAGGACCTGGAGGAGGACCTGGGGAGGACCTGGAGGAGGACATGGAGGAGGACATGGAGGAGGACCTGGAGGAGGGGACATGGAGGAGGACATGGAGGAGGACCTGGAGGAGGACCTGGAGGAGGACCTGGAGGCAGGACCTGAGGGAGCGACAGAGGAGGACCTGGAGGAGGACCATGGAGGAGGACTGGAGGAGGACTAAGGAGGAGGACCTGGAGAGGACATGGAGGAAGACTGGAGGAGGACCTGGAGGGAGGACTGGAGGAGGAACCTGGAGGAGACATGGAGGAGACCTGGAGGAGGACCTGGGGAGACAGGAGGACATGGAGGAGGACCTGGAGGAGGACATGGGAGGACCTTGAGGAGGACATGAGGAGGACTGGAGGAAGGACTGGAGGAGGACTGGAGGAGGACTGGGGAGGACTGGGAGGACATGGAGGAGGACATGGAGGAGGACCTGGAGGAGGACTGGAAGGACCTGGAGGAGGACATGGAGGAGGACCTGGGGAGGACATCCCTGGAGGAGGACATGGAGGAGGACATGGAGGAGGACATGGAGGAGGAACCTGGAGGAGGATCTGGAGGAGGACATGGGAGGAGGAACCTGGAGGAGGACATGGAGGAGGACTGGAGGAGGACCTTGGAGGAGGCTGGAGGGGGACTGGAGGAGGACCTGGAGGAGGAACTGAGGTTTGGAAGGGGACCTGGAGGAGGACACTGGAGGAGGACCTGGAGGAGCAAGACCTGGAGGAGGACCTGGAGGAGGACCCTGTGAGGAGGACATGTGAGGGGACATGGAGGAGGATCGCTGGAGGAGGGAGGAGGACCTGGAGGAGGACCTGGAGGAGGACAGCGGAAGCAGAGATGAACGAACACAACTTCACATGTTGCTTTATGCAGAACGAGGCAAAGGACAAGCGAGTAGATGTACTGTAAGTATCTTGCATTTTTGAGAAGTAAAGAGCATGTTTAAAAGCAAATATCAATACAACCTCATTACAATCATTTAAAATATTACAAATAACACTATCAGGTACTCCATTACGAAACAATGAATACTTTGTGGTAAATACGGAGCCTTGGATACGGAGGTACGGACTTTCTTCCCGGGACTCGTACACGGAAAGTCGCCGGCACGTCTTATTTACAGTCAACACGGACTCTGCACAACAGCCCTGACGCAAAAGTGTTCCGTCTGCTCCACAAATACCGGCTTGTCGGTGGTCTTTGGGGAGGAAGTAGTAGCATTTAGCCCCCCGCAAACGCTCGTATTCACCATGTCCACCACCATTTAACGTGCAGCATTTCGCTCACAATTTGCTTCTTTCACGACATGGTGGGAAAGCCAAACGTAACTTCAGCACTGCTGTGGCTGTCATTTGCAATCTGAGGGGTAACGGTGCCATTTTGCGTCCTTACAAGTATTGCCGGCGCAGCTCGATTGAAGTACTCTGAATATTTTGACGTCTCTGGACAGGCACAAGTCTCCTCTCAGCGGGACGCGCGAAGCATTCCTTTGTGGAGACTTCACTCCACTCTCGAGGGATTAAGTGCACGAGGAGTTACGTTACGGGGGGCTTAACCACGGCGACTATTTCTATCGCTTCTGACATTCCCACCAGGTAAACGGATGAGCGCCGCGTTTGATGAACAACTTTGGCGTTTCACCCGTCAATTTGTTGGTGAAGAGGAGGAGTCGGCGAGGCAGATTTGGTTGATTCTTTTGGCGTTGCTTCGCAGAGGAAGGGGGGCGGGGCATGGCTGATGACTCTGAAAGCGATTGATTTAAAGGGCAAAGGCCGTCTGTGATTGGCTGATAGTGACTTTTGAATTGATGGTCGCATTTTCGCTAAAACGCCCGGCGGGACTCTCTGTGAAGTCGTTTTTTCGGCCACTGCAGTGACATTTACTCTAGTTGTAATGGTAAAAAGCCATGCACAGAAGAACATTATAGTATATTTCAAATTCCGCCTGTAGATGTTTGTATTTATTTATTTTATTTAGTATAAAGAGGAGTAAAGCTGCTGCGGGGGTACGTGTACTGACAGGCACGAGATCGAACCTTTGTTGAGTTTTGACAATTCTCATTTCAAAGCTGAAGACAATATCAGTCATAATGAGATTTAGGAACTTAAATAATGTT
Source organism: Chaenogobius annularis (assembly GCA_015082035.1). NCBI lineage: Eukaryota > Metazoa > Chordata > Actinopteri > Gobiiformes > Gobiidae > Chaenogobius > Chaenogobius annularis. Next base: position 503,351 of record BJKM01000037.1, read on the forward strand.
AAAAAAAAAAAAAGATTAATTGTATATTTGACTGAAAATAATTGCTTTCTCTTCATGTTTTTAATGCAGGAGATTGATCATTCCCTTTGATCAGACGGTTTACAAAAGGAATGTAAATTAAATGAATACATTTGTTTCCGCTTTTGCCCATAAAAGGAGTTGAGCCATCTGATTGTCTCCATGGAGATGCTATTGCTTTGCCTGGAATGTTCCACAATAGAGCATTAAACTGGCTAAAACTGCAACAACAACAACAACAACAACAACAACAAAAAGATCTTCAAACCATGTGCGTGCTCGTTTCCATAAATACTTTTAATGCCATTTTGTGTGACATTTCAGACATATCCATGGATACAAGCAGGTGGCAGACCCTCCACCAGAAAGGTTACATATAATGATCCTTTTATCTTTATGTAATTTTGATATTTACTATGTTTTTTTTTTTTTAAATCTTTACGAAACAAAATACAAAGCAAAAACAGTCAGAACCCAAATAGCAAAAAACGTAAACGCATACAGCGCACGCGTATCTCATTTTAACATCTTCTTACTTTTGAAATGTCGCAGGAAACGTGTGACTTTTCACATTTAAATCCAGTGTATTCCTCTCTTTTGAAACGAGCGGCGTGAACGTGTCCCGCAGGCCTCAGCAGGGGGTCCGGTCTGTGCCCAGATGCATTACCCTGATATTTTATCCACCTGACAGAATGCACATTAAGACTGCAGTATTTCATGATGTTGTCAGGCCCCGTCTAAAGCCCCTCACCTGTACTCGTGTGTAAGTGTTCACATGTTCAGTTTAGTCTCTGCGAGGAGGGGGATAAATCACCCGAGACGTTCACACCGCGACGGTTCCCATACATCTCCGGTTTTACTGTACCGTATGGCTGGGACGGGCCCACATGGTCCACTGTCCCGGGACGGTCTGGTGGTGTACGGTTACTATACTGGGCACAGGGGAAGGGGACGAGGGAACGAGGGCCTCTAGTGGAAGCATTTGCCAACACACATAAATATAAGACAATAATTTGGGTACAAAACATACTTTATCTTACAACCCTGAGACAATATTTTCTAGTTCCTTTTACTAATGATTTATTTCTAATTTGATTGGCTTTTTTTAAATCCTTATGTAAATGTATTTAATGTTATAATTTTACTTTCAATAATTGTATTATTTTTTGTATTTTATTTTATTTATTTTATTATTTTATTATTTTTTGTGTTTTATTGTGTTTTATTTTTTATTTTTTTCCTCTTCTCCCTTTTCTTTCAGTTTGATAATAATAATAATAATAATAATAATAATAATAATAATAATAATAATAATAATGATCATGATAGTAATAATAATTTTTAAAATGAATGATTTTACAGTGATATCAAACATTTTCTTTTGAAGCACTATAGTTTAGGTTCGATTGCATATATTCATAGTATAATTGTAAATATTGGAATGTGCTGATTTGAGTAATTAACAGAGTGGCAAACGTGAAGTGGAACATAATGTGATTTCAATGGAGAAATGGGATTAACCGCAGAATATCACCCAAAATCAAGATGGTCTCGGCAAAGGAAAACCACTGAGATCCACGTGAGTATCAGAGCCTGGTTTAGAGACATATGTTTTACATTTGTTTAATGGAAGGTAACGACACACATGTAGCATTATTAATTACCGCAAAATCTGGATTAAAAAATACTTTTTTTTAAAAACACAGCATTGTTGACCCCACAATTTTTTTATTATCATCATTTATTTATTTTAATGTTTTTTTGTTTGTTTGTTTTTTATCTGCAGTACACATTTATCAAATACTTAACCGAAAATGATCCTCTTTGTTGCGCTCAAATACAATTTCGAGACTAGAACATTTTATTTATTCTATTTTTTATTCTATCACCTGCACCTTAAATTTACCCTTCATCATCGAACGTAGATTACGGTCCACTTCCTCTGTCATGCTGAATACTGAACATAGTACTTTAAAGAGTATCTTACTCCCAGTCTGAGGTTAGGCCAATTATCAAGAAGCCAAGTTGCTTTTTTCATCATTACACACATCCATACACTTAAAAGGACTTCGAACCTTTGATATAAACGCATTTGCGCCATTAAAGTTGAAGACTTTTGTTGACAGAGCCGTGACCCTGAGTCTCGGCACAGATCTGGACTGTCAGTCATGCTCTCGTGTTTCGCTGGTGTGAATGAGCAGGAGATGGACATCACTTAGAGCGCGAGAGAGAGAGAGAGAGAGCTCCCGGGGCAAAGCATTCCTCCTGGACTTAGCAGAGCCGCATGCCGCTCCCCAGACGCTTCCCTCTCTTTCGGAACAATCACGGGGGCCAATGGGGGGGGGGGAGCCGAGGGGCACGGTTTAGTCGGACAATCTCCAAGATGTAATCCGCCGTGTTAAGAGCAAAATGGACGACCTTTTTGTATTTCAGCTTCGGGATGAGCTTTCTGACCCGGAGCGAAACGTCTCGGGCACAGAACCAACGCCATCCAAACTGCCAAAGCGCTAATCCGTCACCGATAGCGCTTTGACTCCCACACTTTATCACCTGCATCCGAAACGCTGCAGTTGTGTCAGTCATATCACTGGCAAGTTTACCAAAAAGAGACTTTACTCAAGTTTTTTTTATGTGTTTAAATCAAATTAGTTTCACCCCAGTACAGATGTATTCCGAAAGCAGGTTTTATGGTCAAAATGAGACCGCTGTGGTGCCGCCTGCATCTAAATATAGAGCGTTGTTGTTGCTGCTAGCATTGCCGTAGCTAGCAACGTCGCTCTGGCCTCTGAAAATAGTGAAAAGCGCTTTTAAACTCATCGCGGTGAATAAGTACGGCACGAAGAATGCGTTTGGACGGCTGCAAACTGTCTAAAGTGTAGCGTTGTTTGAGACAATTTATAAAACGTTTTGTTATTAATGTTTTATCTTCATCCTACAAAAAAAATCTGTCTGTAATCCCGTTCATGTAATCCTCGTTAACCCAGTGGTTTGGATATTCTGTATGTTTAGTTTCCTTTTCCAGAGTCCAGAATCGTTGTGTCGAAGTGTTGAAAGCCACAAAGCTCCTCTGTGTTTTTAAAATCCTGGTTAAAACCTGGATTGCCTCTGTTTAAATTTAGTTCGAAAGCGACAAACGTCTCACGATGAAAACGATAAAGGAAAACGGCCCTCATCCAAACGGGAACAAAATCGCCCTGTTTCCTTTTAAAGTAGAAATAAATCGCGGTTGGTTTTTGACTGACTCTGGCTCGAGGCGGTTATAAATCACAGGCAGAATAGACTTGAGTGACAGGATTCCGATTGTTTACATGCGGCCCCTATCCCCGAGCCCCCGTGCCCCCCCCCCCAGTCCCTGAGTGCAAGCCGGAGCAGTGGCTTTGTGCGGCTTGTGTTACTGACACATACATCACTGACACAGGGGCAGCCACCGGGACGGCCCGGACAGACCCTTGTGCCGGGACGTGACATATCTGCCATTCCTCCCGCTCAGGTGCGAGAGGGGCTTCCCTTGAAGCGGCAGGTATATGAGGGGGAAGAGGTGGGGCGGTTACGCTCAAAATGGTACGTACCGATCAAAGTGTTTACATTGCCGACTGACGGTTGTCGACGCTGAATCAGTCGTCGTCGTGTGATGGACGTGGATTAAACGTTATAAATGATGGTAAATTGTTAGTTCACTGATTATGAACATGACGAGAATCTAAAACGACGGCTGCTTTGGCTCGTGGATGTGGTTTAGTGTTAGAAAAAAACGGGTTAAGTTTAGGATTTATGTTAGGATTATGAACATGCTAGTTTAGTTAGTTGAAATGTTGGCAGTAAAATCACACAAGAAAACTCTAGCCAGCTAATGAAAATGTAAAAAAGAACGAACTTGGGTCTGGTTGGGTACAAATGTTCGGGAACCGTTCGATATTGCACGCTTTTCCACGCATTACCATGACAACCGGCGCGGACGACAAACGACGACAGAGAGTTTGTAGCTGCAGAACGGTTCTGTAGACGCAGCCTTTTCAGGGGGTTCAGCTGCCTGTTTTACGCGACGTTTTGAGGTGTTTTTCCTATTTGAACGTTTGAATATTTTGTTTTGTTGTAAATCTCTATGGCAACGGTCCAAGAGTCTCATCATTCTGAAACCCATGGATACCAAGTGGTCAGAAACAAGCTTCAGAGGGTCAGACAAGTGTTTTTAGGGTTTTTTTTCTGCTTTAGGAGTGTTGTGTCAGTGGCATGAAGTAGTTTCAATATTATTATTAAAATATATCGCACTTTTGACGAGAGGTAAATCCGCTGGTGGATTTTAAATGACTTTTTGATGACTTTTTGATTACTTTTTTAATCCATTTGAATACAGTTTAGATGAACTGCTTATGTCAATGGTCCTAATTCTTTCATCATTCTGAAATCCATGGATAGTGGGCTTTGAACCAGTTTCAACTCCACCTATTTATTTATTTATTTATTTATTTATTTATCCAGGTTTGGGACTGACAACAGCATGCCTGAATAACTTTACTTGTAATACTTAATCAATTTGCTTTAGTTTGCGTTTGACTACATTTCCTTTTTCCTTATCTTTTTTTTTTTTTTTTTTTAATGATTTTTTTTTTCTTCTTCAAATTTTTTAAAAACAATGATACAATAAATACACGAATAAACAATAAACTAAATAAGACCAGTGAGAGAACAACAAGAAGAACAACAAGAACAACAAGAACAACAAGAACAACAACAGACAAATCCAAAGATATCCAACAAAACAATAGAAACTAAAGCACATGTAAAACAGAAAAAAACAAACATAAAACTGTCCCACTTTGCACACACATTTGACATTTTACAACATTTCCACCCGTCTTAAAGCTGAGGCACCAGACTTTTAGGTTGTTGTAAAGGAGAAAACGTTGTATTTCCCCCCAAAAAGTATGTTGTACCACTTTGTGACAAAATAAGTCCGCTGTGCGCTGTCTGCAGCTGATAATAAAGTACTTAATATCTCGTCAAGTAAAGAAATAAGAGTGAAAAGCAGCGCTCTAATTGGCTCTATCTTCACTTTGTCATCAGAAAAAAGCAGTTCTAGAAAATAAGGGTTTGTGAGAGTTTTAGGAACAAGTTAGACAGATTTGAACGCACGTTTCCTCCTTTTCCCGTGTGAAAATCAGGACCTCCAGCTTTAAATATAAATATAATAATAAAACTTTCACAGTATAGAACACGTTAAATAGCTTCTGCTTGAAATGTAGTCATTGACAACCAGCTAAATCTGAACAATGTGAAGAGAAAACCGATTTTAAATATTCAACGTTGTGAAAAAGTCATTATAATCCACAGTATATTTGTGTACGTTCATATATTTTCCCCTTTCTTATTACTTAGCAGTTAGTGTGTTTGTCTTGTGTGTGATAGATGACCTAATTAGTGGCAGGACCTGTTGGTTTAGGATGTGACACTGATACCCTGAGCGTCCCAGGACCCCCCCTGTTTCCCCCCGCACGCACACACACACACACACGCACACACACACAAGCACACACACACACACCGGGGGTAATGGAGGGTAGAGGAAGTGAGCCTGCCCCGGGCACATTGCTGCACATTATGGACTGAGATGGACAGGTGACAGTGGAGTCGCGGCCGCCTCGGGGCAAGCGTTACCAGCCCAAACGTGTCGGCCCGAGTCGCGCTCTGCTCCTGCGGCTCTTCACACGCCGGGGAGCAGAGCGACGACTCTCCGGTCAGGCCTCGCACACCTCAAACGTCTCGCCAGTCGTATCTTCAACATTTCTGCATCGCAAACTTACAGTATTTACACATTTAGACGATTTCCAAAGAGTCTAAAATGTCAGCTCATTTGCAATGGTCGTATGATGGAAATTAGTAATAAGATGAAGGCAAGAAAAGTTTATTTGTTGAGCACAAGTCATACACAAAGTGCTTTAAAGTACAAAATCTAAAAATGTTTACATCATCAACTTAAAGTGCCTATGACAGGTGTTTATGATTTTCTAATTTTGACTTCATTTGGTGTATTTGTACCTGTTGTACGTATAAATGATAGTTTTACACCGATCGAGCAGGTATTTGTGGTAAAAACGTTGAAAAATCTGGAGCAAATGACAGGAAGTGACATCACAGCAGGGACATTCGTTCCAGTCCAAGTTTATGCAGAATTTACACAAAGAAACTTTTTTGACGCTCTAAACCTGAATTCAACAAATTAAAGTCGCTCTCATATATTTTTATTCATCAATAAAAAAAAATTAAAAAGCGTTTTGGCCCAGTGTTTGCTGGGTATTTTCCTAGTGTGATGTCATCAATTACAAACAGGAAGTGAAATTATAAACCCAAAAAAAAAGTACTATTCTGTGATCATTTTTTCAAACAAATTTTAGAAAAAATCCAACTATATTCATTTTAGGTTCATGAGTTTAAAATCACAAATACCTTTAAGCCTAGATCTGTGTGATTTACATGTTATACTTCTATTGTGTAAAATGAGGGTCAATTTGCATAGAAAAGATCAGAATATTGGAAATGGCTTGACACTTTTTTATAAATTTAATTTTATCAATAGAATAAATAACACACATTTTTCTTTCTCCTGTTTTGTTTTGATTGCCCTTGTGTTGTTGGTCGTATAAGGGAAGTGGCACTCCTCCTCTTCCTCCTCCTCTTCCTCACTGTGCTGGAGCTCTCTCAGACGTTTGGGCCAAATGGTCCTGCAGGTCTCATCCGTCTCCTCCCAGACCCCGCCCTCTCGCTCTCTCTCTCTGTCAAGCTATCTCTTTTTTCCTTCCTCTCTTTGCAAACTTCCTTCCTGTCCCTTCTCTCGTTCTATTTCTCTTCCTCCCCGCTTACCTCTCTCCCTCCTTCCTTCTCTCTCTTTCTATACTTTTCCATCTCGCACTGTAGTTCTCTCTCTCCTTGCCCTCTTTTGCTCTCTCCCTCTCTCTCTCTGTCTCACTGTTTTTCTCTCTCTCTCTCCTTTCTCTCTCCCTCTCTCTGTATCTCGCTTTCGCTCTCTGTCTCCGCCTCTCGTTCTCTCGCTCTCCCGCTCTCCCCATCTCTCTCGTTCTCTCCCTCCCTTTCTCTCCCTCTCTCTCACGCTCTTTTTCTCTCTCGCTCCCTCTCTCTCGCCCCTTCCCTCCCTCTCTCTGTCACTCACTTGTTCGCTCTCTCCCTCTCACTCACTCATGCTCTCTGACTCTCTCTCCCCCTCCCATCTCCCTTACTGTAACTTTCCCTCGACAACAGGCCACTCACTCTCTAGCCTTATATCATTCCCCTCTCTCTCCCCTCACTCCTCCTCCCTCTCTCTCCCTCACACTCTTCTCCTCTCTCTCCTCCTCCTCCCCTCTCCTCTCCCCCTCCCTCTTCCCCCCTCTCTCTCTCTCCCTCTCTCTCTCTCCCCTCCCTCTCTCTCTCCTCTCACTCTCTCTCCCTCCTCCCCTCCATCCACCTTCCTACCCTCCCTCCCCCTCCCTCATCTCTCTCTCCCTCCTCTCTCCCTCCCTCCTCCTCCTCCCTCCCTCTCTCTCCTCTCCTCTCTCCCTCTTCTCCTCCCTCCCTCCCTCTCCCCTCCCTCTTTCTCCCCTCACCCTCTTTCTCCCTCCTCCTCCTCCCTCCCCCTCACCCTCCCTCTCTCTCTCTCTCTCACTCACTCTCTTTCCCTGTATTCCTCTCACTCATTCTCCCTCCTCCTCCTCTCCCCTCTCTCCCCTCCCTCTCTCTCTCCTCTCTTCCCTCACTCCTCCTTCCCTCCCTCCCTCCCCCCTCTCCCTCTTTCTCCTCTCCTCTCACCCTCTTCCTCCCTCTCCTCCCTCCCCCTCCCTCTCTCTCCTCTCCCCCTCCTCTCTCCCTCCCTCCTCCTCCCCCTCCCCCTCCTCTCTCTCTCCTCTCCTCTCTCTCCCTCCCCCTCTTCCCCTCCCTCCCCCCTCTCCCCCTCTCCTCTCCTCTCCTCTCTCCCTCTCTCCTCTCTCCCTCCCTCCCTCCCTCCCTCCCCCTCCCTCTCTCTCCTCTCCCTCCTCTCTCCCTCCCTCCTCCTCCCTCCCCCTCCCTCTCTCTCCTCTCCTCCTCCCTCCTTCCCTCCCTCCCCCCCTCTCCCTCTCTCTCCCCTCCTCTCTCCTTCCCTCCCCCTCCCCTCCCCCCCCCCCCCTCTCCTCTCTCTCTCCTCCTCCCCCTCCCTCCTCCCCCCTCCCTCTCCTTCCTGTGCTTCCTCTGAGGTGATGAGAGGGACCTGGGGTGAGGACAGGACTGAGTGTTATCTGCTTCGGCCCTTCAGACGTCAATTAGAACTGTTCTGTTTATTTAAGACCCTTTAACAGGAAACAATCAGTCTATATCATGATATTATGACTTACGATAATTATTATGCATCCAGGGTTGCCATAGCAATTAACACTTCAAGACAAAATATCATATTTTTTGAATGGTCAATAAACAGAAACCCGCGAATAATTGCTTTCTTTTTTAATGTTTTTGCGTAATGCATGTGAAGCTCAAACTGAAAAGGCTCAATTACACCTTGTGACATCATTAGGTGCTTTTTTTAAAGTCCAGTCGCCCGCATCAGACATACAGTAATATTTCCAGCAGTCCAAATGCCATCACTAGATCTGCCTCGACTTTGAAACTTGCAGCTATTGTTTCAGCCTAATTTGAACAACTCGTGGTGAACAGTAGTATCAGCAGTACTATAGTATCAGTAGTACTTGAAGGATCTTTGGTGCTGGTGACGTGTAAAACGAGCTGCAGCAGACTCGGCGTCTCCATGGCTCCTGCAGAGAGCGTCATGTGCAGAATCCGGAGCGGTGCAGTGACAGGGACCGACAGGGACCGACAGGTTATGATCTGCACACGGCCTGGAAATGTGCAAAAAGTCCTGTGATGAATGACGAGCAGAAGGATTAAATTACTGCCAAAGCATTCCTCCTGGAAAACTGTGGACGAGACGCTACAAGTAGAAAAGCCTTTTTTTTGGCCTTTTTTTTCCTTCCTTTTTTGACTAAAAAAATATTATGTTATTCAAATGTTTTACTTATTTGAATTGTGAAACATATGGAATTCTATGTGATATATATCTCTATTATATATTTTATCTATATTTTTGTAAGAACATACACATGGACAGGGCTTGTTTCAGTTTTTAGGAAAATAATATTGTTTTTCAATTGAACAGTTTTCCCTTGATCTAAAAAAGTAGAAGTTTCAACTAGATTATAATACTATTATCTAATCAAAATAAATAAATAAACCAACAAACGTACCTGAATAGTTTCACCAGTGCTACACAACATTCTTAATAACTATTTTGCACAAATCCTCCTTCAAAACCTTTGGTCATTATATAATCATAAACTTACATCATTCAAATGACTAACCCTATTTTATGTATTCACTCTTCACTCTAATTTGTCCATTCCTGTTTGCACTCTTATAACCGCAGGGTGCTGATGGTGTTGATGGTGTTGTTGATGGTGTTGATAGTGTTGTTGATGGTGTTGTTGATGGTGTTGATGGTGTTGATGGTGTTGATAGTGCTGATGGTGTTGATAGTGCTGATGGTGTTGATAGTGTTGTTGATAGTGTTGATAGTGTTGATAGTGTTGATAGTAGTGTTGATAGTGTTGATAGTGTTGATAGTGTTGTTGATAGTGTGTTGAGTGTTAGTGTTGTAGTGTTGATAGTGTTGATAGTGTTGTTGATGGTGTTGATAGTTGTTGTTGATAGTGTGTTGATAGTGTTGATAGTGTTGATAGGGTTGTTGATGATGTTGTTGATAGTGTTGTTGATGGTGTTGATAGTGTTGATAGGGTTGATAGTGCTGATGTTGTTGATAGTGTTGTTGATGGTGTGATGTTGATAGGGTTGATGAGTGTTGATAGTGATGGTGTTGATAGTGTTGATAGTGTTGATAGTAGTTGTTGATGGTGTTGATAGTGTTGATAGTGCTGATGTTGTTGATAGTGTTGTTGATGGTGTTGATAGTGTTGATAGGGTTGATAGTGCTGATGTTGTTGATAGTGTTGTTGTTGATGGTGTTGATAGTGTTGATAGTGTTGATAGTGCTGATGGTGTTGATAGTGCTGATGGTGTTGATAGTGCTGATGGTGTTGATAGTGTTGTTGATAGTGTTGTTGATGGTGTTGATAGTGTTGATAGTGTTGATAGCTTTAGCCCTGAGAATAAACTGTAGCGCTGTCGTGAGGGAAACGTTGCACAAATCCTGTAATCAATGAGAGGCGCTCCACAGGGGGCGCTCACGCTCCACGCTGTCCCATCTGGATTCTGTAACGCACTCATCCCGACAGCGCAGGCCTGTGAGAAGAGGAGAACAAGCGCCTGAAGAGGAAGAGGAAGAAGAAGAAGAAGAAGGACAACGACAACAAAGATAGAGGTAGAAAAGGCTCCCTGCGATTAAACAAATATATGTCCATGGGAAAAAGCAGGTGACACCATGCAGGTCACAGGTCAGATCTGTGGAGAGGTGACCGTGCTTTCAGTAGAAGTGCATGTGTCATTTAAAAACAAAAAACATTTCCTACTTGGCAAATTCATTCTGGCAACATACGTGCTTGAATCCGGGCCTAGTTTTCAGGTTTGGAACGTTTGACCGCATTGGACAAAACCCAGGTTCAGTCCCGGACCCCCTCACTGCAGCATCTCCTGTTGCTCATGGCGACATTCCCGGGCAGGAAGTCCCTCTGCCCGCCTCCTTGTCTCCGGGTGCTCGTTCGTCACCGGCTTATTGCTCCGTCCGGGTTAAACGTCCTCGGAGCGTTTGAATGCAGCGCTGGTGTGGGGCAGGTCTACGCCTCGCGCCCCCCTCTTATCTCCCCCAGCCGCCAATCAAAGGCACATTTATCAGCCCAGAGTCAGGTGAAAGTGCTCGACATCCATCACTGTCGCCGTCAATCACGAGTGTAACTGGATACTTTTACTCCACTCATTTGTAAATCGGGACTAAAATTAGAACAACTGTGTTATGCTAGTTTTGTGTGTGTATGTGTGTGTGTGTGTGAAGGCAATTTCTGACTGTAAGAACAATAACAACACTTGCAATTGAAGAAATAAAATAGATGATGTCATTTATTGTGCAACATTTCAGTTTCGTAGTGCACTGCCATTTCTTTTGTGAGTAATTCTTCTACATTTTGGTATTTTAAGTGACATTAAGTGTGTGAAAGTGTCTAAAAGTGGAAAAACTGGACTAAATGGGACTCAAATCTTGGACACGCTTTAACCTTTGCGCTTTATTTTCATCTGGAAGTACTATTCTTAAAATAGTAAATCTCAAATACACAATTTGTTCAATTCTCTGGTTCCTCCCTGTCGTTGCTGTTGTTGTAATTGTTATTGTGTCGTTATTTATCCATATTTTTTGATTGATCTGTGTTTTTCTTTAATAAGAAAATACCAATAAAAAAAAGAAGTGCTGTGTTTATGGAGACAAAGGAGTTATATTTTCTCTTTGATGGTGAAAGAATTTGAACTGTGAAAAATAATGAAGAGTTGACATTGAAAAGCTGTAGTTTTAAGTTTGTCATTTATTTTCAGGCTTCAGGTTTTATTTTAATTTTTAAATTAGATTTTTTTTTTTTATCACATTCAGACTATTTTTTTTTTTCAATTTTACATTTTTAAATCTTATATATATATTCTTATTTTAAACTTTTTAGCCTGTTAAGCGGGGTCGGACTTGGTTTGGACTTGGTTTGGACTTTGTCTGGACTTTGTCTGGACCCGATCTGGATTGCAGGAGGCCACGTCGCTAAAAAGGCTAAAAAGGCTAAAAAGGCTAAAAAGGCTAAAAAGGCTAAAAAGGTTAAAAGGGCTAAAAAGTTAGAATTTAATTTGAAATGATTAACCAAACGAGGAAATCAATTCATTATTTTTCACAGTTCGAAACTTGATTCCCCAATTTCACATTTTCGTTCAGCAGTTCTAAAGATTCTGGACCTCTTTTGGCTCCGTACGTGTTTAGCTTTATTTATTTATTTTCCCACATGTTTTTGTACATCTCCCCTCTTCTCCCGCCTCCTCCTTCAGTAGCTCCGCCCCACCAGACCAGTCAGGCTGAGCGCAGGTCAATCCGCTCGCCGTGTCTGTCTTTGAGTCCGTTTTTCACCTGCTCCGCGGAAACCCGGGCTCTCAGCTAAAGTGGAGATTTGGCTGGAGGTGCTTTGGGAGGAGATGTTATCTGATGTTAACAGAAGACTGACACCATAATGGGACAGCAGGGGTGCCATTACCTGTCCTGCCCCGCCTCCTCGTGGTCCAAGTGCACGCCCCCTCTCCGGCTCCAAAAACGACAAATTGAGATGAATGGCAGTGGTAAGTCAAACGTGAAATGCTCAAGGCCGAGGTTTTGATGAAGTTTGAGCGAATCTATGTTGAAAGTGGCGATGTAATATTTGGCTGTCAGTTATAGAGTACAGGCAAAGTTGTTTTTCTCACAAGAATTCATTGTGTATTTTCTTCTTCTTTATATCAGAATCAGAATCAGAATATATATTTATCCAAAACTTATATACTACAGCTCCTTATTTTAGCTATCACCTATTTCTTATTATCTGTATATTGTACTTACTATTATTGCACTTCTGGTTGGATGCTAAACTGTATTTTGTTGCTTTGTACTTGTACATGTGTAATGACAATAAAGTTTAATCTAATCTAATAACATTCCAAGGAAATACTCAAAAAGTAACATTTTAAATGTCAAAAATAATATTAACATAAAGACAAAATAAATGCAGTTTAAAAAAAAAAAAGATAAAAGAACATGTATTTGTCCTGTGGGAATTTCCAATGTTGCAATGCAAAGTTAAAAAAATAAAATAAGATATGCAATAAAAATTCAAACTTAACTGTTTGAAAAATATTGTTATTTTTATATTTCATATATATATTTGTATCATTTGACTTGAATATTACAAATATTTTAAGGCAGGGCTAATTCTGCCTAATCTGAAGAAGGGCATCTGGCGTATTTCATGTCAAATTCCTGCATAGGAACTTGAAATATTTAGTCCGAGTAATCATGATGAGTTAACTGCTGAAATAATGATTGACTATTTTAATCATCGATAATCATTATCTTGACCATAAACAGATTGAAAAGCAGGTTTTATTACAAATGCAGCTCTGTTATGAAATCAAAATGAGACTGGAAGAGCATGTGAGATATAAAAAAAAAAGAAATTAAAAAAATGAAATTTATAAATCATTTGACAAGTCGACTGATTGGAAAAATAATGGCCTACTAGTCGACCACTAAAATAATCATTAGTTGCAGCCCAATACTTCTTACTCAAAAGCTTAGGGAACGTGCGATCAATAAAAAAGTGTCAAAACTGCATAAGAACTTAAAGACGATGAAATGCTTCCAATGAAGTGACGAACTAAAGCATTATTTTGTCTCAAAGTGAACGGTCAAAAGCAAATTCCTGTATTTTGTTATGACTAACCTTTGTGTGGTGATTCAGGACTCCTCTTTGCAGGTGTCACTTGAGAAACACCTCAGCTCTCCCTGAAAACTGGACCATGTGCACCCCTCATCACCCCTCACCTGCCCCCACACCCCTCCCCGCCCTCCCCCAGTGCCCCGCAGCTGGGGGTGTCTGTTACGGGATGCTCTGTAACCAAGGACCGGGCCGGGATAGGGTTTCACAGGTACAAAAGTTTACCTCCTTTATCCTAACTGAAGAAAGAGACGGGGATAGATTTGTCCGTCTTAATCTAAGATTAGGATTTCTGTATCAACAGGAGAATACATGCAAAGTAAAGGTGCACAGGTCAGTTTAGCCCAATAAAGACCAATCAAACATATCAATGGGTCAGTGGAACCAGTTGTACGCCCATAATAAATACATCTGTCATTACTGGGCCTTTCCACGTGAAACAAAAGCTGGTTTAACATCTCGGTCATCGTAACGGATCAAAAGTGAAATGATTTGTTCACAAAAGCCTCAGAAGGTGGTGCCATTATTCATTTTGTTCGTTGTTTATTTCAAAAACAGTAAATCTCATACAGGGTTAAATAATACCCTTCCCTTTGTCTCTTGGGAAGCATTTGTAGAATCCAAAGTAATTCAGAAGTTGAGAGAGAATGACAGAAACAGGTACAAGAGAAAGAGGGAAGAGCTTAGTCGCTATCTCACTGTCAGTTCAGCCGGTGTTTGCATAGTAAACGTGGATTCCTCAATAGCAGCAGAACTTTACCACACTCGAGCGCACGAGGATCGGAGGAAGAGATAGACAAATCTCCTCTGGCTCATCTTAAGCCGGTCGATGTTTGATTTAATGCCTTTTCATCAGTTTCAAAGCTTCCATTGTTTATTCTAAACTCTAAGAGCTCTATGGGTGAAGATGAAGGAGATATAGCCTTTTGTATGTTTTTTCTTCCATACAAATCAATTTTTAAAAAATCCCACCATTTACAATTTTATTACTATTTTTTTTAAAATTTATTTTATTTAATTAAAAAAATAAATCTTTGTCATTATAATTATAATTGAATATGTGTGATACTTGTTCATCGATAAAGTTTGCCTAATTTGAAGTCCAACAAGTGGTCCAGGATCCAAGTGGCACTTTCATGTTATTCTGTAGCCGCAGAAGTAGAAGCAGTGTAGTATTATAAGTAGTAGTAGCAATAGTAGTAGTATTGGCATTAGTATTAGTAGTAGTGGAAGTAGTAACATTAGTAGTAGTATTAGTAATAGTTGAAGTAGTGGTAGTAGAAGAGGCAGTAGGCCCTTTAATTGATTTCAACAATAATAATAATGTTACCTGCGTAGATATTAATACTGTAAACGTTGGAAAACTAAAATACAACTTGAATACAATCCTATTCCATCCTGACTAAATGACAATGTGGACTTATGGGGAACACACATTTTTATACGTCTCCTCTTTTTCCAAAAAAAGTCGTTAAAATTGTCATTCAGCAGGTAATCATTCACCAACACACCCTATTTATGTTAAGGGACAAATATTTAAATGTTTTGAGCTGGTCGAGTACAAGTCGTAGTGATTTGATAAATATGTTCACTTTTTGTAACAGAAGTTATTTGAACAAAGAGCGAGTCAGTACAACATGTTTTAAAACTAACAAAAATGAATTGTATATTGTGTATAAATTACAAAACATGCTACAATGTAAACCTTAAAAGGAAATATGACACATATTTGAATGATCAATGGTTAAGGTTGTGTTTTTTTCTGCAAATTAAGCCGTGGAACTGCAAACTTTCACTGCTTTCTGGGAATTCCTGTATTTCATATATTTTTTATACCTTTTTTCATTTTATTTTATTTATTTATAATTTATTTATAATTTATTTTTATTCATTTTTATTTTATTTCATCCTTTTTTAAAATTACATTTTTGTATATATTTTTTATACTGCAGCAATCACTATTTTTCCTGGGGTCCACACAAAACAACACACAGGCAAATACACGAAAGGGTGTGATAGGGTTATATAAGTATTATAAGTACTACTACTATCATTGCAGTGGACTATAAATGAGACTCTGGCCACATTGATCCGGAGGGGTTTTACTCAACTGTGCGGACACGCCTTCTCTCTGCTCTCCTTTCCGCTGCTAAATGGTGCGTCGCTTTGACCGACGCCTTGACACTTCTCTCTTTTGATCCCCCAAAATCTTTTTTAGCGTCGCCTTCTTCCGCAGAAACCCAATCCAGCTCCACACAGGAGACCGCTGCATCCTTCTACAGCCGTCTGAAGTGAGGCAAGAGCGCGCGCTTTGAAGGCAGGTAGCGGGCGTGGAGGGCGCTGAGAGGGACGGGCGCTGAGCGGGACGGGCGCTGAGCGGGACGGTCGCTGAGCGGGACGTGTCCGAACGGAGGCAGCGGGACACGTGAAGGGAAGGGAGGAGGTAACGGGACACCCCCTCCTGTTTTCTGCCCATGTCAACACAGAACCGCAGCTGGAGCAGGCGGGACAGTGAATCAGCGACGTGAGGTGTCTGGGGTTTAAAGACCACCGTCTCATCAGTTAGTTAGACTGGATGCAGCATGGGACGAATAAAAAAGATCTGCGTTTTCATTTATTTACAACACATTTCAATAAGCAAAAATTTACAGAATTTGTATTTATTAAACCTTTTTTTGTTCATTTTTTAAATATTTTTTTTAAATAAAAAAAAAAAAAAAAAAAAAAAAAAAAAAGAGACACTGAGAGCAAGCAAAAAAAAAAAAAGAAGAATAAAGTAAAATAACACCCTCAAAATAATAATCACAACACAGATTGTCCAACATAAATGTCCAATTTTGTCCATAATCTGTTAAATTTGCCCATTAAAACAAATTGAGTCGTCGGGGAAGTTTTGAAGCTGAACATCTTCTGGGGTCTCATTTATAAAACGTAACCTGGACTTCTTACTAAAAGTGTACGCGCAGACTCAACAGAACCTCAAACTCACCACATTTTCATCAGTTCAGCGTTTTTGGACTGAACTGCTTATTTTAGGTCCCGTTGTCCTTCTACAGACCCCAAACTTAACCTGGAAAGTGACGTACGCATGCTTTATAAATGAGACCCCTGGACACTAGTTTTGAAATCAAGACTGCAGTTACGCTATGATTCTTTTTAACGATGAACAGTAAGACTTTTCTGGTGGCGAGACCGCGGTCCTTTTTGTCTCCGTGGAGATGTCATCGCTTTGCCTCGAATGTTCCTCAGTGGGGCATTAAACGTTAGAATGACAGTATATGAACGCGTGTTTTTCACTATACGCACCATTTTATCAACACTAAACACGTGTAATTTAGAAATGCAAAATGGAATATTCAAGGTGAAGCAGTAACATCATGAAGACATTGACATTTTTATTTTTATTTACTTGTTAGATTGGTTTTAATCTCTGTAATTTGCATAATGGCATCTCCAAACTGAGGACTACACTATATAAATAGAATGATTCATATTTGTTTGTCGGGTGTCAAGGCTCTTAAGTGACTCTAAGTTTGGCATTTTGATCTCCACCTCGGGCAGCGTAAAAACGAGCGTGTGAGAAGTGTTTGGAGAGGCCAGTGATGCAGGCGGGCAGCCACATCACTGTCAGACCGCCCCGGGGCAGCTATGAACATGACTGCGTGAGTGAATAAATAAGTGGTCATGTTTTGTCTCCTAAAGTGGACCCGTCTTGCGTTATTGTGGATGTTCTCTAACTTCAAATGATGTCTACCTGAGGGAAACACACTTTTAAAAACCACATCTCCGTTTCCTGCACGCAGTTTAGAAGTTACAGCGCCCTCTCCTGTCACCGGTGGTAATGGACGCGGTGAAAGTAAACGACAATACCGGCCAACAATGAAGCCACGTGGTCAACGGTCAGGCCCCGTGGTCCCGTGTTCGTCTGTGGAAGCTGGGGAAAATTGAAACGGAGTGATTTATGAACGTTCAGAGAAAGACTGGATGAATGAAACGAGTGCGAATGAAGCAAAATTACAACTCCAGGTACGTTTTTGATGAGGGAACAACGTTACAATGCCAATTTTTCTCGTGCTATGTCCTTTCTAAAACATTGCGTTGTCGTTCTGGCGCCGCTTCGCACACTTCGGGGGCTCGCAGTCTTCAGTACATCATGATTTCCTTGGGCGCGTCCTCCGTGGGCCTCTGCTGCTCTCGGCGGTGGGTGTACGCCGCGTGGTCGTACAGGTAGATGGCCAAGATGGACCCCAGGGACAGGGCCGTGTAAGGGATGACCAGGAAGTAGCCCAGCCAAAATGTGGCCCGCCTGTTCCTCATCGCCACGGAGACGCCCGCCGCCTGACTCTGGACCACGCTCTCCGCCATGTTTGTGGCACTCACCGTCACCGCGAACAAGATGAGGACCAGCACAGAGAGGCAGGCTGGGGAGGAAATCAACAAGAGGAGTGGGAATGATTCTGATTCCTTTGATAGAAAACCACGGGGGGTTGGCGCTTTGCCCACCGGGACGAGGTTAATGATGATTAGCACGGGCAAGATGATCCCAACAGATGAAGGTGTAAGGGACGTACATCATGATTACAATTGAAATGATTCGATATTGTTACTGCACACAAGTACATTAACTGTGCAAGTACCATGGAAACAGACTTGCAGACATCAGACGTATCTGCTTCAGGTTTGCATTTTGAGAATGAATAATGTTCTTCATGATGGACATTATTCAGTTCAGTTGATATTCCACTTGGGGTGAAATGCTAAAGTCTGAACTTTCAAAGAAGATTTTTTTAAGGAATAACACTGTCATCTGGTGGTGATATTGCCCGAGCATTACATCCTCTTCTTATTGGGTCTCTTCAGTCTCGCGGTTAGTGGTTGGAAAGCTATCTACTGTAGCCACAGCTGCCCTGGGACCAGACTGGGACTGATAAAAGCGAAATCTTCCAAAAGCTGCGGCCAATGGCCCCTCTGACACGCACCGCACTCCGCCACCACACACATCACACACAACACACACTCACACACTCAACCACATCCTCGAACTCACACAACTCACAAAAGACACTCTCACACACAGTCTCACACCACACACCACTCTCACCACATCAGCACCACACTCTCACACACATCACACCCCACTCAACACACTCACACATCGACACACGCACAACATCACACACAACATCCTCACACACCTGTCCGTCTCAGATGCCCCTCGCTTGTTCTTACCACTGAGTGCGCGCCACATATTCTCAACACTCACACCCAACACACCACACACGACACACACACACAGCGCAACACAAAAACACACGCACACACACACACACGCACACAACTCACACACACAACACGCACACACACACTACACACACCACTCACCACCACACTTACACTCACACACACAGCACAGGATCACACAC
The DNA here is from genome assembly GCA_015082035.1 of Chaenogobius annularis. NCBI lineage: Eukaryota > Metazoa > Chordata > Actinopteri > Gobiiformes > Gobiidae > Chaenogobius > Chaenogobius annularis. Next base: position 522,255 of record BJKM01000037.1, read on the forward strand.
ACACACACACACTCCACACACACACAACAACACACACACTTCACACAAACACACACGCAACCACAACACACACACCACCACTCACACACACAACACACACACACGCACACACACACACACAACACAACACTCAGGATTTTGCCCCTGCTTGTCTACCACTGGAGCTGGCGCTGCACACCCATAGACCCACACCTCACCACATCATCACCACTCACACCACACACGCGCACACAACACACACACACACACACACACACACTCACACGCACAACACACACACGCACGCACAACACACACACACACACACACTCACGATGCCCCGTTGTCTTACCACTGAGTGCACTGCACACATAAGACCCACACACACACACACTCACAACACAGCACACTCACACACACACGCACACACACACACACTCACACCACACCCAACACCACTCCAGTATGCCCCACGCTTGTCTACCACTTGGAGTGCACTGCACCACATAGACCCACACACCAACAACACACACTCACACACCACACACTCACAACTCACACACACGCACACCACCACACTCAAAACACACACTCAGGATGCCGCCGCTTGTCTTACTCAGCTGAGTGCGCTGGCCACACATAGACCACAGCCCACACACTCACACCACTCACACACACACTCACACCACTTCACACACAGCACACACAACCACACTCACACACACAACTCAGATGCCCCGCTTTGTCTTACCACTGGCAGTGCGCTGCACACATAGACCCACCCCACACACTCACACACTCAGCACACACGCAACACACACACACACACACACACACATCTCATTATGCCCCCTGCTGTCTTACCACTGAGTGCGCTGCACACATAGACTCACACTCACACCACACTCACACACACACACTCACACCACACGCACACACACACAACACACCACACTTCAGATGCCGGCCGCTTGTCTTACCACTGGAGTGCGCTCGCACACATAGACTCACACTCACACACACTCACGACAGACACACTATCACTTCACGCACACAGACACACAACACACACACACTCAGATGCCCCCGCTTGTCTTACCACTGGGAGTGCGCTGCACACATAGTACCCACACTTACACCGACACACACCACACACCACCTCACACACACAACACTACGCACACACACACACACACACACAACACACACCACACACACACACACACACGCAACGACTATCTGACACGCACCACCACTATCATCATCTTTTACAGCACACAGCACACCACAGCACACACGCACACAACGCAACACACACACACCACGCACAACACCACCACCCACACACACACGCACACACACACACACACAACACACACACGCACACACGCACACACACACCCACACACTCACACACACGCACGCACACACGCCAACACCACAGAACACACCACACTCACACACCACAACCCACACAACTCACACACACGCACGCACACACGCAACACACACACACATACACACACACCACTCACACACACACACCCACACACTCACACACACGCACGCACACACGCACACACACACCGGCCAAAAACCCCCCACCACCACACGTCAGATGCCCCCCGCTTGTCTTACCACTGAGTGCGCTGCCACACACTAGACCCCACCACCCACACACTCACACAACGCCCGCACACACGCACGCACACACGCACACACACACACGCACACACACACACACACTCAGATGCCCCCGCTTGTCTTACCACTGAGTGCGCTGCACACATAGACCCCGACAGGGCCCATGTACGTCTCGTAAGGATTACTGAGGCTGTTGTAGAGCGCGATGAGGATGCTGCCCACCGAGCACAGCAGACACAAGGCCAGCAGAAACACCACCAGAGTGTGCAGAATCAGAGGAGCACCGCTGTCCTTAAGCTCCGGGAAAACTGCAAAGCAAAACATTGTACAAAACTTAAAGATAGATACTGCACAAACCTTTGGCCAATGAATCACTGGATTATATCATGATTTACTGACGATGTTACAATCACGTATGTACTTCCTCATTATCCCCGATCACAGGCGCCAACACTTCAGTTTAAGAGAAACGGATTATTATGACATTGTGTCCTTGAGCAGTGCGTTTCCACCAGCTTCCCCCCGCTCTGGGATCAAGAACCACTTATGACTCCATTACAAGCCCAATTGTAAAGAAGGCCTTTTCAGAGAAGTGCATTTATTTATTTCGTCTCCATAAAGAGTAAGACTCCTGTCTCACAGCGAGAAGGTTTTATTCTCCAGGACTCGAACCAGGAGTTGAGGGTCCTTGCACATCCAGGCCTTTTGCTATTACTCACAGTTTTTCAAGTTTATAATGATTTAAATTCAGAAAACTAATCTTCAGTAACTAGCTGTTTGTATGTAACCTTTTTATTAATTTACTTGACTGGCACTCTGCATGGATTTTTGAACATTCTTTTGAGCTAGATTCATGGACCCGGTTCCTGAACAGCTGAGGACCCCCTTGACAACGAGGGCTTTCATCTCAAGGGTTTATTCCTCTTTAAGACGCATGTATTTTCTTCTTTTTCCAAGGTCTTTTCAGGCCCGAATGGCTTTACTCAACAGGAGCAGTGAGTTGTAGCGCGCGACATGGCGGTAGAGAGCGGGCATAGACATTCGCCAAAATGGTTGAGGCCTGGAATTGAACCCCCGAACGCCCTCATCCGCTGTACCACCGGCGGGCACCGCATTACATCTCTGACTGCAGGATTGTTCTTAAGATTTTTATTTTTTTCCGTATCAATAAAAGAGATTCCCAACTTTTTTCGCCAGCAACGCCTTTTATAAATACATCCTTCTTCTGCCTGAAAGACGATATCCTGTTTTATAAGGACGTGATAGAACAGTAATGATCATAAATAGTCACCTACTACTGTGTTGCTCTCGCTGATGTCTTTTTACTGCAGCGAACTCACCCTCAAATTGAATAGTGGTTCCTATTAACGGGCAGAAGTCCCTCTCGAACGTCCCGGTGAACAGGTCCCACGTGATGACCCCGGTGCCGTTGAAGATGTCGGTCTGGACGGCGGTGCACTCCAGCCGCGTCTGCGCCCACGTCTGCGACATGGCCAAGCCCAGCACCGCGATGGACACGGCGGAGCAACACGCGCACGCCATGAAATACGCGACCTTCTCAGTGGACGGCATGGCAACGAAGCGAAAAAACGGTACACTCCACGCAAAGGGAGGTGGAAAGTAGTCGAAGTCGTTTTTAAATCCGAACTGGAGAGCCGGACGCACGGAGCTCTCTGGGTGGAGTGAGCGTGGAGGTCGTAAAATACCTTTATTATAACAGTGATCTTTGGTCGGAGAGAAATCGGTTGTCATAGTAAAAGAACATGGTAAATAACACTAACCGCATCACTGTCTTTGTATTAATGTCTGGATTTTATTGAATAAAGGAAAGCCATGAATGTTAAACATGTCATTATGAAGATAAGTCTGAGTTTCCCTGAGCGTTTGTGGTGGAAAATCCAACGTTAAGGTCCTATTCCTGAAAGTGTGGGGGCAATAACGTTCAGAGCAGATGAATGATTGACTTTGTCTGCTGTAAAGGGGGAGATAAACGAGCGAGTCAGCGACATCAGGGATTCTCAACGGGCGGCTCGCGCACCAAACAAACCAGAACATGCATTCATTCTTTCACACGTTGGAAACTTCATACATTGTTTGTGCTGAAATGGATTTGATGTGGAATCGTGAAATCATGAAAAAAGGCAGAATAGTTAGAATATTAAAGTACAATGGACATTTCACCAACAAATGATATAATATAAATAAATGAATGTTACTTTAGAATATTATTCAAATAAAAAGTAGTGACCTCAATAATTACTGGAGTATGAGTAACAAATATTTAAAGAAACTACTTGAGTTAGTTACTTAATAACTAACTCAAGTTAGTTAAACAGTTATGAAGTATTTAAAATGAGATTTATGAGTTATTGTAATCAGAGAGACAGAACATTAAACAATGCACAGATTCTGGTATTTTCAAAGAATAGACATTACAAAAACAAATAATAAGTTCATGTGTGAGAATGTCAACATGCTTTTGTCATTTATAGTTGGAAGAAATAAATATAAACTAAACTAAATATTTACGTCATTAAAAGTAGAAAGAAGCTGAGGCGCTTAAAATTCTTTAAAAGCTTTTTTTAAAAAAATCATTATTATTATTATTTAGTCACAAGAAAATATTACTAAAATTAGGAGTGAAACAAAGTATTGTGACAAAAAAAGCATAATTTCTTGCAAAATAAATAAATAAAATCACCTCTATAAAGCCTATAAAGACCTATTAGATTCTTTTTTCTACTACTTATCTTTCATTAGATTCATACATATTCTTAATTGCCAGTGGCTTCAGCATTGATTTACTGTTTTACATTCAACAAATAACAATAAAGTGCATGAAATATAAAGTAAAGTGTAAAATGAGGCTTAAGTTTTGAGTTGCAGTTTCATAATAAGTCACAAGAGAGCGCCATTTCTCCAGCTAAAAAAGTGTTTCTGAGGACAAATCCTTTTGGAGTGACAGTTGCAGGTCACAGATGTGAAGAAACCCCTGGAAGCCAATGTTTTATTCATAGGTGTTTTAAATATATCATAGCCGACACAAACGCACACAGAAGTCAACACTTTACGGTTGCTTAAGACAAAAGCTGCTTCCAATCTGCTCCAGCTGCAGTCTCTAAATAAGAGTTTAATCGGTCACCATTAGATCATCGCAAGCATTTCATATTTCCAAACGCATGGTCTGTGTTTTGATCTGGAAAGAAATGGTTGTTATTGTTTTTTTTAAACATACAACAATTATTGAACCTTTTCCCCTCATCATAACTTACGCACAGTGTTGTTTTGTCTTCATTCATGTTTGAGTAATCCTACTGTCCTAGAGCGTTTCAGAACATTCCTGCTTTCACCTACCCCCTGTGCCCGCCCACTGCATCCGTACTTACTCATTTCCAACAAAAAACGCTTAGTTAAATTCAAATCTGCTGCACGTTTAGGTGAAACGTCACAATGAAGAGGCGGGGCTTGGACTTGTGTCTATCTCTGATCAATATTGTGGTTTAATAATGACCTATATGCAATAATGTAATACTAAATACCCCGAAAAAGCATAATATGTCCTCCTTAACTTGTGTAGGGACCACAGAGTAGGTAAATATATATTTTATTAAACTTGTACACACTACATTTTAGTGTTAATGAAAAAAAATAAGCCTAATGTAGTTAAAAAAGTTAAAACCTTTGTTCTTGCTTTATTAAGGTGTAGTTATTACCCAGCTTTGTCCCTGTCAAACATAAAGCGGGTGCAAACCTGACACGCTCACCAAACTCTTATATTTGTAAGGTTAATGATAGTACTTTTTGCGTCTTGGTTGCAGATTGGGGCCCCTCACTCACAGGTCTTTCCCCGTCCCCTGCCGCACACTCGTCCTATTTTACCCCTCAACGGTGAAATTCCTAAAAAAGCCATTTCAAGGGGGCAGGTTGCGGTTGCCAGGTCACGCTCCGGCTCTCGGTGGGAGCGCGCACGCCACCGGTTACCCCCCCCCCCCGCCGCCGCCGCCGCCGCCGCCGGCACACGTTGCAATAACGCGTTCCGCCAGGCCGGGGCTCCCTTTCACCTCCCCGCACGTCTGACAGCTCCTGCTCCGCGGTGTTTGTACCGGAGTGAACGCAAACTCCTCCCTCCCTTCCCCTCGGTGACAGGCGGACCGGCGGCAACATTGAAGCATCGCCGTTTGCGCATTTCACACCCCCCCAAGACGACCCGCGCGTCACGGAGCCGCAACGTCTCACGGTAAGTTACCAGAACCAAAGTGCTTTATTTGTATTATTTTTATTATTTTTAAACCGTTTTGGGAGTCGTGTGTCGAGCTGGAGACGTGGTTTACCCGGCGTTTTGTGTGTATGTGTGTGTGTGTGTGTGTGTGTGTGTGTGTGTGTGTGTGCGTGTTTCCCCCACTCTGTTACACGTAGTCGCTGCTGGTGCTGGTGCTTCTGGTGCTTCTGGTGCTGTGCTGGTGCTGGTGCTGCTGGTGCTGCTGGTGGTGCTGCTGGTGCGTGCTGGTGCTGCTGGTGCTGTGCTGCTGGTGCTGCTGCTGTGTGCTGGTGCTGCTGGTGCTGGTGCTGGTGGTGCTGGTTTACCTGTCCATTACGCACGCTTTGGCGCACGGCGGTGGCTCATCAAAACGCGCATTTTTTTGGAGCTTTTGCGTCGCACTCGTAACGCTGTGCGCAGCCCGACGCGTTTCTTGCGCTGCCTGCGCCTCAACACTGTGAAAAGAAGACTTGTCAGACCACCTGGATCCTGGCAAAGTGTGGCGACAGAAGAGACTCTGGGTCAACGGAGCAAGCCAGAACCGGAGATCTCGTCCTTTTCCCCGCTGGGTTTTGAGTCGACCTCTCACTCAGACTGGAGCTGTTTTGTTGTGGCTCTGCATGTCTTTCCCTCTGCTTAACTGTCCTTGATGTGCATAAACTGTAAACATAATGCAGATGGACAGTTATTGCCCATAAGGAAAAAGGGCTTTCTAGAGAACGAACGAAGCAGTGATGTCAGTTCTACAATGTTTGTGTATCATCTTTGCTTTTGTTTCTGGTGTGTAAGGCTTCCAGAAACTACAAATCACAGACTCAATGTGCAAAATATGTAGCCGCAACATGCACGGGCAAGAATTTGACTGTCCAAAGAGGAACACATAAGCATCTATCACTGCACTGAGAGGGGAAAAACAAAACTAAAACACGTCATTACAACTTTTCTTTCCCCTCGAAGATCAATCCCAATTTTAGATGACATTTTCTTTCATCTCGTTTGAACAAATACGTCAATATTAATTTCCTTGCACATTCGCCACATCAAAAAAAATGGACTAAACCAGGACTAAACCCGAAACGAAACCTGGACTTGTGGGTGCGTTCACACTTTTCCCACCCAATTTTGATTTGGTGATTGGTGTGAAATGGGCTCGGTTTTAGGACCAAACGATTAAAAGTGTGAACACGTGCTTAATAATTGCCTTTTAAACCAGAAAATTGTTTTAACGTCTTCTTCCAAAGTCTGAACTCCGCTCCAAACCACATGCTGTCACTGACAAAGAATTGGCTGTGGACTTCTCAATTAAAACAGCCAGAATCTAATTAATAATGGCTGAAAATCAATGAAAACGTGACCAAAGTTACAGCCGTGTAAGAATGAGCAAACGCATTTATCCACGTGTTACAAGCCTCCCGTAGCTACGAGCAACAAGCTAGTCACCCCTTTTGCAGTTGTTGAGAGCAGTGCCTTGTCGGTTCATGTCAGGCACGTTCAAAGTGTGGCCCCGGGGCCCATAACGGCGCACCGACACTTCACGCCCAGCCCCGTGGTGCGTTTTTTTGTCAATGCCCGATCTTATCAGTTCTCAGACGCTAAGAAAGTGTTTAAAAAAGAGCTATGTACAGTAAATCCAAGCATTATTATTATTATTATTATTATTATTAGTAGTAGTAGTAGTAGTAGTAGTAGTAGGTGTTGGTTAGCGGTTAGCTCATCTGATTTTAAAGTGACCCATGACAAGTTTTTACGATTGTCTAATTTTGATTTTATTTGGTGTATTTGTACCTGTTGTACTTCTAAATGATAGTTTTACACCGATCGAGCAGGTATTTGTGGAGGAAAACGTTGAACAATCGTTAGAAAAATGACAGGAAGTGACGTCACAGCAGGCGCCAGTCAAAGTTTTCGCGGGATGTACACAAAGAAGCAACTTTTTTGAGTCTCTGAACGTAAATTCAACGAAATAAAGTCGCCGTCATGTATTTTTATTGGTTGAATAAATTTTTTTAAAAAAAGGTGACATTAGATGAGTTTTTGCCCAGTGTTTGCCGGGTCATTTCCTAGTGTGATGTCATCAATTACAAACAGGAAGTGAAATTATAAACCTAAAAAAATATATATATTTATTATATTTATCTTAACTGCGTTTTAGTTCCATGAGTGGTCCGACCCGTCATGGGCACTTTAAGCTCGCCTGTAGAGTAAGTATAGTCGGCCATTGTACACTATGCATTTTAGAGCTCGGGTCCGATTCCCAAACTGTTTGCGTACGTTTTCCCCCTGGGCACACCTCAACATCCCCCCACGATCTTTGTGCGGCGATTACGATTCGCGTCGCAGTTTCTGTTGGCAAAAGTCGGATTCTGTTCGAAGTGCTCGTTGCAGAAGCGTCAATGAGAAATACGAACTCATGAAATCCACTCGTCACGGAATATTAACTTTACGAATGTTTATGGGGGCGTAAAAAAACGACAGGGTTAGTGTTTTTTTCTTCTTCTATTGAATAAAAATAGAGGATTTATTTGTTGTTTACAGTGGATGTTCTCTTACCTCAAAACGATGCCTGAAAATGCAGTCTTTGTGATCAAATACCAACTCAAATACCTATTTTGCATTATCTTGTGCAGCCATTCTGGAGCCACGATAAAGAAAACCTTAAGTAATATGTGAGTTTATAGAGTTTATATACCCTCAATGGACCTCTTCTGACTTTCCTCACAACCCACATTACATCCTTCATCAACTTTTCACTTTTCTCCCATTTTGACTGATGTAGTGTCCATTTGGAGCGGAAACGGCGCGGCTGTACATCTAACAGGATCGTGTATATTTGGTGAAAAGTGTCCTCTACTTTACCCTCGTGGATGATTGAGTTCCCCCTTTGCGTTTAACCCGTTCTTTATTATCGTTGGAGCAGCTATTGGAGGACCCATCGTGAGATCTTTGGACAGGATCTTAGAAGTACCTGGCAACAAGGTTAATCGCAATCAAATCGAAATCACAAGTTGAACGGACGCAATTTGTGCACATTACAGAGCTTGTCAGTTCCTATATCTTTATAAATGTTAAAATATGAATAGAATCCGATTATTAAACCGTACATCATCGCAGTTCACAGATCGTTCAGCTCAAAAAGTATTGTCGCCCTCCAACAAGAGGATTCCAGAGTGGATTTCTAAACCATGTTGGGCCTCTTTGTGTAAAATCAACTATTTTTTTGGAGCTTTGAACCACATTTTATATTTGTCTACTCATCAAATATGGACAAAAATGAAAATCTCCGTGTTATTTAGCATAATCTTTAGTAACGCGCAAAATGCTGACGTAAACGTCTTGGTTGAGGTTCAAGTATCGCACGGAATACATGTACTTGACGGTTAATCTTGCGTATCGGCCACAAATCTCCAGCCGCGGCCTAAAGAAAACACACGTGCAGCTTTATTTGAACGCTGCTGTTTTATCCACAAACCAGTTTTCACAGCAAACCGATGAGCCGAATATCGGGCTAGCTCGTTGGCCATCGGTTTCTCTGGATTCTAAGCAATCTGCATTGACCGCGAAAAGTGCACAATACGCGCCGATCTCCAAGCAATGCGTTTTAAAAACTCTAAGATCCCACCCAGACTGCGTTTGTGAACGGGTTTCCTCCGGTGCGCTGCAATCGAAAGCGCCGACGATGGACTTCACCTCGCTTTGTGCGCCGTGAAGGCTTGCCAATCCGCCACAGTCCCCGCCGTATAACTTCCCGATCTCGTGTATATATTTATCACGCTGAATCATTTAAAGCGCACTGTTCAGAAACTCGCAGGAGAAAACCGTGGCAGTCTGTTCGCATTCGCCGCAAGCACAAACAAGCCCGCGGTTGCGCGAACACACGCGCTCATTGTGGTTCGGCGGGCCCCGCATTTTGAAACGGCAGCGGTGGGAGCGATGCAAATGTCCGTCGTAAAATCTCACGTTAGATTTATTGCGGGCTGCGTATCTTATTCATGGGGCGTTCTCGGAGGGAAAGCTGAACAACCTCAGAGTGGGTTCAGCTCTAAACGTTCTAACTTTGAACCGGTTTGTTTTTTGTCTCCATGGAGTCTTATCACTCTGCAAACATGTTGACATAAATCAGATTGCGGTTGTGTTTTTGCATTTCAGAATCTAGCATATTGCCTCTGGATGTAATAATAATAATAATACATTTTATTTAAAAGCGCCTTTCAGAACACCCAAGGACACTGTACAAGAGAATAAAACAACAGAATAAAACAACAGAATAAAACCCACAGTACAGAACTGGATGATGGTGTTGGAGTGACTGAGTTATGTGGTGTAGGATTGTCTGAACAGGTGAGTTTTGAGTCTGGATTTGAAAAGTGGAAGGGTGTCTATGAAAATGTGCTGAAAATGTGCACTGATTTGAGCGTTTACAGCAGTGTTCGTCACCTGCTTTTGGGGTTAAATTCTGTTCAATAATCAGTGATTGTAATGTAAAATAGCACTGTTTTAGGTATTTTTAGCGGTTAAAAAAAAAAAAAAAAAAAGTTATTCTTAAATTTTCTCCTTAAAAAGAGGTTCACACTGTCCTGAATCAAATACGCGTTTTTTTTTGTCTGTTTGGGTCAACTTTTTGTTCTCTTAAATTTGTATAAATAATTGTTGCTAAAAATCAGGAAAAGTGAATCTTTAGTGAGATGTTATTGCCTTGCTTCAAAGGTTTCACAATATGGCATTAAACTATCATCTATCTCTATGCGACAAGCATGTGATGGCGACAAGCATGTGATGCCAAGTTAGAAGTCAGATCTGTGGAGAGGCAAGGCATTTTTAAGCAAATAAAAACCCTTTGATTTGTTTAAAGGACACACGTTTCGCATTTTTGTGTCGTTATTGCCCTTTAAACACGCTCTCGTCATGTTTTGGAACTTTAAAATAGAGTATCTACTGAAAGCATACATTACTTCATGTCTGCGAGGCGAGGAGAACTCCATCTACTGGCAGCAAAGATGGGGAAATAAACAAACGCTAGCTTATCGCGACATGCTGATACGAGCGCGCGGCTGTAATGGTGGTCATGATTTGGCGTCACAAAAATGGGGAAACGGAGTGTTTTCTGAGGCTCAGAGGGGAGAGGACTTACCAAACAAATAAGCATGAATGAAGCTGAACACAACATGTTTTTGAGGAGGGATTAATTCACACAGTTAAAAGCTAAAATAAAAAGTTGGTAATTACAAAAAAACAATCGAGGACAGATCCAAAAATAAAACTGACAAATGGACAAAATAAAATCACATTTGGACTTGAAAATTGACCTCTTTGACAGACTCTGAATCAAAACGGGACTCTTATTTTGAACGTCTTTCGATGTTACGTGCTACTTTTTTTATTATTTTCACTCTGCTCGTCGGTCTTATTCTGTGTTCTATGTTTAATTAAAACATTTTCTGCATAATATGTATCTTTTAAACGCCATACTGTAGCACCTTCAAGAGAAATAAATAGATAACATCTCGCACACTCGCGGCGCACCATTCAAATCCATATCGCACATCTAATCTAATCGCGGTTCTTGACAGGAAAATTGTAGATATTTTCCCCAAGTCCCTAAGCCTTTCTATGAAACAGACAAAGGAATAATAGTTTTTTTTTGCGTGTGCTTCTATCTTCCAAATAGACATTGTCAGGTACGCAGCCAACTCCCTCCTCTTGTGGCTTTTATTAATCGCCACATCTGTTGGCACACACCGCACGCCCACGCTCAATAACAAGCACTTCAGAGCCGTCGAGATCTGCCATTTTCCAGGCACCGCGAAGGCAGAAAAAGCACATCGCGGAGAAGGTCATAAACAGCAATTAAATCAAGATGTGCGCCAGTAAAAACACTTTGAAATTTAGACGCGAGTGAAGACGTTCGCTACGTGGTTCGAGGCTTTGGGGCTGCGGAGGGAACTTGAAATTGGCATTGCAAAAAAGAGACGTTTGCGACACTGTGGATACAATCTGATGCAATGTTATATAATTAAGACTCATTTGTGAACCAGGATTAAGCTGTCAGATCAAGGCAAGAAAAAGTAGCTCCAAAACCAAGTTCTAAAACGTGTGTTAGGTTCAGAATTGTCCTTCCTGTGTGTGTATTTCCTTTTGGTCAAAGTTTATTTCTGTATTTGGCCGGACACTTCCTTTTGGTTCCTCTGACATTATGTAAATATAATAGAAATACATTTTTTACGTTGAGATTTCGACTTTTGATTCAGACGTTTCAGTACATTTCATATAATTACGAAACAAAAAATTCAATAAAGACATTTCTGACATGATGTAAGTTAGCGCAGAGTTAAATAATTAGGACTCATTTGTAAAGCAGGGGCCAAAAGAGGAAAAAGTCAGACCAAAACAGGAAAAATATATACAATTTTTCTTTGATAATTAGATTTTTTTTCTTTCTTCAAATACATTTATTAACTCTGTGGTTTGGACTAATAATAATAATAATAATAATAATAATAATGATAATACTAATAAAAAGGCTGCAAGTTATAGTTTGCAAATGTGTCTACAGAAGTGTTTCGGGTGAGCTGCAACTCACTATTACTTTTAAAATACATTATTAAGCAAATGAAGGTGGAAATATGGAAACTGAAGGCTTCTAGACGGGATATTTAAGTGTATTATTGAGGAAAATCATAAATAGTTTGTTATTTTTTAGCATTTTGTACATAAAGACGCATTTTTGTAGGTGTTTTAGCGTCTGTATCGTCCGGTTTCGTTTATCAAGATAATTAATGAATTCATCGTAGCTGCCTTACTTTGATGATCAGCCTTTTGATTCAAACGTTTCAGTAGATTTCTAATATTCATGAGCTGGTTTTGACACGTACTCTGATACGGTGTAAGGTTTTCAGACCGTGTCAGGTTCTCGAATGCGTCTTTATTTCCTGCATGCGTTTCTTCCAACAGTTTGGTCACAAAAGAAAATCCACAATGCTCAACCCCAAACTACACAGCAGTGATAAACAACATTGTCTTTTCCTTGGTCACACGCATACGGTCAGCTGCATCCCAGAAGTTACCGTCATGTGAGACGTGGCTTCCTTTTAGAGGAGTTGAATTTGAAGGGAAAAGTGACCCTGAAGTTGCACCAAAGGAAGCGGAGGAAGACGATAATAAACACATGCAGGTTAGACTGTTGTCAGCTGTGCACACTGCTACGTCAGCCCAGTCCTCATTCACAAACAAACTGTACGGAGCTCACGTGTGGTTTTAGGCAGTGCCGCCGCTCCCATTGCGCACACAACGCGCAGTGCGTAGGCCATCGCCGAAGGGCACCGACCTGACCGGGCACTTTGGACTGAATGACACAGGCTATTTGCGCTGCAGATGCACTGTTCTTTTGACAGTCAAACAGGGAGCTTTCAGTAGGCTTGGTCTGTATTTAGTTTTTATCAATCCAAACTAGGACTCAAGTGTCGCCTCCCTCTCCATGTGAAGTTTGAGATGCGCAGGGGCTCGAGTCACAGTTTAAACCGGCGCAGACAGATCAGGGCCACAGCTGGGAACTTCACATGCATATTCCATCAACCACAAAGAGCAAAACTGTCAATGAGGAAAATCGGCCTCATATTCAATTAGAAACCGCGCAAAAGAGAGAATGAAACGAGACGTGCGGAGCTGGCATCACGGCGTGTGCGCGGAGCCAACGGGGTTCAACTTCTTACAAACGTCTAAATCATGTTTTCATAAACGCAACAGAACGCGTCAATAGTCTGCAGCCTGTAGTGCTTTCTAGAGCCTCGAACCGTTCTGTAGAAGAGCAGGAGGAGAGCTTCAGGTGACGCTGGAGAAGAGGTGGAAATAGTCACCTTAATGTTGCATTACCGACATCAAACCCTTATGTATTTTGAACAGCTTCAGAGTGGGTTTTGGGGGATGGGGGCACCACTGAGCATTTCTGCTTAGGGCACCCAAAAGGCAAGCAGCGGCCCTGGTTTTAGGTGTCATATATTTACTGCTTGTGCTGCAAGATTAAGCGCAGTCAAATCGGAAACTGCAGTTTGAATGGACGCAATTAGCAAATCCCAAAGAGTGCAGTTTTCAAAGTACCATCGTTTCCTCCACAATAAAACCCACATAATCCACATAAAAACCGCGAACGCTGTAGTTTAGATCAGCACAAACATGTTCTGAAACGCGGGATTATTTTATCAGTTTGTCAGTTTCTAGGCCCATTTCAGTCTTTTTGTTAAAATGCTAAAAAAGGTGAACTTTTACTGTATGGTTCTGAGTGAGTGACAGCTGGATTCAACCAATCAGAGTGAGGAAGCAGATGAATTCATTGACAGGAAAAGGAAATAGAACAACACAAAGCGTGCATGAATTGTGTGAAAGTTGAAATCATGATCCAGCTCCAAGACAATTGTCATGTCAATTTTATGCCTTTGAAAAACCCCACCCTTAAAACACTGATATTTTGGTCAAATTGCAGGCCAAATTCAGCACACATTTTGACAACAAAACCACCCACAACTTTAGTTTTGTTAATAACTTTTCAAAACATTGTGTAAGCTTTGTTTTCCTCACACATTTTAGCCACATTTATACCGTTTTATTTGGATAATTTTGTTCATTTCTTATAGTATTATTGTCACGAAACAGGCATGATACCGATTTCGATACTTTTAAAGACATTTTTAATTCAAAATAATAGTACTTTATCTGTTATGTATATGTATGCATATATTGTGTATGTATTATAATAGCTTGGATAAAGCTCAAAATCATAATAAAACTCTTCAGGAAAGGTCAAAGCCTTTGCAGTTTTATCATTTTCCCCCGTATTGATAATGCTCAAATCAGTATTTAGCTTTTATACTCGTTTTAGTATTAATAATTTTGTTCATTTTGATACTTTTGACAATCCTAATTTCTTATTTTGTGATAGTTGAAACAGCACTTTTCTTTTGATTATGATAAAAGTTGCAGCTCTCCAAGTCCACGATCTTCTGAGAAAGTACAGAGAAATTAGAGAGCATTTTCTTCAACAAGTCTATTAACAAGAGCATGTTTTTGTGAGTACTCTTTGGAGGAGGGCTGCATTGGGCTTTTGGAAAGCCCAGGGGTTTCCCAGCCTCTTGTGTAATCCAATGGGCCTCTCCACTGCTGTTAATCATTACATTACAGTGACTATAGGTGTCAGAACCGAATCCAATGAAACCCGATCCACGATGATGACGAGATCACCTCTCGTTTAAATAAAAGCCAAATGACGTTACCATGCACACACCGCCCGGCTTTTATTAAGGGTGGGTTACATCGCTCCGGGCTGCACATACTTTATCTATTGTACGTGTGTCACTCCACATGTGAAGTGCAACTCGAAGCCCTAAGAAGGCAAGTTAGTGACCTACTTTGTGCCCTTGATGTTTAAGTGTCTCAAAGAAGTTGAAAAGTGCATGTTACAGAAGGTTCTCGACTGTGTGACACTTAGTGGTGGCTGTGGCTGAAAGGATTTCAATTTATAACTATCTTTTTTTTCTCTCGCAGAAGACATACTTCGGGTTGTGGGTGGAGCCGTAGCAATCACTGTGGGCTGTGCAAGTGACAGCAGGCGTAATGTTGCTTTTACTTGAGAAAGTCTGTAAGGGGCCGTTCACACTTCTATTTAAGCTGCATCTAAATGTTAACTACTGAATGCGGTGACTAAACCCAGAGCTAAACTGGACTAGACCAGGACTAGAATATGCTCAAATTTATACCTTTGATAGTGTCTAATGGTGTTTAATAGTTTAATAGTGTTTAAACCTATACTAACTTTATACGTACTTGTATTCAGTTACTTTATTGTCATCGTAGGAACGTTGCGTTGCATCCTCAAAACTTGGACCCATCTCTAGACTTTGAGCTAGACTTTCACACTACCAATTTCACCGGCGCATTGTGTATGTTTTGGGTTGATGTGGAAACCAGAGGAGTGGCCAGAACTCACCCAGACACGAGGGGAATCGAACCAGGAACCTTCTTACTGCAAGTGTGCTAGCAGTTCTAGTTGTAGTAGTTGTAGTAGTGTATAACAGAGGTATTTCATCGTAGCATCATACAGTCATAGTGCAGTAGCGTAGCAGTAGCAGTAGTAGCAGTAGCAGTAGTAGTAGCAGTAGCAGTAGCAGCAGTAGCAGTAGCAGTAGCAGTAGTAGTAGCAGTAGCAGTAGCAGCAGTAGCAGTAGCAGCAGTAGCAGTAGTAGTAGTAGCAGTAGCAGCAGTAGCAGCAGTAGCAGTAGCAGTAGCAGCAGTAGCAGTAGCAGTAGTAGTAGCAGTAGCAGCAGCAGTAGCAGCAGCAGCAGTAGCAGCAGTAGCAGTAGTAGCAGTAGCAGTAGCAGTAGCAGCAGTAGCAGTAGTAGTAGTAGTAGTAGCAGCAGTAGCAGCAGTTAGTAGTAGGCAGTAGCAGCAGTAGCAGTAGTAGTAGTAGTAGCAGTAGTAGCAGTAGCAGCAGTAGTGCAGTAGCAGCAGTAGCAGTAAGCAGCAAGTAGCAGTAGTAGTAGTAGTAGAGGTAGTAGTAGTAGAGGTGGTAGTAGTACTAACCCTAACCCATCATAACATACTTAATCAGTATCCTGTAGTAATAGTAGTGCTAGTTCCAGTAGTAGTTTTTGTATTGTTGCAGTAATTCAGTTTTCAGTTCAGATTATTTTTGTGAAGCCAAAATATTTACCAAAACAATAAGAAGTATTTCCCAATAATAGTGTATTTCCAGAGTAGCGTACGTTTAGGAAAGTCACAAGAGGATTGTTACTGTCAGTCAAGCATTTCTTTCTCAGTTATGAGAAGTATTGGCAGTTGTGGTCATAACCGTTGTTGTGGTAGTTCTTTCTTATAAATGAAACTGTCTCCCCCCCTCAGTGCATTATTTAATTCCATATATTAAACAAAGTACATTCACGATGTCTGGCTTCCTTTAACCTTTGCAGAACCAACCAAAAAAACCAAAAAACAACACAACAAAGCAGCCAAATCAATCTCGCCCGCGTTCACTCACAGTGCAACCGCTCCCGTGTTTCCTTTGTGAATGAGCTGGAAAAACAAACCCAGTTATTCTGAACAATATCTGGAAGCCCACGGCGGCTAATGGAGCTCTGACAGGCTGGAGGAGCTGTGCGTGTTTGAAGACTCGGGCTGTTTGATGTTTTGGGGGGGCTGCTGAATGGAAATGAGATGCGCGCGCTTCATTTGCCAGCGCCACATTCCTCGACAGTGTTGTGTTTAATATGATAATAGAGCTATAGAACGTCTGCCGTGTTAAAGGATGATTGGAAACTGATACACGGGGCGCATGCTAATGTGATGGTGCGTCTTGTGCGGAAAGCGGCTTATCAAGTGTGAACCTGTGAATTACCGTTGTGCGCGTGCATCTTGGACCCAGTTACCTGTTGTCGTTTACTGTACGTGCGAGTAAAGAGGTTGTGAGTTTGCGCATGGCTTTCTCGCTCTGTCCCCCCCCCCCCCCCTGTCTTGGGTCTGCGATGTGGCAAAAAAAAATGCATATTGCAATTTGGTTATAATAGAGCAGGTCACTGTTTCCGTTTAGTCATGATTTGTGTGAAGTAATTAGTTAAATATTGCCTTTGCCTGTGAAAGGACACACATTATGCCAAGTGTTTTGATCTTTGAACCACGCTTTCACGTTGTTACTTCATTAAAAACGCACCCGGAGTTGTGTTAAGCATTATTCACGCTTGTTTCATTAAGCCTGTTTACGAGGTCCTGCTCCTTCTTTGAGTGTCAGCGGCAGAAGTCTCTCAGAAGTCTCCTGTGCTGTCCATAAATCATCACCAGACACATTTTATGCGCACTTATACTTTCAAATATCATTAGCACGTCGAGACAAGCTAGCTTTTGTTTAATTCCCTCAGCTGCCAGTAGATGGAGTGCTGACAACAATCCTGATAAGCAGATGTGCTCAAGGCCAATAAGATTCCACTCCTTTAAGCTTCTTCTGAGAGTCCAAACTTCACTGTTCTTGGTCCAATCACATGTCATAATATTGATAAGCCTTGCGTCAAGGCTGAGATGGTAAGGAAATATCTACCTAGTTACTTTCCCCAGTTCTAATTTGACCGTGGTGCACATCCTGCACAAGGCCGCACTTGCCAACACTTTGCACGCATCAGACACGGAGGGCTTCTGTGGTTTGCCAACATGTGCTCTGTATCTGCAAAAGGGCAACACCTAAAGGTTTCAAATAAAAGAAACATGCACAATCCCTTTTAAACTATACGCAAAACATTCTTTTTCACGCAACACAAAAAGATAAACATGCTCACATGCTAATTTAGTGTAATCAAGTAATACACGAGGACAAAATGGCACCCGCGGTTTGAGCAGAATGTGTCCTTATTTCTCTTCTCTTGATTGCTTTGGCTTTTGATTAGAGGCTTTGGAGAAAGACATAATAATAATAATAATATTAATAATAATATTAATAATAAATATTTACAAAGACTGCAAAAAAGAGCAGATTGAAACTAGAAATAAACAAACTCGTGGGGAAATCTTTAAAAATAACATATGAAGTGACATTTCTGCAACATTGTGGATCATTGAGTTTCTTTCATATGTTTCTGATTGATTGCCATTATATTGTCTTCTGAATATCGTCTTGCGGATCATTTCAACGTTGTCCGCCTCTACTCGCGTTTTTTTACATGTGCATAAAAGTTTAATCCAAGAGTCCAATTCTCTGCCTTTGCACCCGTTCCGTTACACGTTGCTAATGTTTAAACACTATTAAAATTTCATCGTCTCTCGCGGTGGGAAATCCTCAGCACATACAAGCCAGTGTGTCGTCTGGGAGATAGTGCAGAGGTTGTTGACATGGACGCAACTGCTCGATGAATAATGGATGTCCAGCCCAGTTTCCCATTCATCCTCTGAAGGCTGCAAAGACACAAAGACTCAAGTGTGATCTTCATTTCAGACCCTCGGTATTTGAACTGTGTCCTCAGCGCTGGCACTCAGTGGGAAAGAGGGCTTGATACAGTAAAGTACAATGGACGAGGTCAAGGAAACGTGCTTGTTCATTTGTGGTTTGATGTTTTATGATGTAACTGTATTTGGTTCTGTGCCCGTTACTCTTGCAGTTGGGATAAGTGCGAATTGGATTTCTATAAAACATGGGACAAGATCTCATTCGACTGCGTTTTTCCCTGTGTTTACATCTGGCTTGAACCACGAAGGAGTTAAGTTTAGAGGAAAAAAATGCCAAGCCAATTCTAAACGGAATCGCTCAATGAATTTATTATATTTCGAGTGAAAATCTCCTCTTGTTTTGTTCCCGTGGACCCTATCTCAGTGGAAAATGGGAAATTATGATCTGTTATTGTTATAGTATTAGAAGGAAAATGCTACATGGACAACACAAACGTCTACTTTTGGACATTAGCACTGCACTTCCATCTAATCTATACAACTCGTCAGGCTGTACATTTGAAATCAGTTTGAGTCTGTATTTATCACCCTGTCGTCATAGAAATGTGTCCTTGGTGTTTGTCTCATCCGTCATGGCTCCTGTCGTTTGTCCCTTTTCGATCGCATTTAACACTGCAGTTCCTGGTAGCTTTTGTATTTATTATTTTTTCTTTTTCTCGCACTAGCTGCCCTTTGATCGCTTTGATGCTTGTGATCCATACTGTAGATATGTTGCAGAATCAGAATCAGAATCGAAAGAGTTTATTGCCATTGTCAATGAACAAATTCACAGACGTAGGAACTTGTCTCCGGCCTTAGGTGGCAACATAAAAACACTGAGCAATAATAAAACAACATGATATTCAATTTCAAAAAAGGCATGCATTAACGAAGCAAATTTAAAAATTACTATTACAATCAAAAATAAAATATAGGCATTTCTAATGTACACAGAGTTTACAGTTTAGATTTACAGGTTTGAGTGCAGAAAGTGGTTGAAT
This sequence comes from Chaenogobius annularis, assembly GCA_015082035.1. Taxonomy (NCBI): domain Eukaryota; kingdom Metazoa; phylum Chordata; class Actinopteri; order Gobiiformes; family Gobiidae; genus Chaenogobius; species Chaenogobius annularis. The sequence goes on from BJKM01000037.1 coordinate 542,085, forward strand.
AGTTGCAGTTAAAAGTGACAAGTTGGTTTTTGAAAGTGTTCATCGAGTCAACAGCAGAGGGAAAGAAACTATTCTTTATGGCGGGAGGTTCTGGTCCCGGATGAACCGTAGCATCCTGCCTGAGGGGAGTGGTTCAAACAGACCAATGTCCGGGTGAGAAGGGTCAGCTGTGATCCGACCTGGCTCGTCCCAGAGCCCTGGAGACGTACAGGTCCTGCAGAGATGGAAGTCTGCAAGGCCGATCACCTTCTCAGGCGAACGCACAATGCGCTGTAGTCTCTGTTTGTTCCCTGGCTGTGGGCTCCAGCGTACCCACACGGTGATGGAGGAAGGTGAAGGAAATGGACCTCAAATGATGGCCGTGTAGAGACTGCAACCATCATGCTGCACTGGGGCAGATTGTTTCCCTCAGCTGCCGCAAGAAAGTACATCCTCATGCTGGCCTTCTTGATGAGGGAGCTGAATGGAGAGCTCCCACTTTTGAGCCAGCATCTTGGTCTGGAGTAGCTGGACTGATATTGGGCGATATTTGGGCATTTTAGCGCATCGTCTATCGGCCTAAAATCTCTAGCAGAGGCCAATTGTTTGGGTGCGCCAAATGCTGTCCATAAGAATATGCAAACAGGGTTGTGGATGAGTTTATAGTACATGCCAATGATTTAATTTGGGAATAATAATCAAGATCGGCTCTATATATTGGCCCAAAATACAGATCTTAACAGTCATTGGTTTCTCTGATTCTCTTGGCATTGGCCGTGGAGATGTTATTGCTTTGCCTGAAATGTTCTACAGTAATGCATTATTGGCATTAAAAACGTGTCTATGGAGCCAACCAAATAAAATGCGATGCCAGACATTCCAGGTGTAACACACTTGAGGCTGAGGTTGGCACAGCCGGGAGCCAAGGTTTGTCAATGAACCACAGACAGCGGGAATTCAGTTCAAAAATATGTATGATGAATTAAAGAGTACAGCTCAACATTCTCATATGTCGAGTTGGGAGATATATTGAAAAAAATATAATATCACAATAGTTTTTTTTAGATATGGAATATTAAAATACCATGTATATAGATTATAATTAAAACTTCTAAAAAAAAACTCAACAGGAGTCTAGTGTGATTCTCCAAACAAAGGCATCTTTCTGCTTTTGTGGTTAATTTCATGGTCATTCATGTTTTATACGACAGTTACTGCATATTTTATTACATTCCTGAATATATTGTCTGAACATTGCTATTGAGATAAAGCGAAAACGTATATTGAGATAGTAATTTTTGTCAATATTGCCCAAGAGCAATAATCAATGTATAAACGGATTGCATTTGTATAACAATAATGTTTCTATTCATCTATATCTAAAAAATGACAAACAAAAACACACGTTATTATTGTGGTTTCAGTTCAAAGTTCAGTTCAGTTCAAAGTTCAGTTCAACCAGCTGTTATTTAGAGTTTGTTAGCCATAAAAAGAAAACAGCGCAGATAGAATTAATTAAAGGTAATTAAACTTGGACGAGACAAACTGGTGGCAAAGAAATGTGACTTATTACGCTTTGGACTAAAATAATGCCCACTTTGAAATGTCTTTTCCCGAGCCATTTAATGTACTGAATCTTGTCACGATTAGCCACATGCCAATCGCGCCGTAGCTGCTCTTGTCGTACACGCTCAGATACTCGCTCAGATACTCGCTCCTTTTTTTGTGTGTGTCTTTCAATAGGACGACATCACGCCACATTAGGCCCCTCATGCGTTTCATTAAAAGCACATTAAAGCGGCGTCTGCGTGCGCCTCAGCCTCTTTAGGTCCAGATGAATGAGTGCAAGTGACTGGAGATGGATCCTGCCGTGAACAATCGTGCTCTTAATACCGAGAAAGGCCAGGTCTGGGCTTGAGTAAAAGGGATTTGCTGATCATTTGTAGGTGGTATTTTTAGGCCAGTTCATCACCAAAAAGAAGCGGTATATTGTTGTTTTAATTGTTTGATTTGGGATTCCCATTAGCTCCACATTTACTCACTAAAAAAGGTAATGGTTCCAAATGCATCAGTGGTAAAAGAAAAAGTGATAACAACGGAAAAGTGAAATTACAATGAAAAATCAGTCTTACTTTGAAACGTGACTTACTTTCATACAGACTGTTATGTAACGCGGCAGCAGGTTAATCGATTAATCGCGGCGAATCGATTATGTTAAATAGCTGTCAACTAACTTAGTAGTCGTATGATCGTTGGCTGGTCCATACTCAGACGCCGTGAGCTGAGAAAAGACGCGCTGGGACTCAGATTGAGCCACGACAGAGTAAAAATGACGCGGGAAATGTGTTAAATTCAGTGTATTTGATGAAAACACTCCTTTATCCGCCAGACTAATTGATGAGCAAAAGGATCGTTAGTTGCAGCCGTTACTGTTGTGTCAGTGTCTTCTTGAGTTTATGTTTAACTTCAATGAATAAAGTAGGTTTGACAGTACCAACATTCACACTTTGCTGACATAGTACACAGTAAGTAAAATATAGCAAAGCAGTGTACTTATGAATTCATTTACTTTTATTTATTGATGGCCAGTCGACTCGAAAAATAATCGTTAGTCGTACTTTGATAGCTGTTCGTTAGCTGGACAATATCACGCTGCAAGACTGACAAAAATGCCAAAAAAAAGAGTAAAAACTGTCTAATTTACATCAATATTACAGTTTATTTGTAATTTTTTTTCAATCATGCGTCTTCAGTCCCATTATTCAACTGTCATTTGTTTGAAAATGTATTTTAAAAAATGTCTTAATGCTCAATAAAAATAATAGTTTGACTGGTCGACTAAAATAAACAGTGCACATTATGTTATGTTAGAAAATTTCCACAAAATTATTCAAAATCTTTCATAATTTCATTTTTTCTGCCTGATTTTTTTTCTTTTCTTGTTTTTTTTTTTCCTTTTTTTTGTGGAACGTCGCTGAGCAGTCGTCCCGAACAGTTGGTGCCACATTATGTTGTTTGTCCACTGGGAAACACATTGTTGACAGCCGCTCTTGCCAAAGCCTTTTGCTCTTAGCCACAGATTACGGCCGAGCCACACCGTTCATTTAAACCGGGACGCATTCGTTCAGCGTGATCAGTGCCCATGCCAACCAACAGTATCCGCCTTCACGACACACAGACGCTCCATAACCAACGGGCTGGTATTCAAATATGTGTAGTCTTTGCAGAAAGCTTGTAGTATAAAAAAAAAAGCAATAACAGTAGGAGAATTGGTAAGTGAGTATATAGTAGTAGTAAATGTAGTTGTGAAAGTGAATTGACTCCCTTTGACTTTTGCAGTGTTAGTATATTATTAGTTGTAGAAGCGATAGTAGTAGTAGTAGTAGTAGTAGTAGTAGTTCTTGTTTTGTAAAGCCTTTGTGTGCAAATTGTGCTCTACAAATAGACTTGCCTTTACGTAGAAGAAGAAGTAGTAGGCGCGGTAGTGTTTTCATGATACAAACTTTTCAAATTGGATTTCCGTACTAAAGAAAAAGTCCTATACTTGAAACTACACTGATAATACAACAAATATATGATGTAATAGAGAATTAGAATGGAATTTTCAGCACAAAACAATAGTAGGTTTTCTGATAGACAAAAGGTCAGTCCGATTTATGCCATTTTTTGTATTATGATCCACACATTTCAATAACAATATATATTATTTTTTAACACATAAAACACAACACAGAACACGACACAGAGAGAGAACAAGAAAACACAAGTAACGCAGTGACGTCCAATGAAACTAAGGCGCATTGTGTTTAGGGTTGTCCATTGTATTAGTCGCTTTTGGTTCAAAAATCCATTGTGATTTTATCAGTTTTTTAAAATGTTATAATTTCGGTCCAATCTAATACGTATCTGTTTTCAATACTTTATAGTCTTAGTGTCGATTAGTATCTGTGTGTCATTACTTTTGACAAGCGTAGTTGTAGGTGTAGTAGTAGCAGTAGTAGTTTGTTAAATCATGGTAAAAATAGTTAAAGGAAAAAATAAATATTCCACTCTGTGCTTTTTAAATGTCTAAAGAATATTTACATTTCCCTCACCGTATAATACACTTTAAATCCAGCCCATTTCCTTCATGTATTGTTGACCTCTTTCTACATAAACGCCGAGCATGGTCCATATGGTGATAATGATACAGCAGCACTGCCGAAGTCCACCCACTCACTCGCTCTCTGTATATACAGGTATAATGAGGTACTTTGTCTCCTCACTGCTGCTGGAAACCTTTACCTAATGCTAAATGACTTATGAGCTGCTAATACTTGGAATAATAACACGTCCCAAAGGCGGAATATCACTTCATTGCTCTTATTAGAGACTTTCCATTAACACAAATGTCTGTTTTTGTGCTGGAGGGCAGTGTCCAGCGACTCCAGTGGACTAAAATGAGTGTAAATCTTAACTAAGCTGACGCAGGGCTCCGAGGGTCAGAATGGATTTGTAGTAACAAGGCAACGGGCTTATTACCAGTTCTAAACCCGGACAAAACCCCAGACCGAACCAAAATGGCGGATATGGACTTACAAATAAAGCAGTGCTGTCCTTTCTCCGTCTATTCTGAACTTCTGATATTCAGCTTAAAGATGTAATGTAACTGTAACTGGTGTTATTGTTTTGCCTCAAATAATGATCATGATTATTCAGGTCACAATATAATCGTATGAACCAAAAAATTATAATTGTGACCATTTTAAAAGCAAAATATACAGCCCAAAAAATAGATATAAATGTAAAGAACTCTGGCTGTTTTTGTCAAATTTAATAGAATTTTGTTATTTTTTGTGAAGCCGGTCACAAACTTAAGGATCATGTTAGACCACGATAATGAAAGAAAATGAAAGATTTCACTTTTGTTTGGTCACAGTCTAAATAATCGAGAATCTTTTTTTTCTTCACATTACACAGTGTGACATATCTATTTTTCATTCATTCAATTGCAGGCGTTCTTATTGCAAAAAAATCTAAAAAAATCAATAGAAAAATCTTGCAGTGAGTTGAAGAATTTCGGAATATAATATAAAACTTTTCTCTTATTTTTATTTTTATTTGCTATGGTTGTGGGCAGTTGTTTAATCGTTTCAACACTTTCAAGGACAGAATCATGTTTTGAAATTGTTATCACCTCTTTCACCTTGGATAAAGCGTTCAATAATAGTCCAATGTCAAGGGTTGTATTGATCCCATTTGGAAAATAAGCTGCTTGGAAACAAACAATGAATGTAGAAAAATACCACCAGTTTTGCATTTTAGCATCGTTCCTCATAAATAACTCCACAACTCGCATCGTATCATAATTAAAGGAGCTGTACCCGATTTCTTTGTTCACAATAAAGTAATATTTGTTCGTAAAAGTCGCTCTTCGGATCAAAATGAGACCGCTGTGTGCTGTTTAGGTCTAATTTTAGCTTCCACAAACCAGGAAGTTACACCGCTCTCCCGTTAGCATGCTAGCTGTTGTTAGCGTTGTCGCGACGGTCGTGAGCAGCGCTTTAAAACTCGTTGTGGTGAATAATTATGATGTTAGGAATGAGTTAGGAATGTGAAGAGTACGTTTTAAAATGAAATGATTCTCTTTTTCATGTTTTTAAGACTTAAAAAAGAAGCTTAGAACTGGCACTAAATGTATGTGGTAACTCAGGCAAATCCACGCGATTTAAAACAATAATGTCTCAGATTGATATTGCGTCTTTCGTTTTACTTTGCATTATTTATTCACTCAAACCAGACCAGATAGACTGATATATTGTTTGCACTTTTTAAAAAATATATTTAGTTTAGGCTAACCAGCTAACCAAAAGAATACAGATAAGGTTTTATTTATTTTTCTGCATAAAATCTGACTAAACTGCTGTCTTATCCAGTTTGTATTCAAATTAAAAGCTGTGGATGAGTTTGTAGTGAATTAAACTGATATAAATTGTCGAAAATAATCCAAATTGGCTTATATATTGGCCCATAACTGGCAGATCTTGGCAGAGCTTATCGGTCATTGGTTTATTTGGATTCTAAACGATCTGTGTGTGTGTAATTTTTCTTCGCATGCGTTTATATACTTTTGTTGGCACTTTTCTTCATATGTTCTTTGCTGTTTTGTTTTGTTCTGTTTTTTGTTCTGTTTTCTTTTTTCTCCCTGTATTTGTTTTTAGTTTTTACTTGTTGTTTTTTTGGTTTTATGTTTGCTCTTGTTTTTGGATTTCCGAATCCCGGTCCTGTGAAATGTCTGTCCCTCGAATGAAAAAAATAAGAGAAATATAACAACAAAAAAACCTGAAAATTAAAAAATAAAGATAAAAATTGGTATCAGCATTGAAAATGAAATAAAAAACACATTTGTCAATCTCTAGTTCAGCCCGTGGAGTTGATTGAGCGCTCTGAGTGAGTGACTTTGACTGAACCTACCATACTTTTATCTTATATTCAGTCAAATTTCCTTTTCAAAGACAAAGATGTCCGCCTTTTCCCTGCAAGTCTAATAATCTGCCAAACTACTTCAAAGAAATGCACTTTTATGCTACACCTCACTTGGAAAAGGTCCAAAATCTTATTATAGACATGTTTTTATACGAGGCCACAGTGGTTTCTTTGTTTGTTGAAAGCCCCCTCTCCACAAAGGCCCCTCACTAGTTATTCATAAACCACTTCCTGTCAAAGCTGGCGTGGTTAAAGAGATGTATTTTAATTGGGCCCAAATGTCTCTGCTGCTATTCTTTGCACTTTATGAGACGTGGTGGGCTGCGCTGTGAAACATATGATTAACAGAAGAGCACAGTGTCGTGGCTTTGGAGAGGAGACAGGAAAAGAGATGATGATTTGTCCTCCCCAGAGCCGCGGACACGCCCGAATCTGACGACACTCACAACATCAGCTGGAGTTTTAGAAGAGCGGTGCATGATGGGATTGTGTTTAGAAATGGAACCTAATTGTGTGTGATGTCACAGGATGAGATAACGCAAGCCTTGGCACAAAATATGGTTTTAAGATGTAGATAAAAGTACCAAAAAGAAAGATATGATGAGTTACTGAATAGAGAAAGCGACAACCAAAACACTGTTGAAAAGGAATAATGTGTAAAGATTTGTTGTCGTTGTCCTTTATTTGTTGCAACACAGATTAGGCACAGAAGTGGAATAATAAAAACTGAAAACTTCCTTAAAAATATACTTAAATCTGGTATAAATATACTTCAATCTGATATAAATATACTTAAATCTGTATAAAATATACTTAAATCTGGTATAAATATATTTAAATCTGATATAAATATACTTAAATCTGGTATAAAATACTTAAAATCGTATAAATATATTTAAATCTGGTATAAATATACTTTAATCTGATAAATACTTAAATCTGGTATAAATATACTTTAATCTGGTATAAAATATTTAAATCTGGTATATTACTTTAATCTGGTATAATATACTTTAATCTGGTATAAATATACTTTATCTGGTATAAAATATACTTTAATCTGGTATAATATATTTAAATCTGATATAAATATACTTAAATCTGGTATAAATTTAGGTAGAGCCAAACATTTGAATAAAAATAATAGAAAAATTACACACTCTTTGATATTTATGTAAAAATATGCAATATGTAAGGCTTTTGGGGCACTTATTATGTTTTTTATGTTGTCCTGCTTTACAATAACACACACAAGAACAAGCGAATTGTGGTGGCCAAAGCGCTCAGAATGATAAAGATCTCATACAAAAACAACTAAATATACAACGGAGAAGTCGTGCTGATAAACAACCTTTTCATTTTTCTCACTGCGGTAACATTGTACGTTAAATATCTAAATATGTTGTTACTTTACTAAATGTATTCTATTACCCCCGGGCGTTTCGCTGATGAAAGGCAGAATTACTATATCTGATTGACTGGTCTGTAACGAAAAGAATAAACCCTCCAGTCAGTCCCAAAATTCGATTAAAAAAATCTATAAATCACTCCATGTATTCTCCTTTCTTCTGTTGTGCATATATAATAATAATAATAATAATAATAATAATATCCGTACAATCCTATTGGAAACGTACACAACTGAGGATGTAACGGTTTCAATGTTTTGTGAGAATAAACATGGCGATTTAACGATCATTAACATCACGAGTAAAACGACAACGAAATCCTGAATGTTCTTGTTTTCTGACACATTAGCGCCCCTCCATATGTGACCTGCTTTATGATATCAAGCATACTTTACTTTTTGGAGGAAAAGGTGAGCGGAAAGGATTTCATTTTGCTTCTAAAGACGTCACATTTCTTTTAAGTTAAAAAAAATAAAAAAAGATGCAATTTAGTTCGAAAATTGTCTCTTTTCTATAAAATGTATTTTAAAAAGCGTAGTATTTCTTCTGTATCTTCACCTCTCTATTTAGAACTAATAAAAAAATGTGGTAAAGTAAGACACAATCAAGCAGTTATTCGACAACTAAAGGACCCTCAAAATTCCACCACTTTGTAAAACTCCAGGTGAAGGTTGAAGTTTGATTGAATCAGCTCAGAAAATGAATGAAAAATAACTCAGTTTTGTGACATATTAACTTGGTATAGTGGGAAATGTGACACTAAATTGTGTCAGAGGACGTTCGCAGAATAAACTGGAATAATATTTTGTATTTACATAAAGCTAAACCAAATACACTAAAAAAGGGCCTCAAAATGATCTCTTGCATGTGTCCTTTCTGTGTTTTAACCCAAATCTCTTTTTCTGGATGCGTTTCCTCTCCAATTTGGCTAATACTGAGAGAGCGAGAGAAGAGAGCGAGAGAGAGAAAGAGAGAGAGAGAAGGGGGAAGGGAGGTGGGATGGAGGTGGGATGGAGAAAATGAGCGTAAAAACGAGAGAAAAAGAGAAGAGCGAAAGAAACAACAAAGGAAGTGAGAAAGAGGGAGAAAACCGAGTGTGAAGAGAGGGAGGAAGATGGAGAGACAGAGAGAGGGAGCGGAGAAGAAAGGGGAGAAAGGGTAAGAGCGCAGTCTGTTCCATTCATTGTTACAGTAGCAGCACATGGAGCGCAGCAGGGGAGAGGTTAGCCGCTTAGTTAGCCGCGAGATGCCGTCGCTGTAGCGGCAGGACTCATTATCCCGACTAGTTGGAGTCCATTTGCTCCTCGGCCTGGTCCCCGGCGCAACTTCCCCTTCACCGATCGCTGGGTTTGGTCCCCCTCAGGCGGCTCCTAAAAATGGCCGGACCCCCACGGTTCGAAGCGATTGTTGTCATTAGGCTGGCAGTGGAGAATTGAGACCAGAGAAACGAGAAGCCTGTTTCTGTTGAGTAAATACAAGAAAGGATGAAGAGGTGGTTTAATGAATGATTTTAGGACTACTACTATTCAACATAAGGCCCGGGGGCCAAATCAGGCCCGTCAAGCTATTTAAATCGGCCCACGACCCATCTTCCAAATGTTGAAAGAATAAAATACAAATCTTGTTTAACTGGTTTAATTCTGGGTTAGCACTCGATTAGACCTGGTTTGGTCTTGGGTTTAGTCCTTGTTAAATTCTGAGTTAGTCCTAGTTCAGACTTGGCTGGTTCTCGTCTCGTCCTAACTTAATTCTGGTTCAGTCCTGGGTGGGTGAGCAATGTTAGTAAAGTATTTTGTCTGTTATTTCTCCCAAAAATCGAATCCCGCAGTATTTCTCTTTATGTATCAACTAAATGTATTGAAATTGTGCGACCCCAAAATGTTGTTACAGAGGGATGTTGTGCACTTCCGGCCCAGAGACCAGGCATTTGGCCCTCGGGAAAATACAATTGAATAGCCCTGACTTATACTGTAGTCGCCATACATTTTCTAACTTGAGTTTGACAAGAGGACGAGCTAATGAAGAAAATACAATCATTATGTGTTGTAAATGTCAGTCTATAGTCTAAAGTCTTTACCTCAAAGAGAGATTTTTTAATTAATAATCACTTTGGTATCAAAATCAGTGTCGAGAATCAAGTATATTAAAAATATTCAGGAAACAACCATGCATAATAACACCAAATGTCCCACTTTGATGACAAAAACTGGACAATTAAGTGTGTTTTTTAATGTGCAAGTAGGGCTTCAACAAGTTAATCGATTAATCGTAACTAATCGACCATTGAAATAATCGTCAACTAATTTAGTAATAGAATAATCGTTAACTTGCGCTTACTCAGGTTCCAAAAGATGCCATGAGCTGAGTGCAGCCGAGTTCCAAGTTTTACGACATGAAAATGGCGTGGGAAATGTGTAAATCTATGGACTAAACACTCTCGAGTCCATAAATGCTCCACCAGGATCTTCAAACAGCTTCGCTTCAAAGATTTAGGTCAAATTTAGTCAAAATCTTTTCATGACGTGACAACAAAAACAACTAATTGATTCATCGAAGGAACGATCGCTGGACTAATTGATTAGTAAAAACTACTGCTGCAAATATCCCGAACGTTATTGTCGCTACAGCAGCCGCAACTCTGCTTTTCCTTCCAATGAAAAGCCAGCTCACTACATTTCTAGCAATGACAAGAACACAGGGTTTTTAAAAATAGATGAAACAAAATCAAATTGCGTTTACCACATAGAATAACTTGGTCATAATGAACAGATGGTCCTGGTAAAACCCACTCTATAAAACATGTTTTCTGCCGCTCCTCCACCTTTTGTCGACACATCATCTCAGCGTGAATCCTCATGCTTCAGGCCACATCATTCTCTGCATTCCCGTGTCTGTAATCACTTCTTGTGGATGTACATGGACAGACCCAGACAGGGGGGGGGGGGGTTGAGGGCGGCGAGGGCGGCGAGGGCGGCGAGGGCGGCGAGGGCGGCGAGGGCGGCGGTGGAGGTGGGGGGGGGGTTGGTGCTATAGAGCCTAAACATTTGACATTAAACGCACAGGAACTCAAACGCCGAACCCGCCCCCGCCTCCGCCCCCCGCCCCCCCCCGCCCCCGCCCCCGCCTCCGCCCCCGCCCCACGTCTCACGATCAAGAGGAATTTCTGAATACTGATTTTTCATTTGCATGTTTCCCATTACAACATCCTGGAAAAGATGGCGGCAGGACTTCTACACAAATACTATGGATGGTGGTTAAATGTGGTTGGTTGTTTGTTTGGGTTTATTTTGGGCTGCATTGGTTTTCTGATCAAAAACTATAGGGAAAAGTGAACAGGTGGAAGTATCAATGTATAAGCGACAAAAAATTACATCCTGCCAATTCAAGGTTATTTATTTATTATATTTGGGAAACTGGGGAGTTAGGGCTGCAAAAACGCCAAAAGTATCAATCAATATAGGCTGACTAATATCAATATGTACATAATTTAATCAATACTGCAGCAAACTAAATATATTGCAGGAACATCAAGGTGTTGTTTCAGACAAAAATTTGCAGTTTTTAAAGTAAAACGTTGAAAAAGGCTGATTTTTGTCATGATTTTCTTTATTCAGTCGAATAATAATAATAATAATAATAATAATAATAATAATAATAATACATTTTATTTAAAAGCGCCTTTCAGAACACCCAAGGACACTGTACAAGAGAATAAAACAGCAGAATAAAACAACAGAATAAAACCCACAGTACAGAATGATGGTGTAGGAGTGTAGGAGAATAATTTAGTTTGTCTAATCTCTATTAGTTTATTTTTTTTGACAGAGTAAAAAATATAATAAGGCATGGATAAAAATAATAATTTAAGTTTGAATAATAATTAACAGAATTTTTGGGATTTGTTTGGGATTTGTTTGGGATTTGTTTGGGATTTGTCCTAGGTTTATCTTTCAGTAACATACAGTAGTTTATCGTATTTATATTGTTTTATTTTATTTTTGTTACTTTTTTAAACAAGACATCAAACAAATAAAACACAAAAAAAATTACACAGGCATTGAGAAAATAACAAAATGAACAAGACACAAGACAAAGTAATAAAGTAAAAAATAAATAAACAAAGTCACTGGATATTTTCAACACAAATCTAAATATTGTGATTTATATATAATCTCAAATATAGTGCAGCCATAAATTGTCAATGTGTAAACTACTAGCAAAAAAAAAAAATGCATTCAGGTTTATTTATAATTTGAGGAAAATACGGTACATAGAATTTGAATATCTGCCGTGTTTTGTTGCTTCAGCGCTGACTATAACGGACTGTCAGTCTGTGTAATCTCTGTAATTAACTCGCTATTGTCCAGGGAGTTTTCAATCTTGTACCAAAAGCAACAAGATTAAACCAAAGCTCCGAGCCACCTGTGTCGGCAGAAATGTGTGAATTCAGATTTGGGGAAAATATCTTCGCTGTTTGTGTTTTGAGCAATGGATCTAAACTCCCGGGTTAGAAGGTTTTACACACAACAAAACATGACATTTTGTTATTTGTAGAGAAAATAATGTTACTAAGAGGTGCATTATGCAACTTTTCTGGTGAAAAATAGTCATGATATCTCTCTGGTAATGTTTTGTTTATAGTCTATTATTATTTTTATTTTTATTTTTATTTTTATCATTATTATTATTATTTATTATCATTATTTTTAAATGTTTATTATAATTATCATTATTATTGATGTATTTTTTAAAATTTTTCATTGTTCTTTAAAAAATTGAAAAAAGAAAACAAAAATTACAAAAAGAATAGTCATGATAATTACTATACCAATTATTGAAAGAACAATCATTTTCGGGGGTCAACATTTTCTTTTTCTGTGTACTAGTGAAGGATATTTCATTCTTTTTCTGTACTACAATAAGACTTGAGCTGTTGTAATAACTGATCATTAAAACAACAGTGATGAAATGTAATGTAATGTATTAATCAAACCAGCAATATTTAATTCAATTTAATTCAGTACGTAATAATAATCAGATCATCATTTTCCTTGTAACGTTTAAATCCAGAGAGACAAAGCCTTCAACAAAAGCTGGTCTGAATTTGAAGTACGTCACGTCAGCTGATTGTCTGATGTCATTTGTTATTGTGGAGCATGAGCTCGTTCCATTCTTTTCAACAATTTTCTTTTATGTCACAACAATTACTAAATCTATATATTCAGTATTTATCGTTTGCCTTTCCTTTACGTCAACAGGAAACTTTGTCCTTAGTTTTTTTGTAGTTTATTGACATTTGAGCTGTAGAAGGTCGACTAATTAACATCTATACATTTATACTCATTTATGATTCTAACAAACTATTTAGTGTTTCATTCTGCTCTTTATTTGTTGCAGCTCAGCTTTTTTAACAATATGATTCAGTCACTACTTTCATGTGCACGTTAGGAAAACTGGATAACCGGCCTAGTCCAATTTTAGCAGGTTTTTCGATCTGAATCTCAAATATTAGCCATGCCGTTTGGACCATGACAAACTATCGTCCCGTCACCGCGGACTAGCACGTGTTGTTTATGCTAAAGTGAAAGTATTCGCACTTCCTCATGTCTCAAACGTAAACGACTTGTCGCTTATCTATGTTTGTCGAAAATGTTGTTAGTTCTACGCTAGCAATTTTATTTTAGCAGTTATGGCGACGTTTTCATGCTAATGCTAAGTAGCTAGCCGCACCTGAACGTCTCTCAGACCCGCTCAGCAGCTAATCAGTACTTCTCTCCGGTTTTGAGGGTAAAGACGAGTCGACTTTGAGTTTTAGGGTTCTCCGTCTATGTAAACCTAGTGAATATTATCGTATAGCGTGATATTTTCTATATCGGTACATCGCAGTTTGTTATTATCGTGGCAGACCTCGTTCATCTTCTAACTCTAGCCTCTGCATTTGCTTTTCTGACACTCGCTAACTTCTTGTCTCCTTCATAAATCTGCTCTTGGGTCGTCCTGTCTCCTGCTGCTTTCACGTCAGCATCCATTTACCCAAACATACATTCTCTCTCCCTCATCTTCCTCCTCCTCCTCCTCCTCCTCCTCCTCCTCCTCCAGCGTAGCAAATACATAACAATTACATTTGTTTTGTACAGCCCAGTATCTTAGCAGTTAGAGCTGGGCCATGTCATGTCATTTATTAAGCTATATATATATATATATATATATATATACATTGCTTAATTTGCTTTTCTTTTTTTTCTTTTTAAATTTTTGGGTTGATATTGACAACAAATTTAGGCCAAATCGCTGTGTTTCACAAAATGTTGATTCAACTATTTGATCATTTGCATGGACTCGCGTGACCTAAATAATATTATTATTATTTATTTTATTTTATTTTATTTTTATTTTATTTTATTTTATTTTATTTATTTTATTTTTAATTTTATTTTATTTTATTTATATTTATTTTAATTTATTTTATTATTTTATTTATTAATTATTTAATTTATTTATTTATTTATTCTTTATTTTCCATTTAATTTTAATTTATTTTATTTATTTTATTTTACAAGAGTAATATTAAAAAACTAAAGTAATGCACAGAGTTTGACATTCGCAGAATTTCTATTATTTTGTTTACAATTTTATATTTCATTTGAACAAAGATCAACAAAAACAAAAGAAAGGGGGGGAAAAGAAAGAAAAAAACACAAAACACACACAAAAGTACAACATAAAGCAAAGTAAAGGAGTAAAAGTAGAAAATAAAAAAGCGGCATCAGAAAAAAAAGAAGAAAAAAAAGAGGAATTAGAGCATATTGTATAGACTAATTGTCCCATTTTGTCCATTTTTTTTCCTTTTCTTTTTTTAAATCTATCTAGTCTATTTTTAAGTTGAGTCCTGAGGTTATTTCATTTTTATTTCAGCATTTCATTTTGACAGAGTTTAGCTACATTTGTAATTCTGAATGATAGAAATATGAACTTCCCCAAGTGTTAATAAATCTGTCCGTAACCTCCTTTTGACTCAAACCAGTTCATGTTTTCACACTGAAATTTGGTTCACTATCAAAGCTTGTCAAAAAATCTCTGAAGTTTTTGCGAGTGGGATCAATAAATTATGCATCAAAGGCCGGCTCTGAACAGCTATAAAAGTAAAGCCTCCGTGGTACGACTTCTGAAAGCGTCTAGACAATCTGGTGCCACCACTCAATCATTTCACATGCGTCTAAAATCAAGACCCTTCCTTCATGTTGTATTATTTATTCTTTTGCATACATGCTAATTTGACCAGTTTCCATGAGGTTTTTAAGGTCAAAACAGCCAATTGTGCAATAGTATCCGTAGTATTTGATATTTGTTTGTTTAAAATAGTTGGTAAGATTAGTTCATTTGCCAAAACACCAATAATAGCAATAATTTGCTACACATTTCAATATATATAATTCCTCCTTCAAGTTTAAGATGCAACGATTACTTGACTAGTCGACTATATAAACGTAATCATTATCTGGGCTGTACACTAAAACGGACCTTTTTATAACAAAGACGGCTGGATTATTAGATAAAAATGTCAAAAATGTATAAAACATGTCTGGTTTTCATAATTAATACACTGAGCTTGTTCATATTTTCTATTTAAAGACCTTCAGTCATCATATTTCCACCTTTGTTTGGTTGAAAATACATTGAAAATCGTGATTATTCAGTGACAATGCAATCGTAAGAACCAAAAAACAATAATCGTGACAGTTTTACAAGCAAAATTAAGTATTTTTGTTCAATATATATAACCCAAAGTGACCTAAATGTAAATATCTGGCAGTTTTTTACTTTATTTTGCCTTTCAGAAAGTTCAGTTTTGTAAAGTTGCTCACAAACTTGAGGAAATATTAACAATTAGAATGAAAGAAAAGAAAGAAAATATCTCTGTTGTTTCTGTCACAGTCTCAATAATAATCATGAATAATCGTTAAATCATGATGTTTTTTCTCACAATAATCATAACACTAAAATGTAATAGTTAGAGTGGTGGATTCAACTTCAATAATTACGCTAATGGCTAATTGAAGAGGCTTATTTGGGAGCTGTTTTGACAGATTTTTTGCAATTGCTCTTAAAAAAAAAAGAAAAAAAAGTCTTCTCACCCTTTCCAAAAATCCCCCTCTTTTTTGTTACATCAATTCTGAAAATGAAGCACTTACACACACACACACACGCGCGCAACACAAGCGTGTCATTGTCTTTGAGTGCCTGCGTCGCGATTGTCCTAATCTGCAGCAGCCCCTCGGGTTGAATAATCCAGATTGTGAATGAATGAGAGTTTAAGCCGTGCGTTTGAGACCTGCTGAGAGGCTGACGGGGCATCGGTAATGTTTAGTCTCAGTGTTATGTCACCGAGTGTGTGTGTGTGTGTGTGTGTGTGTGTAAAGGAGCTTATGTCATACAAGAGGTAATATCCTGTTAATGCTGGAGTCTGAGGCCAAGATACTGGAATTGCCTGATACTGGAAAAAACAATGCCTTTACTACAGCATTTGTGGGATTTTGGTTTGAGGATTGTCAGATTTGGCAATATAACTGTGTAGAATGATGTATTTGTGAGTATGTGGGTCACAACCTATTGTACTTTTGAATGGGTTACATGCGTCTCGAGGGCAGCCACGCTAAAACGTCTGCCAAACATGCAAGAAGGCAGCAGCAGCAGCAGCAGCAAAAAAAGAATGAATTTAGGATGAAAACACGCGGCTCAACGAGGATTCGTACACCAGCTTCGTTCCAGTTGTTGTTGTTGTTGTTGTGTGCTTTTATATATACTTATTTAGTCTTGGCAGTTAAACAGATCCACGGTATAAACAGTCCAATTAAAAAAATAAATAAAATAAATAAAATAAATAAAATAAATAAAATAAATAAAATAAATAAAATAATAAAAATAAAATAATAAAATAAATAAAATAAAATAAAATAAAATAAAATAAAATAAAAAATAAATTCAAATTCAATACAATACAATACAATACAATACAATACAATTAAATTAAAGGGCGTGATGAAGACCTGATTTAGCTCGGGTTTAGTCCAAGTTTAGCTCCAGGTGTGGTCTTAATTTGGATGTTATGCGTGTGCAAGTATGGATGCACCTCATGTAAATTCTAGTACACAGCAGATTGGGGATGTACATGCTCTGTGAACTGACTAGTCGACAAAAATAGGGCAACACGTGACAATATGCTGGCAAAAGCTCTCTATGTATCTAACCCAAACTGCACTGACAGGACCACAATATCATTCAATTCAGTTCAATTTATGTTTGTAACGCCCAAAATCACAACAGCAGTTGCCTCGAGGGGCAACCATGAAAAACAGAATAAACATATGGACTTGGTAATGTCCCAGCATCCCGTGTCCTTAGACCCTCATTCTGGGCCAGGAAAAACTACCAAACCTCTTTGGGAAAAAATAGAAACCCTGAGGAGTTCCACAGTAAAGGAGAGATCCGACTCCCTCGGACGGACAGGCGGAGGCGAGATAGACAGTAGAGCTGGAGCCACTCAGGAGGAGAACCAGTTCTTTGAGGCAGATGAAGAACTGTTCATATGAAGTAGAGACCGTTTCTCCAGGCAGTCGAGGAGCATCTGGATCCACAGGTCCTCGATGGGCCTGCTCCACTCCCGTCGGGGAAGTGGGAGAAGAAGAAGGAAAAGCGATGAACAAAATGCAAGTGAAATTAAATATTAGATATTGTTTGATAGAAAAAGTAGTCAGAAGCAGAGGATGGTGCTCAAGCTGCCACACTTACAAAACAAATATCACACTGACAAATACTACATAACAGTCCAATTATGTGTAAAAAGACATCTTAAAATCACAATTCACTTCCAAAACTTCTATTTTGTCTTGTTATTCATGTTAATTTTTATAATTCCAATAAAATAATGATCAGTTGACTAATGAAAATGCTGGTCCACTAAGACTCCATCGGCCGATTAAGCGACTAAACGACTGAAGGTCTACGACAAATACTCACAGCATTTAGAGCCTTATTTGGATAATTGCATAACCACTTGTCCAACTCCCTGACCCAGCCTGAAAAGCCAAAAATCTGATTAAAATACAATCATGACAGCTGTCACTGCCCCGGTGACGATATTCAGAAAAGGTTATGTAAATCCAATGTCTTTAAACATGTCTCTGTATTTATTAGTTGAGGTTTAATTATCAAACAAATATGAAGTCAAATTAATTCAAAAAAATGCCAAAAATGTACATCACAGAGTATATCCTCGTTTGAAGGTTTACGACAACACTTTTTACATTTTTATTGTGAATTATCTCATTTTGTCGCATTTTTACAACACCAAATATACTCAATATTCAAATTTTGCATATCTTCAAAACAACATTCACGACATTATCTAAATGTTGACATATTTTCCACCTCTCACCACATTCACAGCCCTATTTGGATAATTGCCTCACTACTTGTCAAACTCACTGAAGCCTAAAATCTGATCAAAGCACGCTTCTAAAACACAATCTTGTTAATTGACGATTTACTGTTGAGGAAAGTGGGATTTTCCACGAATGCACCGTTGCACGGAGTCCGTCTTGCGAAATTCCCTTGGAGGAGTCACAATAATTGCACGCCTCTGCCTCAGCGCGGCCTATCTGCGGTTCACGGGGGTGTGATCGCTCAGCCGTGCGCTCAGCCGTGCGCGCAGCAAGCCCGAATGACAAGTACAAGAAGGGGAGAACCACGGGAAGAAGGGGAGAACCACGGGAAGAAGGGGAGAACCACGGGAAGAAGGGGAGAACCACGGGAAGAAGGGGAGAACCACGGGAAGATAGGGGACAACCACGGGAAGATAGGGGACAACACGGGAAGATAGGGGAGAACCACGCGAAGATAGGGGAGAACCACGCGAAAGATAGGGCGAGAACCACGGGAAGTATAGGGGTAGAAACCACGGGATTGTAGATAGGAAACCAAGGGAAAGATAGGGAGAAACCACCGGGAAAGAAGGGGAGAAACCAGGCGAAGATAGGGACAACCACGGGAAGAAGGGAGAACCACGGAAGGATAGGGGACAACCAAGGGAAATTAGGGGAGAACACCCGGGAGATAGGGGAGAAACCACGGGAAGATAGGGTGACTACCACGGGAAGAGGGGAGAACCACGGAAAGAAGGGAGAGAACCCACGGGAAGGAAGGGGGAGAACCACGGGACAGAAGGGGAACCACGGGAAGAAGGGGAGAACCACGGGAAGAAGGGAGCAACCACGGGAAGAAGCGAGAACCACGGACATCTATTACCCCCCGTCAGAAAAATAAGGCGCGGCGCTGTGAAATGCCGTCAGGCTTGGTGCAAACGCTATTCACAACTCCCCTAGAAGATACCCACGCCTCTCCGTATTCCCCCCCCCCCACCCGCCCACCGATAAGGCTCGCACGTGGGCCGCATGTTTACAGCGCCGCGCAGTGATCCGTGGAAGTAATCGACATGGCGGACAAGGGAGAGCGTCCGCAGAGCAAGCGGGCGTTCGTCGGGGATGATGACGGAAGAGACGCTTGGCCGCGGTTGTTCCAGCTGCAGATGGCGGTTGTAAAGGTGCAGAATGTAAAAAAAATAAAATAAGTAATTTAGCGATTACCTTTGTGATTAGAACTTTGTAGGGCTGGAACTAACGATTCTTTTAGTAGTCGTTGAGTAGTGATTCTTGTTTTGATTGGTACATTGAGATTAAACAGAAAAAGAACATTGAAAAAACAACTTTTGAAGTATAAATCCGTATAAATCCGTGGATGCTAGTTGATAAGAAAGGTGAGAAATCCTTGGTTTACATATCACAATCCCCATTCTGCAATTGAAACAAACACCCATGCGTGGCAAACGAATGTCTCCTGTCGCCGTCGTCCCGCTCACACATCCATCTCCGGGCTAAATTTATGGGCACGGCGTCGCGGCGGAGCCCTTCACAACGCAACATAATCTTGAATCAGCAGTCTGCCGGCGCGGGAGCTGAAAATCAATGGCGTCGCAGTCTAACCCGCACCCACATCCATCAAACCAGGCCGCCAAGGATGATGATGCTGAATGGGCAATTTCCTGTTACCTGTACAAGACAAAGTACATGGAGGATTTCACCGGAGGATCGTAAAGTGCGGTGATTTCCCTCAGGAGAAGTCAAGAGGGGAGATTAAAACAGCCTATTTGCATCTACAACATTAGCCTATAGAATACTCATTAACTTGCATTAAATAAGGAAATACTGAGCTTGCAATTTGTTGGAATTCTAAATGACACTCTAAAAAGACATGGTTTTTCAGATTGAACTGACGGTAGGCACAACTTTAGCTAATCTTTGCAGAATTATGGCTTTTACTGAACCATGATTTGTAGCTTTTCTTGGATGAAAAAGGCCTAGACAATGGGCATTTGAACTGTAACTATGCTGTAAGGTTGTCACAAGTATAAAATGACTAATCGGAACTAAAACTGGTATTGAAACATTGGGGAAAAACATCACATAAATTGGAGAAAATTGGACGTTTCCAGAAGAGTTTTAGAATAATCTTGAGCTTTATCAGAAGTAGTAAAAGACCACGTCGTAACAAAAAGAGATATTACAGTTCTTTTGTGGTGAAAAATGCGTTTTAGGACACAGGTGAGTGGAGTGTTTTGTCCAAGGACACAACTACAGGAAGCGCGGGGGAAAGCCACGGTAACACAGTGGAGGGAAGTGAACCCACAACCTCCTTTCTCCAAGACAAGCTGACAACTCTGCCATATGCACGGTTTTGAAATTAAATATGAAAGCGTCATTTCAATTCTAGTTTGGGTTGTAAAAATCAATATTCAGATACTAATCGATACTAAAACTGGGGTTGAAACATTAAAGATACACATTTCGTTAAAAACAACAACAAGTCACATAAATAAGACAACATTTGACCTTTTCTGAAGCGGTATCTTAATATCAGAATAAGATCTGAAATACATTTTGGATTCACTGAAACTCAAAACAATTCTGAAAATGATCTGTTTTTCTCGGACCGTCGCACGATTAAATACTACTTTTTCCTTTTTCATTTCAGTAAAAAGTCAAACTACATTTAAAGTACTTTTTTTATGGCAATATCGGTACGTTTTCATTCAGAGAGTTTGATTTCACAAAGCTATTCCTCTCACAATAATCATCACGTTAAAACATGACGTCGTGACATCCTCAGAGCTGTTTATTTATGCCAAAACGATCAGCAATATTTTGGGCAGGATCGTATGTGCAGTAACTTCATCCGTTTTATATTTGCAGCCGCGCATCGCTGTTGGTTTCGCCGTTGCAGTTTGATATCCGATCCATTTGTCCTCTGAGCTGCGGCCAGTGGCTCCGTCTCATTTGAAGCTCAGTGTTTATCCGTCGTTTACATGTGCGCTTCCTGGACACGGGGCGGGGCTTCTGGGGAGGGTGTGGGGGTTGGGGGGGGGGGGGAGGTTCTGAATGCGTAGATTACCGTATTAACTTTCCCTTTAGATCGAGTCGAGAGATGTCGTTTGAAGAGAGCAGAGACTGGGGATGTTTTGACCCGAGGCGTGGCCGGTCTCACGTTCTGGACCCAAAATTGCCCACTTCCTTGTAAATAAAAACACGAACTTCCACACAGAGCTTCAAGACTGGTTTATTTCTACTTGGGCCGCAGCGATTAATCAGAATAATCCTCTATGCACTTTAGAGTTTAAAAGCCAGTCTGAATAAATGTGTTTTGAGCCTCGATTTAAATGAAATGAATGAACAATTTGGGATTTTGATCAACGATACACTTTATTCATAAATATTCTCTGTCTATAAAATAAGATCACATTTATTTGTCCCTCAATGGGGAAATTCCAGTGTTGCAACATAGATTAGACACAGAAGTATAATAATAAAAACAGAAAGCCTTCAGTCGCCATGTTTCAACTGTTACTTGGTTAAAAATGTATTTTAAAAAATCAAAATGTATCATGTTTTTTCATAACAATGTGCCCATTATTCACAATGCTATGCAGACAATTTTTTTGACATTGCCATCCCACATTTTAGAACTGTGTACTTGGGTCTCAGAACTCCTGTCATGGACACAATAAATGGATACCTTTGAATAGAAATGGATGACACAAACTGCGCCAGCGATCACGGACTGGACTGAGATAGTGACAGACATCAGACAAATGGGGAAAAAATAAACATTTGGGAAATTAATTTGGAAATGGAAAAATTTGGACCAAATTTGATTTTCATTTTGTTTCAAGTGTGCCGGGATTTTGTTGATGTTTACTGTTTTTTTTTTTTTTTTAGTTTTTCACTCTCTGGTCAAGTTTATGTTGTGTTTTTTGTGTTTATATATATTAAAAAAATATATATCTAAAAAAGTCTCAATGTACAACAATACGCGATAAGAGTTTGACTAGTCGACTTCTAAATAAATGTTAGTTAAAGCACTAATTTCTTCTTATTACTATTGCTTTTCTGTTTATGTAACCTTGGGGCCGTCCTAAACACACACATACAATATATATCACGTTTCTAAGCATTCTCTGGGCTCTATTTGATTAAAAACTGCCACTCAAGCATTCTCACTAACTAAAATAGATCGTGTATTATCTTGTACTTGCTTGGCAACGATAGTCCAACAGGAATACAGTTTTAAAAGACATATTTATCTGGCAACATACACAAAATGTCGAGGCTTGACAGGTTTTCGTTATTTTTTAAACCGGTACGCAGGAAGTTCTGATCGTTCTAGGGGATGTTTTTTTGTTGTGTGTGTTTGTGTGTGTGTGTGTGCGTGTGTGCGTGTGTGTGTGGTGCCAACGCAAATCTCTTTCGCGCACCGTCATTTGAATAGATGTCGTTCCTGAAGCGACCGTTTGGTTCATCAAACTCGGGCCAGACATGAACGATGGCGGTGTTGATTTCGATGCTGAGGAAACGGCTCCATACTGATTCCAACAGCGCAACGGAAAAATAAAACCTTCCTTTTTACACAATCGAAAGTATTTTGCAACACAACATAATAGCAGGTGCTGTAACATTACTACATGGCTTTATAATAGTTACGATAAAGGTCCAATATTGTCCTTTTTGTGTGATTTTTCTCATGAAATAACATATATCGATAATTGTTCAAAGGATTATTCTGTTTTGACTTGTGGTATAGATTAATATTTGTGTATCAGTACTTTTGTGGGGTTTTTTCAGAAAAGATCATCTATGTTTTTGTGTTGTCTTTTGAAATGGTCTGAAATGTTCCGATTCTGCGACTACAAATGGTCCTGATGTAATGCAAACTCGTTAAACCCACCCATCCCCAGACCAGATGAGAATAATATTAACGTGTTTTTTGCTGGTGTGGCTGCTGACCTCACGTTTCACTCTTTACTGCCTTCGAGTCATCGTGAAAAAGCTAATATTTGGCTTTAGCGTGTGCGCCTGGTACACGCCTCCTCCAAGTGTTCTGGGTCGCGATGATGCACCGCCCGCTTTCTCTCCGACAATCGGACTTGTAAATCCCGCAGCCTCAAACGATGACATCTGTATTTGTCAACACATGGAGCGCCGCAGTTAGAGCTACGTTTGGTTTCGGAAGTGAAATTCCCAATCGTTTTCCCCCACCAGGCTTTGGCAAAAATTCAAATTAAAAAAAAAGTTTAAAATATAGGTTGAAATATAGGTTTGTGTAGGTAGTAATGACTTTAAAACAATTATATTCAAGTACGAAAACAAACAATACTAAAATGCAAAACGTGACAATATGGCAAAGTATGAATATGTTTGTGTTTTATTGAGATTTTTAATATTTGATGGCACTTAAAGAACTCATGTTATGCTGAATGTACGTTTTTGAGCGTGTTCTTGCATTGCTCCTTCATCAGAAACAGTCTGGAGTTGTGTTCAGCTTCGTTCACGCTCGTTTCATTAATCCTCCTTTACAAGATTGTCTTCTTCTCTCTTTTTGAGTCTCACAAAAACACAGTTTCAAATTCCCCAGGTAGCGATCCGGAGGTCTTCTCCTGTGCTGTTTTTAAGTCCATAAATCATCTCTGCCATCAAATCATGCTCATGATTGCATGCTTACTTAAGCTAGCTTTTGTTTGGCAGCAAAGGGTCATTTTTTTTAGAGCTCTAACACAAATCCTGATGATGGAATGCCTTACTGGTAGAAAGTCATATATGGCTTTCAATGTATACATTATTTAAGATCTAAAACATGAGATGTCGAAGTAAAGATACTCAAGATAGAGCCAAATAATAATACAAAACAAGAATATTTAATGTTTTAATTATAATATATTGTTTATTTGCTATTTACTTGAGTAATTAATTGAAAAAACGATATAGAATGAGTATTTAACTTTCAGGCTCCCATATCCAGGGGGAAAGCATGGTGCGTATTATTTGTTTGGTTTTATTTACAGGAAGGGCCAGTGGCTTTCAGCTTCATGTTCTCACAGTCCAAGGCTAATTTTGTACCTCAGGACGGTGGCTGTACACTTCACACACACCCACACCCACGCGCGCACACACCCACACGCACGCACGCACACACACACACACACACACACACGCACACGCACACGCACACGCACGCACACGCACACACGCACGCGGCAAAAGGAAATGAGCTAACTGTTTCATCTTCCTGCTGGTGGACACACTGAGGCAGCTTAAGACTTCAGTGTGGCGCTGGACTTGGAGCGGGGGATCTTAGTTACCGGGTTCTTTTTTTCTGCTTTCCTTTGGCGCGGGCTAACCTGCTTACATTTTCAAGTTTACAGTTCTTTTTCTGACCTAGAAAGTGACCGTAGTAATTTAATTTGACCCACTTTTTATCGATCACCTTGGACTCGTTTTTATAAATACAAATAACATGATTCTTCTTCCAAAGCTTCGTGCTAAGTTTCAACTCCCTGGTTCATCTTATTAAATTTAAACATCATTTACATGATTAAATATCCTACAAAAAGGTCGATGGAGCGTCACCGATCCTCCAGACACTACAACAGTCGGAGAGGCGGGCAAAGGGGAAGACACTGTGAATGTTTTGAAGATATTTGACTCGCGCTGCATATTGTTTATTAAAGCAAAGAATTAAATGGACTAAAACAGGACTAGAAGCCATCTTAAAATGGGACTAAAGCAAGACCTAAACCAGGAATAAACCAGGGACAAAACCAAGACTAAAACAAGGAAATAAACCAGGGACTAAAACAGGACTAAACCAGGACTAAACCAGGACAAACCAGACTACCAGGACTAAAACACAGACTTAAGCAGACTAAAACCAGACTAAAACAGGAGACTAACAATAACCAGGGACAAAACCAGGACTAAACCAGGACAAAAACCAAGACTATACCAGGACTAAAAACAAGACTAAAGCAAAGACTAAACCAGGGACTAAAGAACAGGACAGCTAAACCAGCGACAAACAGACTAAACCAGGGACAAAACCAAGACTAATACCAGGACAAAAACAAAGACTAAAGCAAGACTAAACAGGACTTAAACCAGGACTAAAAACAGAAAACAGACTAAACCAGGGACAAAAACAAAGACTAAAACCAGGACTAAAACAGGACCGAAACTAGGACTAAACGCGGGAGAAAGCAGGACTATATATCGTAACAACACAATTCATCTGAACATCAGTATCTGGATCTGGATACTCCACAAAGGTACTGAGATATTCATTTCCCTTAATACCGCCCACTCCTCAGCAGCCGGTTACATAAGTTCACATCCAGTTTTTTGTCTGACCTGATTATCACAGACAGGACCACGGGGAAGTGATGAACGTGGGGGCGTTTTGGTGTGAAACATCTCTGCTTCTCCAGACGGGATTAGACTCAGACAGACAAGACATGAGGCCAGACATGAGAGAAATCCAATGGGCTTCAGGTCTCCGTGGCACCAGCAATATCAGTCTATACATGAGTCTCTACATGCACTGGAGCGGAACAGTTCTGGAATAATGTCTAGTTGCCATTTACAAAGCTTGCAATTATGATTAGTTTTAATAGTTGGATTCTGTTAAAAGTTCATATTTTAACATTTGAGAGAAGAGTGAAATATGAACTGAAACTAATCCAAGAATCACATGTATTTCAGTTTATTGAGGTCTAAACCTGAGTTAGCAGATTTTATGTATAATGAAAAATAAATAAAGACTTTTGTAGTTGCAGTCTTTGCGATCATTCAGTTTTATTTAATTGTGATATATCTTGCCACACTTTTTTTGCGATTAAAGATTGGAATCAAATAATAAAAAAATAGAAAAGATGTTTTGTGCGATACCTGAACCTCCATCAAGAGAAATATCATGAAAGAAATAGTGTGGTATTCATTTTTTTTTTTTACAATATCATCTACTCCTTATTGTGATTATAGTTAGATTTGTGTTTTAAAGTCATGAGTCTATTCATATTTAAACTCCATAAATGTATTTTTATTAATTTATTTTTATTTATTTTTATTAATGTATTATTTATTTGTGTTTATTTTTATTTATGTATTTTTATATTTATATTTATTTATTTATGCATTTATATATTAATGTATTTATTTTTATTTATTCATTTTGTATTTATTTATTTTTTATTTATTTATCCATAGCATTAGATATGAAATTCCATGTATTAAAACAATGTCGTTTTTTGTTTTTGTATGTGTAATTTTGTGTGTGTGTGTGTGTGTCCAGATGATTTGGTTAATTGATCATTGCGATTATTCGGCTCGCAATGCTAAATTAACGTGTCTGTTTCATCTGTTTATGTCACAACACCTTTTCTTTCTGATTTGAAAGATTTAACAAAGCATGTCGCTGACTGGAAGAATGCAATCATAATAGACAACGGCAATGAAAGAAAATGAAGGATTTTACAGTTGATCGTGATCGTGACATCCTTCTCACAATAATCCATCAAATTTAGACTCATTTTTGTTGTTTGCAGACGATATATTGTGTTGTATTGTGCTAAAATTACAAGGGTCATTTGTGATTCGTGTTGCATCGCGCTCCGCTCGGCCTGAATTGCAGTGTTTCGTTGCCTCATGCATATTTAACAGACGGTTCAGGGGAATCCTCAGCCTGGGAATAATATTGTGAATCTGGAGATCAGCGCTTGGACTGCGTTGTGAGTCGGGGATATGCAGATGTGGAGCGCACCACTGGAAGCTACGGCATAATGGCTTTTTGTGGGTGCTGATGTCTCAATTAAGTTATTATGTTATATGTTTCTGTCTATTTTTTTGTTCAAATCTTTTCACATTTTATTTATTTATTGACTTTAATT
The DNA here is from genome assembly GCA_015082035.1 of Chaenogobius annularis. Taxonomy (NCBI): domain Eukaryota; kingdom Metazoa; phylum Chordata; class Actinopteri; order Gobiiformes; family Gobiidae; genus Chaenogobius; species Chaenogobius annularis. The sequence continues at coordinate 569,262 of BJKM01000037.1, forward strand.
TAACCGTGATTGTTCATTTTGAGATGTGCAGACTCTTTTTTTTAGGAGAGTTCAAGCTTTTTAGTCGAGCTGTTTTCAGAACTGTTACCGATCTTCTAAAAGAAATCAAGAGATATTGATGGAAAAGTCTAAAACAACTGTATAGTATCGTCGTTGTCTTGAATGTTTCTGAATGTTAGCTTTGCAAACAACTCTCCTTCCTTTGGGTCATAGTAGCAACAACAAAAAAAGGTAACTTCACTTATTTTTCGTGCCCATTTTAAGAACTAAATCTCTGTTTCTGGTTGAAAACAAATGTCTAACTAAATAAGTATTTACTTTTAACATGTTTTCCAAGTGGCAAACTGCTATCAACATTCCACCCCAAGTAAAAAAAAAGTAGTAGCAGTAGCAGTAGCAGTAGCAGCAGTAGCAGTAGCAGTAGTAGCAGTAGCAGTAGCAGTCGTAGTAGTAGCAGTAGTAGCAGTAGCAGTAGCAGCAGTAGCAGTTGCAGTAGTAGCAGTAGCAGTAGTAGTCGTAGTCGTAGTCGTAGCAGTAGCAGTAGCAGTAGTAGCAGTAGCAGTACCAGTAGTAGGAGTAGCAGTAGTAGCAGTAGCAGTACCAGTAGTAGCAGTAGCAGTACCAGTACCAGTAGTAGCAGTAGCAGTAGCAGTATCAGCAGCAGCAGTAGCAGTAGCAGTACCAGTAGTAGCAGTAGCAGTAGCAGTATCAGCAGTACCAGTAGCAGTACCAGCAGTAGCAATAGCAGCAGTAGCAGTAGCAGTACCAGTAGTAGCAGTAGCAGTAGCAGTAGTAGCAGTAGCAGTAGCAGTAGCAGTCTAGCGTAGTAGGCAGTAGCAGTGCAGCAGTAGCAGTAGCAGTAGCAGTAGTAGCGTAGCAGTAGCAGTAGTCAGTCGTAGTGACAGTACAGTCAGTAGTAGCGAGAGTAGTGACAGTAGTAGCTAGCAGTAGAGCAGTAGCAGTAGCAGTAGCAGTATCGTAGAAGCAGTTAGATCTCAGCATAGTAGGCAGTAGACATAAGTATCAGAGACAGTAGCAGTAGCAGTAACAGAGCATAGGCAGCATAGCAGTACCAGTACCAGTAGTAGCAGTAGCAGTAGCAGTAGCAGTCTGCAGTCGTAGTAGTAGCCCAGTACAGTAGTAGCAATACAGGCAGTAGCAGTAGAGTACAGTAGTAGCATAGTCAGTAGTAGCATAGCAGTACCAGTAGATCAGTAGCATAGTAGCAGTAAGTAGCAGTAAGCAGTATAGAGAGCAAGTAGTAGGTAGCCAGTAGCAGAGTAGGCAGTAGCAGTAGCAGTAGAGCATAAGCCAGTAAGTCGCAGTAGTAGCAGTAGCAGTAGCATAGTAGCAGACAGTAGCAGTAGCACGTCGTAGCAGTCGAGCAGTCGGAGTAGACAGTAGCAGTAGCATAAGCAGACAGTAGCAGTGGCAGTAGCAGTAGTAGCGTAGCAGTAGCAGTAGCAGTAGCAGCAGTAGCAGTAGCAGTAGCAGTCGTAGTAGTAGCAGTAGCAGTAGTAGCAGTAGCAGTAGCAGTAGCAGTACCAGTAGTAGCAGTAGCAGTAGCAGTAGCAGTAGCAGTAGTAGCAGTAGCGCTTGCCGTAATAGTAGTAGTAATATTATGTTGCTTCATGTCTAAATATTAGCAGTTGCAGTGGGTTGTTCCTTTACAGTTTCATATTGATCGTTCAGTGCTGTGAATCCACAGGTGCCCCTTAAACTCACTCTCGCTACATAAATTATGGATGCCTTTCCTCCGTCTCTGACTTACACACTCCCGTCTGACCACAGGAGTAAATTTCCAGAAAAGGGGATTATAAAATTGATTGCGCGGGGCAGAGATGACTTTATGATATTATCAAATTTTCATTATGCTCGCTCGCTGGCTTAGGGCCACTTGGCTGCAGCGCTCAAGTGGACAAGATAACAGAATCTGTATTCAGGGGAGGAAGAGCTGTCTACTCTTCTTCAGGAGATGTTATTGTGTTCGTCATCAAACTATACTCTATATAAGTACACATCATTTCTTACTTTTACCAACCAATCATACTTCAATGCATATTTGTGTCTTTTATTGGCTTTTAAACATGCTTTTACTTGCTATTATATTTCTCAATGAGGTATTTAGGTGTTGGAGGTGTCGCCCTCTGTTGTCAGCTGTGGGAATAAACAATGAAAAAAATAAGTAAATGAAGCACTTAGGCAACGTGACTGCTACGGCATGCTCATAGAGATGGCCGAAATACTCGAGAACGAATCCGGCGTTGGTTCATGGACTTTAAAAAAACAAAACTGTCGGGTTTCTGATCTGTCCCGAAACGTATCTGTGGAAAATTGAAAAACAGTGATTTGTGAACGCTCAGAGAAGATGACCTTGTAAACCGGGTTAATGAAACAAGCCCGAATGGAGCGAAATACAACAACATTCATGGCTTTTGACGAGGGAACATTGTTATGACGCTGTTAAAATGTCGAAAAAGTCGATTTTGCGTAAGATTAAGTGTCTTTTAAGTGACTCGTATAATAGCATGCCACATAAACGAAAATATTTTACACTGCTTGAGCTGAAAAGTTGATGTGATGAGTTTTTTTTTTTTTGATAGTTCCCTGTTCAGTTTATTTTCATCTCTGCTGCGGAGCCTAAAATATACAAGCTGTGAACAAGAACTTCTCCCACTTTGCACTTCTCACCACTTCTCTCGCTCGCTCGCTCTCCCCCTCTCCTCCCCCTCTCCTCTCTCCTCTCCTTCCCTCTTTCTCCCTCTAAAATCACCAGCGTACAGCAGGGGCCGTCGCTAATTAAAGACGCACGCCATTAAAAATGCACCAGCTCGTTTGGCCCTGACGCTGCAGCGGGAGGCGGGGAGGTGAGAGAGAACATTCACACCCAAGCCGCGTCGTGCCAGTCAATGCGCACGTCTTATACTGCTGAGGAGGTTAGAATGGCGGGGGGTGACGTTATGGGGCAGCCAAGTTGTGAGATGCGTTTGTTCGTTATTAAAACATATACATACAGCATGTGCCAAATCAGCTTAAATGAGCCGTTGACCTTCTTGCAACGTTGCTCTCGCATCATTGGAGTTGTATTTTGATCAATTCATGCATGTTTGAGTCATCCTGTATTCCTGCGTTTTGTTTTCACCTGCCCCGTATCCCCGCCCACCGCGCCGTACTTAGTTGTGATACAAGTTGGATTCTAAAATGTCACTTTGCAACAGAATCTGCAGCTTGTTATCGTGAATTGTCGGCGAATATTGCGGTTTAGAATGAACAAAATGCAAAATGTCGATCTACTGATGTTGTAGTTCAAGTCTTTTTCAACCCAAAAAAGACCGGCATTGTGTCCTTTGGCTAGATCCATCACTGAACTTACCTGTATCAATGTAACAAGGGTCATTGTGAACTTGCGCTGCACGATTTTGGGGCAAAATTATTGCCGTTGCGGTTAGATTCGCGGTTCATGGTTAAAAAGTTGGATTCTGTTCAGAAAGCACATCGTAAACAACTCCAGGAACATTCACATTAAGGAGAATAAATAAATAAATAAGGATAAACTAATGCAAGTATTGTGTAATGTTTGTAGAGATCTAAACTACTATAATTGCACCAACTCGAGCTTTCTTCAACTCCGGTGTCAGAAGCTTTAACGCTCCAAATTGCGCGTCCACCATAGACGTTACATGTAAATTTGGACTCACACCCCAAACTACTTAGGCCTTTAGATGTTTGGTCGATTAATCGGGTCGCGTCGTAGCGATCAACGATCAATTGGCAGGAGTTGTTTGAACGCGGCGGGAAAAAAGAAAGAGTTCGAAAAAGTTTGCTTTGAGATTTGGGAGTGAATTGTGAGTTCAATCTGCCATTCATTAACAGACAAAATACACTGTTCATGAGTAGTTTTCTGTATATATACATATTTGTAATTGTTCGCACTCCTGTGACCTTTTGGTTGGTGTCAGTGCAGTTTGGGGCAGATACAGGGTCTGTTCATAGAGATGACATAGAGATCTTTTTTCCACTACCACACGTAGCCACATTTTATGCAATTAATCGATGTACAAGGCACGTCTTTAGGATTTCAAACGTCGACCACAGCCCCACTGAAAAAAGGACTAGAACAACACCAAAACAGGACTAAAATAAGATCAATTTAAGACAGAATAACGGCAAGAATGACCCTAAAATCACGCAGCCCTACCACCTATTACCATATACTGTGCGTATGTCATTTTTAAATCCAGTCTTTTCCCGTTTACCAGCTCTTCTTCCAAGTGGGATTCTACCAGACCAGCTATGTGCCCTCTGATAATGAAGTGCCATCTCCGCTGTATCGCTGCATGCCATGTCCTCTGAGCTTATCTGTTTAAATGGATTTGTGTTGGTGCTCTGTAGATCCGTGCCGATCGGTAATCTGATTTACGCAGTCCTCATGCAGCGCCGGATGAGCCCTCCCGCCCGCCCGCCCGCCTGCCCGCGCGCGTACGTGAGATTATAAACACGAAGCGATGTGCGTGACTCGCTTGTTTAGGCTGGAATGTGCCACTTGGGTTCGATGTGTGCTTTTCGCCGAGCTCAGGTTTCTGTCCGGTGCAATTCAACGGTTTTATGGGAGTTCTGCGGGTAAATGGTACGGACTGGCTTTGACACTATGATTTCAACGCCTGAAGGTAGTCGTTTTTTTTTCTCTGTCCTTGTCACGCTATACCAAACAAAAAAAGTAAAAGAAGTAAAAGAAAGAATTTGCTTTTGGCCATTGCTATTCTATTGGAAATAAAAATAAAAAATACAATTCAAACCAGCGGGATTACACCGACTTGAAAGGAAAGGAAAAATTTACAATTTATTTACAACGAGGGATTTCACGAGTTAAAATTTTAGTGTAAAGATTATTGTGAAAATAAACAGCGATTTAACGATTTTTGGAGATTACTGACGTCACGACCAAAACAACGACATCTTTACATCATCTTTAATTTTCTTTCTTAATTTCTTAACACGTTACCGCTCCTCAATATGTGTGACCTGCTTTATGAAATCAAACTATCTGATTGATTAATTTGACATAAACGGCGAGATTAAAAAAAGCACTTTACATTTAGGTTTACTTTTTTGAGGAAAGTGAGCGGAAAGAACTTCATTTTGCTGCTAGAATTGTCACATTTATTTTAACTGAACCAAGAAAATACCTAATTTAGCTCGGAAATTGTCACTTTTCTATGATGTAAATAATCGTGAATAATCGTTAAATCGCGATGTATATTCTCACAATAATCATTACACAAACATTTGAAATCGTGACATCCCTCGTCCTGGGATTGATTCGTAGAAAAAGCGGGACCTTTCTGCATGGATTTTGCATAATCCCATGTCTAAATTACCTCCAGGTTACCATAGATTTGGCCTTTACCACTAAAAACGCGTAGAAGCTTTCAAAAGGCAGGATTACGCTCGAAAACGAAAGATCTGAGACTCTGCTTTAACTGTTGGACCACATGGTGAATACATTTAGAGGTGAAAGATCCATCGAAAAATGGATCACATCGCAATTGTTGTTTTGGAAATTAGAACACAGTACATCTAAAAGAGTATGCAGTCTATTTTAAAGCTAATGAAAATGACAGCAAAAGGGTCTATTCCATATTATTTTCCCCCCCGAGGCCATAGTCGTATCCATTGCAATTGGCCATCACCGGTGTAACAAATTCTTTAAAATATAGGCTTTTTAATCTATTATTTCATTCATTTCAATGTAATATTTGATAAGGACACAGTGCAGACACATGTCCCATAGCTAAGACGATAAAAAAATTTAAATAGAAAGAGTAGCCATTATTATTATGCCCAGGTAAAGTGAATTTCAGGGTCCGTTCACGTGTTGGGCAATACGTCGAACCAAGACATTTACAGCCCAAAAATCAGAAAAAATTAAATAAAATCAGAAAAAAATCTAGATGTTAATTTTTGTCAATATCGCCCCTAACGCTGCATGAAGGCTAACTCCAGTAGTTTATTGGGTTACTATTATGTAATGGTTTGTTGAGGCGTGACAGCGTCATTCTGATTCAAGTCCGCTCTGGTTTTCTGGAATCTCAGCTCAAACTTTTCCCGGCGAAATGAATTTGGCTAAAATTCATTTCTGAAACCGCGTTCAATCCACAGTCCATCCCCGGAGCAGGTTTTTGGCGTAAATTCTGCCCAGTTTCTCGCCTGTATCGAGCCGTTTTGCCTCGCTGTAACACGCTGCCGCCTCGGTTGACTGTGATTGCATTACAGGAAGCAGCTTGCATTATTCAGGAGTGAGCTTGATCTGATTCCACACTGTCAGACCTTGGATTATTTATTTATGTCCTCGGAGGCTGAGTTTGATCCGCAGTGCTGCTCAATGGGCTTTCCAGGAACAAACAAGACATGATAGGTACAGAAAGAGACCACGGTTTATGGGTTTTGTTGTAAAAATATGGTGATGACAAAGCTAAAACAGCAAAGGATGTATTTTTTAACTGTCTTGATAGAAATTGTTGTTTGACTAACTGCAGCTCTACAAAACACAGTTAGCATTAGCAGCATGGTCCCTGCCCGACTGGCACAAGCTCCTGGGGACGGATGTCAAGATTATTCGGTTAATCGATAATCGTGATTATTTAAGTCACAATGTAATCGTACTAATCGACTAAAAAAATGATAATCGGACATTTTTAGAAGACATTTTTTATTTGTTTATTCAATTTTATAGAAAAGTGACAATTTCTTAAATAAATGTGGTTTTTTTTGTTCAATTAAAAAAATGTGACGATTTTTTGCCAGCAAATTGAAGTCCTTTCTGCTCACTTTTCTTCAAAAAATGTAACCTAAATGTAAAGTGCTTTTTTATCTTGCTCAAATTTAAAGTTTCATTTCATAAAGCAGGTCTCATATTGAGGAGCGACAACGTCTTAAGAAAACAAGAAGGAAAGAAAATTCAGGATTTTGTTGTTGTTTTGGTTTGTGATGTTGATATTTTGTGAGTGATTATTGTCTATTTTCACGTTCAGTTCAGTTTAGACTTTGTTGTCCATGAGTTTTATCCTTTTCACATTAGTTTCCAGTAAAAAATACACAAAAAATACACAATTAGTAATGTAATACTGGTAAGCATTAGATCGTCACAATATATCGATATCGCAAAATTGGCAGACAGAATAATCGATATCGCAACAAACTAAATACATATAACGCCATAGTTTGTAAAATGAAAACCTTGAAAAAGGCTTATTTAATATGTATTTTATTTATTATTATTATTATATTGTTATTATTATATTTTTTTCTTTTCTTTACATAGGTCATAGGTTTGTTTTGTGTTTTTCATACATAAAAAAAAAGGGTTTAGTCACAGTTTTGTTCTTTTTTTGTTTGAGTTTTTTGTTTAGCTAATACATAAATTCACGGACATTCTTTACTTGTTTTAATACCACAGAAATGATTGTGTAAAAAAGTATATTTCAAACACCCAATAACAATATCCGACGTGGCAGAAACACTTTGAGTTTCATAAATATGTGTTGTTCTTTGATTTCGGCTCCGTTCCTGCTGGTGCGGGTCTATTTTTCATGGCAGACAAACCACCCGAAAATAAATAATATGAGGCACAGAAAACCCTCAGTTCTGCCTCCAGCCTTTTCTAGTGTCGCTATAGCAACCGCTCGGCTGGAGTCTGTGCTGCAGGTGAGCCAAAATTCAACAAAAAGTTACAAAAGCAATAAATGTTGATGAAATGTTGTTTCGTAGTTGGTTTGAGTGTCACCGCAGGGGCAAACAAAGAATGGTACATTGTTGGTGGTCGCATTGAGTCACTTTATTCAGTTTCGCACGTTTTTTCTCTAAAACTGTTTGTTGAATGAAATCATGTGCCGTGTAAATCTTGTAAGTGCAGCTACGTGGTCTGATCGCAGAGATACTGAAACGTTTTGAAAGAGGATCCAGATACTGCTCTTCCTCTTCATCTCAGGGCACGGAAACAGGCCATGGTAAAGCTCTCTCTCCTTTTGTCACATGGCGCGGGGGGGCAACCATCTGGATTTTAAGAAAAGTGTAGATGAAGATAGACCACAAGGACAGTGTCATACATAAATGGATTGAATGTAAAATTGTAGACTACACGAGAAAAACACAGATTCTGTTGTAAAGAGAGTTCTTCTTCTTCTTCTTCTTCTTCTTCTTCTTCTTCTTTCTTCTTCATCTCTTCTCTTCTTCTTCTTCATCTCCTTTCTTCTTCTTCTTTCTTCTTTCTTCTCTTCTTTCTCCTTCTCCTTTCCTTCTTCTTCTTCTTCATCTCCTTCTCCTTCTTCTTCTTCATTCCTTCTCCCTTTTCTTCTTCTCTCTTCTTCTTCTTCTTCTCTCTTCTTCCTTTCTGTTTTTTTTAATGGTAACGGTAGGCAGCCAACTGAAAAGGTGCATTTACCGCCACCTACTGTAGTTGTACGTCTAACTACTTCTTCTTCTTCTTTGGTGTTTTATGGCGGTTGGAATCCATACAGTGTTACATTACTGCCACCTACTGTAGTTGTAGGTCTTCTGGGTGGGTCTTCCGGGTCTGCATGCTCCGAAGGACCCAGCCGACATGGGAGTAGCCTCCGTGGACCGCAAAGGCCCTGCCGAAAAGGGACAGGCCTAGCCCACGGAGCCGCTTCGTCACCTAGCAACCAAGACTCACTGCTTACGCTAACCCCATGCAAATTACGCACATGGACGTATTCAAAAAAGCACGCAGCAAGGATAAAATAATCGAACTTTGAGCCCAAGAGATTATAGTTCATCTCACCCAAATCTTTTGTTTTGTAAAACAAAATATGTTGTAAAATATAATAATGACCAATGTTCCTGTAATAACTGTCAAAATCATCTAGAAGTTTCAATAAAAGTAATGAAATATGCCGTCTTAATTTCAGAATGGGATTTTATAATGACAAGGGAATTCATGAAAGGTAATATGTGTATTTAAGTCACTTTATAAAGAGAGAGATCTGAGTTTCTGGAGAAAATATATTTAATGATCAGAATAGAATTGTTTGTCATGTTCACGTCTCACTTATGGCAGTCAACATAAACCATCATTAAGACTAAACGTTTTTACTCCCACCTCATTAGCTTTTATATGAATTTATAAAACACATTCCAACCAAACAGTTTTGGAAGCGTTCTGCCCTTATTTTATGACAACACTCGTGCGTGTTCTTACATGTTTCCTCAATCGGGAGGCGCTGTTTTAAAGACATCTGACTAGCGCCGCGCAGTGCATTATGAGATATACAAGGCCGCGGAGTGTGCTTTTTCACGGCCTTCGTTCACGGCCAATCTCCATGGAAATACAGGCCACATTTGTCGGCCGCATTGGTGGGCTGCATGAAATGGGACGGCCTTGTCGAGCAGGAAGTGACGCAACTGGCCTTCAAGTGTAGCCTTCGGAGCACGCAGACGCGGGATTGCGACAGCGCCAGCTTCTTCTTCTTTGGTGTTTTAAGGCCTTTGGTATCCATAAAGTGTTACATTACCGCCACCTACTGTAGTTGTACGTCTTCAAAGTATGTGTTTTACGCGATACCGTGGAAAAAATAAAATGAACACAATAAAAAAGGTGAAAGAGAGAGAGGAAACAAACAAAGAATCCACTTGCTGCACAAACTGAACTATTTTAATGCGTCAGAGCCAATCTTCTGTGCTTTTGACCATTCTTTTATTGTCTCTTAACCTTTTCATTCATCTGTCGGTTTTGTGGCTTGTCACTCAAAGATAGAAGGTGTGCAGATGCCCGCCCGTCTCTCATTATGGAGCAGACCAAATGTATCACTGGCAGCTCAGATCACATTCTGAAAGAGAGGTTCTCCCTGATGCCCCCTGGGAGGCGCTACCTGGCCCACAGTAGGTAAACAAGCAAACAAAAACAGAATGAATACAGTTTTCTGAACATGAACCTGAAAATCTTGCTACCCCACCGCAATGTTTCTCTTACAGCAAATAACAAACCAGAACTGCTTACTAATGTACTAAACTAAACAACACAAAATAATAGTACTCCCTTTAGATCACCATGCAGTAGTACTAGTTCTGATAAAACTCAAAATAATAAAAAACGCTGTCCTTTTAATGACACTCTTTAGTGGTGATAATTGCTCAAAAGAGTATTGACTTTGAATACTCGTTTTTGCGATACTTTTGACAACTTCACTTCAAAAATGTTAGCATCTTTTTAACACAGCACACCCCAGAGCGTCGGGAGCGTACTATTTAAATGGTCTGTCTGTAGACTTTTGCATCGGTGACATTTTGGGAGCACGTTCACCAGCGACACTGCAGAGAGCCGGGGCCGTATATAAGCGGTGGGGGTGTAGCTGGCGGCTCAGTGCTCCCAGGTAGATAAATAGTGTTCTCGCCGAGCCCCTGCCCCCTTTTCCTTCCTCCCCTCAGACCGCCTGCAGGCTAATAGCAGGGATTATTCGCTCAAACCTGCAATCTCCACCACAGCCACTGCAACAGCATTTCAGGAAAAAGTCAAAACTGTACTAAGACATGTCTCTGAAGTGGCACGGATTAAACCAGCTCATAACAAACAGAGGCTAAATATATATGAAAAACATTGAATTTAGGTTAAGATGATTCATGTACATAATGCACAACATCGCATTTAGGGTAAGATGTTACATGCACATACTTTCTGGCCATAGATTGCGCGGAAATGTCCCAAAAAAATACACGAAGGCAGAAATGAAATGTTGTTTTCATGTGCTCGAACTCGCTGAACTCTTCTCGTTAATTTAAATGTAATTAGCGCCACAGTGCGTACGCTGTTCTGCATACTTTCTCAGGCGTTTTGGCTTGGCTGAGTGCAATCATTGATACAGTATACGGCAAAAATAATTGGAGAATGATGTTGCATACATTTAGGTTTTATCTATGATGAGCTGAAAGTGGATGGACTAATGGATTTTTATGGCATGGGAAAAAGTGCTGTGTGTAATTGATTGATTTGATTGATTTGCAGTTGAATTTTTGTTTATTTCTTTAATGAGACATACATTAACCTTTACTAAAGAGATGCTTTGTTCCAGGTTACTGATTAAGGTTTTGGTCTGTGTGACTGATTTCGCTTTATGTTTTATGATGAAGTCTGATCCACAAATCCCAGGAAATTGCTTATTGAGAACGGAGCTTAAGTTTCAAATCTACTTGTTAAATTACTATGAAAATGATACTTTTGCTCAGTATGTTTTGGGTTGAAATGTAAAGACTTTTCTATCTAATTTGTATGTATCTCCAGGGCCGGGGTCTTTAGTTATGAGTTGAGAGATTCTGGGGTCCTCCCTTCACGTATGTTTTTATAAATCTTAACATTTTAATATCGACACTCTATGCCCTGCTAATCCTGACCTGAGATTATTTTTGTTACATTCAATGAAACAATATTGCAGTTGAAATCAAGTAGTTTTAATTCAAACCGCAAACATAGGAGAAAGGTTGTGATGTCCACGGCACACAGAGGGGACATACATAAAGAACCCTCTCATGAATGTCCTCTTAATGCCCTGTCTGAGACCAAGATTGGGCTGGGTTTTAGGGGGCTTTGTACTAAATGTGTCCCATTTGGTTAGGTCAGTTGGTTGTGTGTTAGCTACTGTATTATCATTTTGACATTATAGTTTTGTATTTTTGTTGTGGGTCTCTTTGTCAATGGCCAATAAAACCTTTTTGATATATAACGTCTTGTTGCCATACTGCTTGGTCCCTAACAAAGGTTTATATTTATTTAAATGTAAATAACAGTGTATAGTAATGTGCTAGGATAATTCAGTCAAAAGAAGACTCAGTTGATTAGTGATGGCCCCCTCACTCTGTAGGCCCCCTCACTCTGCAGCCCAGATAAGCCCAAGCGTTAAGACGGCCTTGGGTATCTCCTACTTCACTTAGAATATGAACTTAATAAATATACAGTATCTAAACATGTTGGCAGTGGCACAATACGAAGGAGTTTGATTTCTGTTTCGGTTCCCTGATGAGCCGGCCGCTCTTACTTCCTGTTTGAATGCAGGAAGACCGAGCTCGCAGCAATTCATTTCTAGTTTTTCGCTGATAGAGCCTCAGCCACTTGTCTGTGGAATGTGTCTGAATAGCGTTAAACATTTCCTCTCAAATGACGGCGTATCACTCTGAATTTTAATCTATCTATATGCAAATCATGTATTGTTTTGCAGTTACCATTTCTATGCAACTTAGTGTATCTTGTGTGTATAATGACGAAAAAAAGCTTGTGGATACAACCGAAATCAACCATTGATGCAGTTAAGAATGTCTCGATTATTAGGTTAATCAATAATCGTGATTAATCAGGTCGCAATATAATCGTTAGAACGAAAAAATAATAATCGTGACAATTTTAAAAGCAAAATCAAATATTTTTTGTTCAATATACAGGCCAAAAAATAGACCTAAATGTTAAAGAACTTTATTTCGTCTGGCTGTTTTTGTCAAAGTTTCGTCAAACTTGATGAACAGTCACATGACAGACCACGGGAATGAAAGAAAATGAAAGATTTCACCGTTGTTTGATCACAATGTCAATCATCGTGAATAATCTTTAAATCGTGATGTTTTTTTCCCGCAACAATCGTAACACAAAAATGTGATATTGTGACATTCCTAGATGAAGTACAAGTTTAAATCCGCACTATATCACTTTTCTGATGTGGGGGATGGTCACCCTTCCACAGATCTGACCTGTTAGTTGACCTTCGGTGGCTAGTTCGACCAACTTGGCGATAGATACGTTTAAAGCCATACTGTTTAACATCTCCATGGTCATAATGTACCTTGTATTATTAGCATGCCCATATTTCACCACACTCACCCATTACTTCAGAGTATTTCGTGTTCAGTTCTTGCTCCATTTCTGTTCCCACAGAGAATTGCTTCACCTTACTGCAGCTTCAATCTTGTTAAACGTTTTGTCTCTTTATCCCTCTTGAAGGTGCCGGTGAGCTCTGTAATTGCGGTATCCAATCCTGGGGGAAATCCTGCCGGCTCTTCCACCGAGGTATCCACAAATCAGTGCTCCGGGTCGGGCTTCGAGAGGACGTCTTACCCCGTGATGCTGCTTCCATGTCCTGTCCAGCGTTAACAATGTGACGGGCGGAGCGGAGCAGGGCTATGTCATCTGCTGTTATCGAGATGGGATTAACGATACACTGAAGCGAGCACATTCAGGTAAGAAGCAATTCTGCTGTTTGTATATTGGAAATATTTGGGCGAACATTTGAATTGCATTTTGTACGAATTGTGCTCTTCAAATATAGGTATTTTTTAAACTGTGCGTGTTAAGGTGGTATTGATGTTTTTATGGGTTTTTCTTTAAATTGTTGCGTTTTCAAACCCTCTTTACTATTACTTTGTTAGGTTACGTTGTTAATTGATGTGTCTGGTTATTTCATTGCTGATTATGGATATCGCATTTATTTTAGGTTACAATCATTTATTATTCCATTGTGTCCACCATCTGATAAAAGAAGACCCTCAAGCTGCTTGATACGCTGTACATAAAGATAAAGCCGTAACCCTCTTAATTCCAGCCAAATCAATCATTCAGGGTCAGTTTGTACTCTAAACCCAGCAAGTAAAAAATGTCTCTTTTATATGAATTCCGCCTGGACAGTTTTGCTTTATGACGAGTCTCTAAAACTCATTTTGAGTGAATTACCTTCAGCTTTTAAAAGAGAATTGTCAAAACCCAACAAATGCTCATTTTAGTGTCAATCAGACCATACCTCCAGAAACCAGCTTTACTCATTCATATTTTTAACAAAGAAAGTTTAGGCGGAATTTAAAATCTGATTTCCTCTGTGCAGAGCTGGTTTCTACTTCATCCGGCATCAGACATCAGAGTCCAAAACTACAGAGTCTCAGCTTCATAAAGGCTCCAGCCAATTGTTTGTGCTCCAGAGGGTTCAGAAACAGCTTGAGTTTTAAATGGGGCGCATTTTTTCAAGCGTTTTTGGAGAAATAGTCCCCCAGCATAAGGGGTTTTAAACTACACATCTAGTTCTTCAGTTTGTTGTTCTTTTTTCCTCTGTAAAGCCTATCGGCCAGCTGGAGTTGTGTTCAATTCGCTTTGTATTTCCCTCTGAGTAAAACTGTCAAATGTCGTACTTATTGACGACCATTTGTTGCACGGATTGATCGGTTAACTTTGCCCACTTCTCCACCGTTGTGCGCTTGAGTTATCTGAGTAATTATTAGCCTCTTTGTGACTTCCTCGATCTGGAGATTCACAGTTTAGCCTCTCTGTGCTGTGTCAGCCTGTTACCGATAGCAACAGGAAGTCTGGACAGTGGTGTGAATGGTGGTGAAGTGAGGACAATGTGCAGCTGTAGCGGAAACGACTGCAACCACTGTGTGACTGGGTACGGGACCACAGCCTGGACAAAGAAAAAAAAAAGGTTAACGCTGGTAAGTTACGTTTTGAGAAGCTCAGCGCACATTGTCGCAGTTTTACAATGAGAGCTAAAATTTATGATAAATTAAAAAACAGTAATATACCTATATTTAATAATTTTTTTTGTCGGTATTTTATTTTTTATTTGAACATCGACAACAACAACAACAACAACAACAACAACAACAGTGCAACAACACAACAACAACAACAACAGAAAAACATAATAATAATTTAAAAAACACACAAAAACCACAAAGAACGAGCAGGTAAGTAAAGGAATAAAAGTAGAAAATAAGGGAGTGGCATAAACAATTAAATTACTTTTAATAACATTAGCGTTTTTACAGCTAGCATTGCCCACTTTGAGGTGTAGAATTATTTATAGGTGTTTATTATTTAAACTCTGTGACAGTAGCCTAGAATGTGGTCTCAGTCAGCATTACCCCAGTTCAAAGCGGGTTTAGACCTGCTTTCGTCCCGGTTTAGCCTTGCTCTGGTGCTACTTAGAAAGCCAAATATTTCATGTGGTGGTACTTGCTGCGAAAACTATTGAAACGGATGTTGCAGCGCTATTATTTAGTGTAAAACTCCGCTTATCGATCACCACATACCGCTATTTATTTAGCCTATCGTTTTAGCTGCTGACGGAGACTAATGCATTTACCAGTGCCACAGAGTCTCCCCACGTTACACCTAAATCTTATCCAGAGTTTGGTCAGGGTTGTCCACTCGCCCCGCTCTTGTTTCCTCTCTGCAGGAAGTCGCGCTGGTGGCTGGCTGCACAGGAAACAGTCCGTATCAAACAGCAGCTGGACGCCTGCTTCTGCTTAGCGAGCACAAACACAGAGCTTTTCATGACAAATGTGACCCAGATTCTGTACAATTTGGATGTCAACTGAAAGGGACTGGCTTCTAAAATGCTGTCACAATACAGGCTACAGAAGTATTCACTGAAAGGTTATTATTACTGTCTACATAGTAAACCTTTAACCCATTTTGGACAATATTTTAACATAAAAAGATCTATATTAGCACTAATTGATTTAGTCTTTACAGTTAATTGCTGTCTCTTTACATTTTTAGTTTACTAATTCACCCCAGAAGCATTTCCATCTCGCCACAATCCAGTTTGAGGGCCAATCTGTCAAAGACATTTTGTATTTGAACTTGTGTTTTCTGAAAAAATAAAAATAAAAAGGCAAAGTATGAATTTAAACAGCATGGGGCTTCAACAAAAGAAAAGGTCAACATGTTTTGTCTTTTCGGAATATATTCAAGACAGAACATGGAATATGTAAATGACTGTTTCTGCGGGAACACTGAGACCTGGATGCAACATGTTGATCAAAGTCACCCAAAAACACACACATAAATGTCTTTAATATACTTTTTGATATTGTTTACAGGTGGATATAGGCATAGTTGTGGAAGATATATTAGAACATGTATCATATATAGTCAATTTAATCCGTTATTCGTCCTCGAGTGGTCCGTAGTGGAAAAGGTTAAAGGTTTAAACGTGTTTTTGAAAAGGATAATCTGAAAGTACAGTCCTGAAAAGCTAGAATTTCACTAGCAAGGACCACATTTCCTGCGATTCATGAACCTTAACCGCAACATTAAAATCCACAATTTAACACAATGTAAAACGTTTCTGACGGATTGCTTTAAGATATCGTCATCAGGATAATATAGTAGTTCAAAGTTGGCACACGATTCCACAAAGATTATTAGAAACATCTAAAGTCCCACTGACAGCTTCAAACCCTATAAACCCCGTCTGTCAAACCCCCCGCTTTGTTGTTTGATGTGGCTCCGAAGTGCGGTTTCCTCTTTTTCCACGGCTCATAAACGCCCCTCTATATCCAGTGGAAAGCCGTTGACCCCGGTGTTACCTTCACAGCCTGTGGGTCAAACGAACTTGTCCGTAGCAGAGATTTGTGGAATCCAATATGTCACCACCTCCCCGCCTGCTCCGGCCCGCTCTCGTTTGATGAGCGCCGCGGTCGCTTGTCACGCCTGTGCACCCCCCCCCCCCCCGTCTGGAGCCGTTAGCCGTTAGCCGTTAGCCTTTAGCGCGCCAGCTGAGTTCGTGTGCAGAGGATGTTTTACTTCCTCTCTGGATAAGGTCGCAGAGTTCGCTGCCAGGCATTGTTTATTTTGTCTTGACGCTGGGGCAATGCCGCTGAAACCAACTAAGAATGGAAATATGCAACGTTTAATGACATTTTATGATCTTATATCGAACAATGGTGGTAATGCCTTGGATTTTTAGCAACTTTTATGATTGTTAAAGTAGCGTGAAGACTGTAATTTAACAGGATTATTTACCATTTTGGAGTGGCAAACTTCTGATCCAAAATAGTAATTTCCACATTTAAGGAACTAGTCTAGACACAGTGGTATGGAAACTAGTTTGCATCATAAACTGTGGTATTTTAATAGGTAGAGTGCCACGGAATGTGTGCCGTGAATCAACATAAGGTTGAAAAACACTCTGCTGGAGGGTCCGTCACCTGCCTGTCTCCACGGAGATGCGATTGCTTTACCCGAAATGTTCCACACCACTACCAGGTCAGGTCTGTGGAGAGGCGTCCCCGGTCACAGCGAGTTCGTTTTCATTTATTTGAGACAGGGACGGTGCACAATGTCTGTTTTTCATGGCATTTTTAGTAGTAAAATCATGTGTAATGAAAAGTTAGATGCGCAAATGCAGAGGTCAAATTTCCCTTCAGGGACAATAAAGTTTACCTTTTTAACCTTTAAAATAAATTGCCTTATTCATTCATTCTCCATGTTTAATTGCCTGACCTTCTTTACGTTTGGATGGAGAAAGCAGACCATGAACGGTGTCAAAAAACCGTCTTTTAAATGTTCCAATCACAGCGGCTAATTCATATATCACACATATATCACACAACATCTCCTCTCAAACGACAGTCAAATATATAACAAAGTATATAACTTCTTTTACCTGAGATTCAGTTCAGTGCTTTAATTGTCAATTCTGCAGATTTACGTGTTGTTTCTCAGTCCAGTTTGTACGGAACTTTGACTTGACTGTAAAAATAGTCACTCGAGATGTGATTTTTATTCTTTTTTCCGTTTTCTTTCCGTCTTTCTGTTGCTACTCCCCGTGATCTCCACAGACGATTGTGAACGTGCGCAAACCTAATTATGTGCTCCAAAATATGACGCCGAACCCTTTTTCCGATGCTTCTCGCCGTGTTCAAATGTCAAGAGATGAAGCCGTTCGCGTTCATCCATCCAAACGGCAATTTCGCTTTGTTTTCGGCTCTTGTCGTTGCCGTTGAAAAGACCACAAACAAATTAACCGCCGCAAAGTTCAAGCGATAGAAAGTAACAGCGTTTTACCTCAGTCTTGCTGTTTTTGTGTTTCTTTTAATCATTATATTGTGAATTTGACTGTTTTAAAACTTCTTGTGAAAACTAAACGGAACTAAAACCTCTTTGTTAAATTTAAATGAAGTTTTGGAAAGTATACATTGGATTTTTTTGGCAGTGGTAGTGGTTGTTATATTATAGTTGTTGTTTATGTGTTGTTTTTCCACTACTGTCACACACTTAAAAAAAAGGAGCACAAAAGCTGCTGCCGTTCCAGGAAGATTCAGTGGCATAGCATGCTATTTCTATGGCAACCGCAGCAGTAAAACCCCTCCGTGGAAGACATTCTGGGGACAGTGTGTCAGGAGCACAAGACAGAGTTGTACATCCTGTTTCAAAAAGTCCCACGAGGATCTTTACTGCCTTTGTTTACACTCCGAGGACTAAAACACACTCCTCTTTCCATTCTTTTTTTGTAGTTACTTTTTCTCTCTTTCCCTCCCTCTTTTTTCCTCCATCTCATCACTCTTTTTACTTCTCCAAGTTTATTTCTTTCTCTCGCTCCCTTTCCTCTTTCCACGTTTCATCTCCCTCTATATCCCTCTATCTTCCTACATAGCCCCCATCTCCTCTTCCCCCTTTTCCCCCCTCTCTCTCTTTCTCCCTCTCTCTGACTCTCTTTCTTTCTTTCTCACCTCTCGTTCTTCCTCTCTCTTCCTTTCCTCCTCTCCTACTCTTCGCTCTCTTCATAACTTCTCTTTCTTTCCCTCTCTCCCTCCCGCTCTTATTCTCTCTCTTTCCCCCACACTTTCTCGCCATCTCTCCCCCTTGCGTTCTCTCTCTCTTTCTCCTTTTCATTCTCTCTCCCTCTCTTTGTATTCCTTTGACTTCAACACCCTCTCTTCCTCTCTCTCTCTCTCTCTCTCTCCCGTTCTCGATCTCCCCTTACTCTTACTCTTCCTATCCCTTTTCTCTTTCGTATCTCTCTTACCGTTCTCCCACTGCACCGTCTCCTCTCTCTCTTCTCGCTTCATTTCACTGTATCCCCCTCTTCCTCTCTCTTTTTCATTCCTATCTTTCTCATTCTCCCACTGCATCCCCCCTCTTCCTCTCTCTCTTTTCGTTCTCCTCTTTCTCATTCTCCACTGCATCCCCCTTTCCTCTCTCTCTTTTCTTCTCTCATTTTCTCTATTCTCCGCACTGCATCCCCCCTCTTTCCTCTCTCTCTTCATGTCTCTCTTTTCTCATTCTCCCACTGCATCCCCCTCTTCCTCTCTCTCTTTCATTCTCTTCTTTCTCATTCTCCCACTGCATCCCCCCCCTTTCCTCTCTCTCTTTCTTCTCTCTTTCTCATTCTCCACTGCATCCCCCTCTTCCTCTCTCTCTTTCATTCTCTCTTTCTCATTCTCCCACTGCATCCCCCTCTTCCTCTCTCTTTTCCTTCTCATTCTCTCCCACATCCCCCTCTTCCTCTCTCTCTTTCATTCTCTCTTCTCATTCTCCCACTGCATCCCCCTCTTCCTCTCTCTCTTTCATTCTCTCTTTCTCATTCTCCCACTGCATCCCCCCCTCTCTCTCTCTCTCTTTCATTCTCTCTTTCTCATTCTCCCACTGCCCCTCTTCCTCTCTCTCTTTCATTCTCTCTTTCTCATTCTCCCACTGCATCCCCCCTCTTCCTCTCTCTCTTTCATTCTCTCTTTCTCATTCTCCCCTCTGCATCCCCCTCTTCCTCTCTCTCTCTTTCGTTCTCCTTCTCCCCTCTGTTCTTCTCTTCCTCTCTCTCTTTCATTCTCTCTTTCTCATTCTCCCACTGTCTCTCCCTCTCTTCCCCTCTCACACTTTTGTTCTCTCTCCACACCCTTCTCTCTCTTACTCTATATCCCTCTCCTTATCTTATTCTCTCTGTCTCTCTCTTTCCCTCTCACCCTCGCTCCCTTCTCCTCTCTCCTCCTCTTCCTCCCTCTCTCTCCTCTTGTCTGGGGGTCTCTCTGAGTCAAGTGTCTTTGTGTTCTTCCGTGGCGGTGCACATCACTGGCGTCTCCATCGCTCGTCCTACCGGCAAAATAAACACCAGAACTAATGTCTCCCGAAGTGTGTTTGCTCGCCTTTGTTCACGTTGGATTATGTTATACGAGTTTATTTTATTTTGTTGTTCTTTTACAGTTATAAAAGTGTCTATATATACGCAATAAGTAAAAATACGTTTTCCTGCTCGTGCTCCGTTAAGGTCGTACGTATTCAATATCCACAAAATAGGTTAGAGTGACAGTTGTCTTTCAAATTTCGCTACATTTTGAAGTATTTTTGACATTGCCCTAAAATCTATAACAGGACCAGCCAAAATCCATTTAATAAAGCGTTCTATTGCTCATAAACTAGAGTGGGACGCAGCTCTGACATGTTTTATGGTCACCTTAAGGGCCCATTCATCCACAAACTGTCCACGCCGCTCGCCGTTTGTAATATTATTATGTAGCCGCGGTGCATTATAACAAATGGGATCACAGATTATCGGGAAACGATTAGAATTCCTGAGAGGCTGTGTCTGTTTCAGTATTATATGGACAACTAGAACGTGAACGATTATTTTAGGATATTAACATGAGCTGAATGAACAGACTATATGCTTTTGTATCAGATGCGAGTGGTTCTGTAACCGCTTTGAAAATGATTATGGACTTACTCGCCCTTTGCTTTCACATCTCGTTATTTTCTCCCTGTTATAGCCTCCGCAGAACATCCTCCTTTAGCAGCGAAAACCCACATCTGCACCGTTTTGACGCCCCTCTCTCCCTCTCGTTCCTCCTGGTTTCAGCAGTAATACCTGATCCGGCCGCGCCTGTGATCACAAAGTACGGGGCCGATAATGAGAAGTGTCACTACGCGGCTGAGCATTAGCCTTAGTTATATCTGCCCATAATTGTCCCTGCTGCACTTGTGAATAATTGAATATCGCAGGTGTGAGAGGTCCCAGAGGGGTCAGGGCGGTGAGGGAGATGGATGGGCGGTCCTTGGTGCATTGGGAGGAGAGAGTGGGTAATGATGGATATAGACCACAAGTGCAATTGGAGCAGAGGGGCAGGGCGGTCCAATGACGGGGGTCTGCACACACGCTAAGCACATACTCTTATGTCGGCGTGCGACTGTGTGAGAACAGGCTCATTAATTTAGAGTCAAATCCCAAGTCAACGAAGGTCAAGTCCAAGTCAAGTCCCAAGTCGAAGGGTGTGTTCACACTTGTCGCTATTTGGTCCTAATTTGAGCCCATTGTAGTCCTGATGTAGGCATGGGTTGATCCTTTTCCAGTCCTTGGTTTGTCTGGGTCAAGTCCAGACATTTAGTCCTGCTGCTGTGTGCTGAATGTGCCAGTGCGAATGTGCCCAAAAACAGGCAAGTTTGAGTTAAATCCCCAAGTCAAAAGACGGGCCAGTCCAAATCAAAGTCCCAAGTCAAAGACGGGCCAGTCCAAATCAAGTCCCAAGTCAAAGACGGGCCAGTCCAAATCAAGTCCCAAGTCAAAGACGGGCCAGTCCAAATCAAGTCCCAAGTCAAAGACGGGCCAGTCCAAATCCAATCAAGTCCCAAGTCAAAGAACGGGCCAGTCCAAATCAAGTCCCAAGTCAGTGACCCACAAGCCTAAGTCAAGTCCAAGTCCCCTGCTTTGGGGGCGGTGCTGTTCCATGGCGACTCCTCACACGACTTTATGTAGTAGTTTTATTGTGCATGTTTCCTGGGGGTTGTAGATGATGTTCACATGAATAAGCCGACAAATTTCAGACAAATCTATTTTCTGGTCATTTCAGGTCATTACACCAAATGACAGAATACATATGATGTTGGTGATCGGTTGTTCTTGTTTTTAAGTCCTGTCCTGAAGCGTGACGTTCCAGTTTGTTCCTGTACTGTCCAATTAAACACTGAAAGTACATGGAACTGCCAAAAAACACATCTATATTTTTTAGGAGAAGCAAGTCATCTCATGTCCCAGGGCTTCAAGTCACGTTCTGAGTCACTGGTATTCGAGTCTCCGTCAAGTCTTAGTCCAAGTCCCAAGTCAGTTCACACCTCTGTAAAATAGTGTAGTACAGAACAGTGATTTTACATTTAAGTTTTATGCCAGATTACAATGTGATAGGATAATTATTTTACATAAAACTACAAATAATACAAAAAAACACAAACAGTTGTAATATAGCCGACAGAATGTACTTTTTTCAATCAATCAATCAATCAATCAATCAAACAAACAAACACACCTTGCACAACAGTGGAAACTGAAACAGACTGATCTAACCGACTAAATAACAAATCTTTACGCTAACTGAAGAAACATGCTACTAATTTATGGATTATTTCAAAATGCTTACAATTTAGTGATTTTATGAAAACATTTGTAGGAAAGTAGCTCAATTGCACGGCACATTTAAATAACCATGAACAGTAAAGTGCAACATTTAAAAACGCAAACACAAACGAGTGATATTCACACTTTGAGGTTTCATTTTTCACTTATATGTTCTTGTCAAACAAACCTTTATATCTGCCTCATCCTTTCATACACTTCAGCCAATGTATTTTTATCAGCCAACTGTTCAGAAGTGTCTTTGTTTAGGCATATGCACACAATGTTTTTGCACCGACTGCGCAATTGTCTTATCAAAAGCTTCAGCGGACCAAACTCTCCGATGTGCTGTTTGCAATTACCAGTGGAAAAATACAAAATAGTCCGTCTATTTACACCGTCCAGTTAGGATTTGATGGGCGCTTTGAAAGGTAAAGCTGGAGTAAAATCTGCTTTAGATGTTAGTTATGGCTGGAATGTTTTAAGAGGATTACAAATAATCACTGCGTCTCTCAGGCCATGTTATTTTTAACTAATGTACTCCTGTAAAAAGCCCTGTGCTCGTTTTGGACTCTAATGAACAGACCTGTGACACTGCGGCGGCAAACGGGTGGGTTTATTAAGCTCAATTTAACTTAAGTGAAATGGGAATTATGTTTGCCGGGTTAATCTGACTCTCAGTAATGAAGCGTGCCACACAGAAAAGGTGCTGAACCATGTGCACTTTGTAACTCCTCCATAAAACCTCATAAAACGTGCGCGAGCTGTGAACGGACTCGCCTCTCCGCAGATCTGAACTGGTGCCGCCAGCTGCCCGTCTCCACGCAGCTAAGTTTGATTCGACAGAAACGTGACATTGTCCAAAAGTACTGCGATCTTAATTATAGTGATATTCATATGGAGTTAATTGTAGGGCTGCCGATTAATCGGTCGATGTCGGCCAACATTTTTAATAGTCAACGCATTATTTTGGGGGGATTTTTACGGATTTATAGTCACAACAGCTGAAAGGATAAGGGGTGAAGTGAGTTAGCTTGAGAATTTTAATGTCTTATATAGATTTATAATAGATTTGACCGCTTTTGCCTGCGCCACGCCCTTAATCAATGTAAAATGCTTACTGTTAATGTATGGTTCATTTCCCTATTTGAAGGGCTCAGTGGTTTAATCTCTTGTTCACCCTATAGGCTCTGTTGTACTGAACTTTAACTGATTTAACCACTCGTTTTCCAATATGTAATGCATCATAATGAAATATTCTGCTCTGTTGTATACATATTAGACCCTGACCTGTACAAACTCATGGCGTATTGGCTCTTTCCCCTCTTGACCAAGCCTGGACTGAACTAGCTTACAGCAGCCCCCTTCTCCATTCTCCATATCCATATTTCTTGCATACGTTTCCTCCGTACTCTCAGTCCCCACAGACCTCGACTTGCAACCTACTTTACCTATCCCACGTGCGACATTAAAGGTGTCCGCGAAGTACTATGCGAATATTTTCTTCCTTCGAATGCTTCGTTTCAAGATTGGCAAATGCAAATGAGTTTAGAGCTGTTCAGTTATGGAGTCAGTGATGTTTATTTAGGTCATAACATCAATCGTGACTATTTAAACAATGAATTATGTACTGCCAGAAGTTACCACAGACAGTGCAGGATGTCTTTTCTTTTTTTTTTTTAGGAGCTGTAAACCGAAGATCATTTCTGAGTGAAAATGTTCACCTCGGGCTTAAGTGTTGGCAGAAAACAAATCAACACTGTAACCAAAATGAACCATTGAGGGTGAAAGAATGAGCTGTGAATGTGTACATTTGCACTGATGTATTTATGTATAATGGAAAAGTGTTTGATTTATTCACTGTATTATATTGTGTTAGTGTAGAAAAGCCCACCCAGGGACAGCAGTTGTAAATTAGCACTTCCTATAAACAGTGTCAGCCACACTATTTGACTGCAATGTCCCTGCCAATAAAATAAATAAAATAAATAAAATAAATAAAATAAATAAAATAAATAAAATAAATAAAATAAATAAAATAAAAAAATAAATAAATTAAATTAAATTAAATTAAATTAAATTAAATTAAATTAAATTAAATTAAATTAAATAAAATTAATATTTTACATGGTGAAAAACATATTATTTTTTGTCTTTCATTCATAAGTAAACTACAGAAGTCGTTTCTCCATTCCTCAGTATCTTGCCTGAAGTCAAACAGGTGACAATTATTTTTGCATATTTCATAGTTTGGCACTGCAATTGATTATTACTCTGGATCGCATTCAACCCACGTTTTAAAACTCCTCATACTGCAAAGCAGGGTCACACGCTCAGTCCTTGACCATGGCACTATACATTACATACATCCTCCCCAACCTGGCAACCCAATTTTTATGCCATTCCCCGCCTCTTTACATAAATGCACTTGGGCTCGCAGAAGGAGCGCGGCCACATTTGTTTCCACTAAAGAATTTCGCAGCTGACAGTGCAGAGTGGACCCAGCGTGTCTCTGTGGTCATTACAGAGCCACAGCGGAGGCTCTCGACGGGAAAAGGCTGGAATTGATTAATGGCATTGGGGTGAAGGCGGTGAGGGGGGTGAGGGGGGTGAGGGGGGTGAGGGGGCGAGGCAGCGGGGGCGAGGGACCGGGATATACACTGGGAGGGAAATGCAGCGCTGCAGTGAAGGTGAGCAGACGGTGAAAGTGCACAGAAAAGCTTTAGCATGTGGTTTGTGTTGTTATTTCATGGTTTTATGGTTTTTATTTGATTTGACTGGTTTTTATTGTTTTAGGACTTGTTACATGTCATATATTTTGTTGTTTTTTATTGATTTAAGTTGAAATTGTTTTCTCTATGAAATGTGCTGTATAATTAAAGTGGACTTGGGTGTGTGATTTGAAGAGGATTTTTTTCTTATGTTACATGAATAAAAGCAAGATGGATCAGTGTTAGTTCTTTGTATGGATTACGTATACAGTGGGCATAATAAATCTCTTGCCCAATCGATCGATTAGTCAGTCTCTCGTTACTACTAAGTATCTCTATGATGTGACCCAAACTACACTCACTCGACCGTAACAGCACAGGAGTTCAAACAGTTTATTTATACAGAAATGTACAAAAACAATGTATTTACAGTATGTGTAAAAGGCAAATTAAACTCATGATTCACTCCGAACACTTCGGCGAGCTCACACATTACCTTCTTCTTTCTGCTGTTGTGCCGTATGAATCCTTATATTCTAAATAAAATAATTAGTCAAATAATAAAGATTAGGCTGAACAACTAAAGACTTACTGCCCTTGTAATTAAAGGTGCACTTTGTATGCTTTTCGGTGGAGCGTGTGCCACCTGCTTGAATATATATGAATATATTATTGCTATCCTTAGATTAATCTACAGAAGGGCATTAAAATGTATCTCATATCATATCATTAAAATGTGCGTGGAGCTAAGCAGGTTACGCCAAAGACCACAGTAAATAAGGGAATGTTCCACAGAGACAGAGCAGACTCAGAAGTTACACTGTGCACTTTACGTCACAAATGAACCATTCTTTTTCTTCTCAGCATTAAAACACGTTTGTATTAACAGATGCAAAGTGCTCACACGTCCTCGGTTGTTATGCAGCACGCTGACTGGTGGCAGACTGCTGAGCGTAGTTAAGCGTTTAGACAGTGCTTTATGAGCGAGCGGGTGAGAAAGTTAGTCCTAAATCACACAAAAGGCTGACAGGTGCCATGTCGAGGCTGCTGCTCTGGTCTCTATGGCAACACTCCGAACAGCGCCAAATGTGTCTGTACCGAGTCAAAGCGGTTCGTTTTAGTCTTTTTGGAGAGGTGGCAGTCTCGCCTCACAACAAGAAGGTTCTGGGTTCGACTCCCGGAGGGCCGCTTGAGTCTTGGAGTTTACGTGTTTCTCCTTGTGTCTGGGTGGGTTTCCTCAGGGCGGTCCAGGTTTCCGTAGTAGGTGAAATCCTCCAGCTAAGGTCCTGAGCAAGTCTAGCTGAAGAGCTGGCCGTACAGCACCGGACGGCAGCTGCTCTCTGCGCCAGACAGTTTGCTCCAGCAGCACCAAAGGAGGAATCCAATGTGGACTCACAGGGGATTATTAAGTATACCTTTACCATAACTTTTTTTTAAATAAATACTTCTTCAAATGAGTGGTTTTGATCTGATTTTGCATGTTAGTGTGTCCGCGTGCCATGTTTTGTCTTATGTTTTGTGTAGTATGTATTTGTATGTACTGCTGCGATGTGTCCTTCAAGATGACACGGCTCATCTCTTGATAAATAAATGCCAGCTCTGCCCACTTCTTGTACGTTCGTTTCGATAAATCGGCACCTAACTCGCACAAGTAGTTTCCAGATGCAGTCGACAGCGCTGTGTCCTTTACACAGTCACCTTCTTAGGTTTACACGGAGCATTTCCCCACAGACTCCTCACGCCGCAGAACAGGGGCAACGCAAATAGCAACAGACAACCTGCTAACCTTCTCTCTTTTCATTCACACACACACGACTTCTTCACATTGTGGACACAGACTAAAGCAAATCCCTGCATAGAAAACACAGGATGATTTATGCTCACGTCGTTTTGTGGCGACACTGCAGTGGGCAAGCATCGCTACGTAATTTAATATGAACATGCAGAACATGCAGCTTAAGTCTATAACTTTGTGTTCTGTATGAATAAGACAAAACGAACCTTGACTAAAGTAGTTCTTGAAGGGTCTGTACCTGATTTGTATTCGTTCTAGTCAAGTGCCCCTAACACTTTGCATTGTGTTGTAAACGTAACTAGGGATGTCACGATATCAAATGTTAGTGTTACGATTGTTGTGAGAAAAAAACATCACGATTTTAACGATTATTCACGATTACTGAGACTGTGATTAAACGGTCTGACACGTTACTGTTCCTCAAGTTTGTGACCGGCTTTACACAATTGAACGTCTGTAAAACAAAATAAAGTTAAATATGACAAAAACAGCCAGATAAAAAAAAACGTATTAACATTTATGTCTATTTTTGGGCTGTATATTCAACAAAAAAATATTAAAATTTGCTTCTAAAATGGTCACAATTGTATATATATTTTTTGTTCTTACGAGTATATTGTGACCATAAATAATCACGATTATCGATAAACCTAATAATCTTGACATCCCTAAACGCAGCAATTTCAAATCTTGGCATTTTTTAACTAATACAGAAGCTACTCCACAGGGTCCCACCTCTTTTAGTCCAATTCACCAAGAATCATGCCTGACCTGATCCCCGGTCATGGTGCATCATCAAGAGTGAGAAAAAGGGGGAAAGTAGGCAGAGATTTGGAGAATTATACGTAAACAACTGCACGGCACCGTCCCAAACTGTTGTCTCCATGTGGTGGTGCGGTATCCGAGTGTCAGAAAAGACAAGAGTGGGCGCGCTAACAGTTCAAACTGAGACAACATGCCCTTTAACGCGGACTAAGCAACAGCACGAGGAATCGTGGAAGACACTATAGCATTTCTATAATAACTACACCTTAATTAGCCTTAATAAAAACACGAGCAAAGACTTAATTATAAGAATTTATACACACCTCCTCTTTTAATTCATTGTAACTACTTAATTGAAGGGGCTGTACACATTTTTCCCCCGTGTAATAAAGTAAAAACAGTTTTCTTAGGGTGAAAATTAAACCACAGTGTGCCGTCTGCATTCAATTATAGGGCGTTTCATTCTGTCGTGTTAGCGTGCTAATTGTTGCTAGCTATACCGCGAGGACAAAACTTCTGCTCTGGCCTCTGAAAGTTGTGAAAATGCGTTAGGAAAGTGAGGATTAAGTTCTGAGTGCCTCAAACGGTTTAAAATGAACTGTTTTTCACGTTTTTATTACAGTGAAAAATCGGGTGCAGCACCTTTTAAAGGGTTTGGAGTTGGATGTTAGGGTCGTTACCGAGCCTGAATCATTTGCAATAAACTATTTGTTGAGTTAAATCTTGGTTCATGCTTTATTAAGGCTATTAAAAGTGTAGTTAATTAAACAAACACAAATCTACAAAGAAAATATCAGCACACAGTTCCTCATGTAACGGCCCTCCCAAAGTCACTCTCTTCTGCGCCCCGCCCCGCCCCGCGCCCCTTCACCCCCGGCCCACTCTCCAAATTCCCCAGCTGATTTATCCGGACAGACAGAGCTGCTCTTTGTGCCCAAGAGAAGCCACATTAACCGGGACTGACACCGCTCTTTCACAACACAGAGAATGTGGCTAATTCTGTGTTCTGTGTCGACGGCGAGACAGCTAATTTTCTGCCTTATCTACTAATTGTACAAGCTTGTCCTTTCTGACGCTGCGGTTTCGACGGCTAATTACTGACTGTAGAGTAGACTCCGCAGTATCATTATGTCACTTGGGTTTCTTTAGGCGCCAGAGGAAGAAGCGCAGGCTGTACAGGCTTTAAAGGACGTATATTATCAAGCAAAACAACAACAAAAACCAATGTCAAGGCTGCTTAATATCTGATTCTTTTTGAGCACAGAGCGGTTTGTGTTGCAACGAATGGCATTCAGAATGTACAGCTAGACAATTCTGGAGAACGTCGATTTTATTGTGGATGAATTGAGAAATGATTGTGTCGTATTGCGCGTTCATTAGTCGACGAAACGCTGTAAAACGAATGAAGTATCTCAATAATCTGACCATTCATTTGATCTAAACTGCCCTCGCAAAACCACAAAACTCACCAGATGTCTAAAAGAAGAACAAAAACGATGAACACAATATTTGTATCAAAGACATTTTTGTAAACTTGGTGTTCTCTAGGAATTCTTATAATAAATAATTCGACTACTACGAATTTTGGTCGATAAAGAGGACAAATGAATCGATTAATGACCAAATGTTCTACAGCTCTGCGATATAAACGATTAAGCTGCTGAAAACTATTACATTTTCTTTTTGATTTGACTAATAACTACTCTTAACGTTTGTGAGATGTGTGGAATCTGTGGAATAGTTGAAAGAGCATGAGATGAATTGCTAGTTCGACTCCGGGTCGAGGCACTCTGTACTCCACCATTGCAAGATATGTTCATTGCCTTCTTGGTGTTTACAGTTTATATTTTACATGCTTTAGTGTCTCATAGTGGCACACGAAAGCGCGATCTGCAGTCCGACTTCTTCAGAACTGTGTCCCAGGTGCGAGAGAGTGGCCTAAGCCCCCCTCGTCCCGATGTACAGTCCCGTGTGCTCGTTTTCCGGATCCCCGTGGCCTCCCTGATCCGACTTTGCCCATGATCTTGTTCCACTTCATGAGGTGGTTCTCTTGTTTGCTGTGGTCGGAAATGGCGGACTTGATAGACTTGTCACGATTAGGAATAATAATAATTGAGTGAGAATTGTAGCAATGCGTAATATCAGTTCCAGCTATACTCCAAAAACAGTCAAACTACGTGTACTTTTTTAAATCTGACTGTTTATGTGACAATATCAGGACTTTTTTTATTCAGAAAGTTTGTTTTCATAAAGCCGGACTTGTGAATGAAAGCAAATTAAGGATTTTATTGTTGTTTGGTGCGAACAATCGTGAATAATCATTTAACGATAATTAACATTTGACACCGTGACATCCTTAGTCACAATAACCCATTTTGAAGTGCGTTATCATACCGCAGGAAACAATTTTCTATCATATCATCTAAAAACATGAGCTGCAATGAATAAATGGCAGAATGTAACGCTTAGTTGAAGGTTTGTATCTATAATTTGTCATTAAATGTACTTATTTTGCCTTCTACAGAACAACATTTACACGACAAATATTGAGCTGCGAAAACTGTTGTTGTGGCTGTAATTTCTTGAACAATAAATCGATATGTTTATAATGATTGTGACTTGAGCTGTCGCTAAATGGTTTTTTTTGTCCATTCCTGTCGACGTTCCTTCCTTTTTGTCCATTTCCTCTTTCTCGACAAAACTGAGGCTTGACCAACAGTAAACGGCTGCGTTGTGGCGTGTTTGTTGTTTCATGTTGGGCGATACAGATGTCGGTGCAGGTGTCGAGCTGGCGGCGGCAGCTTGTAATCAGCAGAGGCGCTCAGCTGCGTCACAACATACCGGTCGTCACAGGCGACGGAGAAACACGGACAAGGCACAGTTTGTCAGAAATATATATCTTTGTAGGGGTTGTTCTTATTGCATCCTTCAGCCTCTTAGTTTAACTGTATCTAATGTTAAGAACCCATGTATTAAATAATGGCATAATGAAATATACACCAAGTTATATTGTAAAACACATCTTTAGATTTGTGTTTTATAAAGTTGTCCTCACATTTGAAAGAAATATACACATGCAGAAGAATTTTAATTGTATTGTAGAACACAATTAATCCCTAAGGAAATAAGCCATCATTTATTCTTATATAAATAAATAAGTTAAAAAAAAAAAAAAAAGTAAAAAAATGAAAGTAAAAAATGAAAACATAAATAAAATAATAATAATAATAATAATAATAATATAATATAATAATAATATAATAATAATAATAATAATAATAATAATAATAATAATAATAATAATACTTTTTTTTTTTTAAATAGATAAAAAATAAATACAAATAAATACAAATAAATAGTTAATCAGGATCAAAGTGTAAGCCAAGAGTTTGGATCTCAAGTTATTGCTATAATATATATATAATAACTATATAAGCTATTTTTTGAGAGTGAACTTGATTATTTGTGCATTTACATTCAGTCAGTTGTATTCAATGTTACTTATTTCAAAAAAGTACCCTCATGGCATTCAGTAACAGCCCAGCCAAGTCGAGCTCATGCAAAAGGAATGGGTTGGATTTGGAGCTTTGCAATCAGTCATCTCTTCTCATGAATGATCAAGAAAAAAACAACAAAATCAAACATAAAACAACAACAACAAAAGAATGTGGCAGAACCAGAGCGATCACAAGAACAGTAAAGAATAGATCCAATGGTTTATAGTCAATCCTCAGACTTTGTTTTAAATGGCAATTATTAACAGTCCGTATAGTTTATGTTCAGGAAGTTCTTATTGCAAGTATATTTGTTTAAAATAACACAAAATAAAACCGAATCCAAAACTGTGATTGATCAATATAAGGTATTTTTATAGGTCATATTTATAGTAGGAGCAAAAAAGTGTCTAATGTGTCTGTTTGAACAACTAACACTGTGGTTTTGAATGATCTCTATTTTCTGTGTGTGCCCCGTGCGGTCTTGCTAAAGCTTCACTTCCTCCTCTGCAGTCGTGTTGTTTTCCCTCGGAGGACACGCCCGCTGTAAATGACCCACAGCCTATTCTATGCATGGCTAACTCACGACATGCATATATATATACCTTTACTGTCCCGGGACAATACCCTTCACCAAGGCCACTCCAGACTGCGTCCCGTTGAAGAATAAGGACATCCAAAAAGCACTCCCCAGAGCCTCATATTTTTTTCCGTTTCGCACTATTTTCACAATGCCTCACTACGGTTGAGGGTGACTGGTTTCCACAGCGCTAAATTGCAAAAAAAAAAAAAAAGGAACAATGCATTACTTGGCAAAAGCTAAATATGATGATTCAAGCTTGGCCCAGTTTTGACCCGCGCTAAACGATGACTAGCGCTAATAGATTCAATTAGAAGGTTGCTGGTGCAAGGCGGGCTGAGGACTGGGGGGCTGTGATAAGGGGGAGGATCCTCGGGGAGAACGCGGAGGAATTATTTAGACAGAGGAGAAAGTGGCCCACAGGGAAAGATGTTAAAGGTCAGGAAAATGGCAGCAGCCGGGACAAGATTGAAGACGAACAGGGGACATAGCAACGATAAGCTAACGGGGGAAAAAAGCATTCAGTAACATCCTACGAGTTCACCGCATATATTCCATTTATTTTGTATGATAGTACAAATAACGTATGTTTTTGAATCGATTTCTTAATTGTTTTGGTTGTTGGCCGCTGCCTCCTCGACCCAGCCCCAGATGAAGAGGACAAAGAAACGCGGCGTGTAAGACTAATGCGTTATTATCTGAGGCAGAGTAGACAAAATATAATACTATTCAAGTAGAAGTAGAGGTTGTAGAGTAAAAAGTGTTTGGGGGAACTGCTACTCAAGTAATAGTAATGGTGAGAACAATTGTTTGAACGTAAAGTATGATTTAGGATTTGGTTATTGGACAGACATGCCGTACAGAAGTGCACAGATTCAATTGGACACAAAAATGAAATCATGTCTGAAGGAGCCGTGCAGGAAACGAATCATTTAATATTGTCATCATAAGCTCTTTACTCACTGTGGGACGAGGAACCAACACTTTTAGAGTAAGAGTACTGTTACACTGTACAATAAATGACTCTGATTTGAATTAAAACGTACTAAAGTAAATGTACCTGAGCTACGCACTTCTGATTATTACAAATGTTTTCTGAACAAATGCTTGTAAATGACTCTGAAGTAAAAGTGGAGATTTCATTTGCAGACTGAATTGGCTTGACTCACTTATTCATTTATGAACCTTTATTTAACCAGGTGAGAACCCACATTTACACCTGGGGCAAAGGGAAAAATATGACAGCACACGAATCCTAAGAACAGTTACACAATTGAGAGACATCTAAGAACGAATAAAAACAGAGTTTACATTTTAAAGCACAGACATTTTTTGTAGGATTCTCTTTCACCAGTTCTCCAACTTCAAGTCCACTTATGGGACTTCCAAGCTGCAGGAGCAGCGTGAGAAAACGCTCCAGTCAGCACTTACTCGGGCACAAGCTAGTTAGTGCAGGGCATAATGCCCCTCCACTCTCTGCACAAGGGCACACAAGTAGGTACTGTAGGTGCACATTTACATTTTTCTGTATACACATATTATATACACAGTGGAGTATACACAGTGCAGTATACACAGTGGAGTATACAGTATACCGACAGTATCAACATGCAGTATACACAGTGCAGTATACACAGTGGAGTATACAGTAATAGAGCCCACAGTGTCTGCCACAACCTGTAATGACTCTAAGAGCACCGTGACACACAGCATCCAAGGATTTCCCTTTGGACTTTATTACATAAACACAAGTGGAAAGAAGCAGAAGAAAGGGCATCTGGCATAAAAAGTCAGTGTGTAGATTTAGTGCGACTACATGTTTGGAAACGCAGCATTTGCTGAATTGAAACAAGTTTCAGTTTGC
The DNA here is from genome assembly GCA_015082035.1 of Chaenogobius annularis. NCBI lineage: Eukaryota > Metazoa > Chordata > Actinopteri > Gobiiformes > Gobiidae > Chaenogobius > Chaenogobius annularis. The sequence continues at coordinate 602,619 of BJKM01000037.1, forward strand.
AGTTTGCCATGTAAAACGTTTTGAGATAAAACTGCTGTCATATTTTCTCCTCAAAATACAGTCCACTTACTGTATCTATTCTAGGTTTAGAATATCTAATAAACTCTTAGCTTTTAGAAAAAGACAATGCAGTCTTCAAGACAACCCCGTTTGCCCAAGAATTACACAAACAAACAAAAAAAATTCCAATAAGTCGCAGTCCCACATGGCGCCTGGAGTCTATTTCCACTCATCAGAAGTCCCTTAAGGCTGTGCTTCTTCCTCCCCCCTTCTACAAGCTCTGACATTTACTGGGTCCAACCTCGGATGCATGGAAGGAGCTAGGAGACATGATCAAGGGTCTTGTGTGTGCATCCTTGTTCTCATTAGGAGTCCCCCACCATCAGTCTTCTCTGCTTGACATGTCAGGGTTTATTAATCGCTTCAGGAAATATTATTGACCCAAACTTGCTGCTCTATATAGTGCTGCGGCGGTCCAAGCTCCACTGGAAGCGCAGTCCACCAGAGTGGGAGCGCCTGCATTCTCCACACTAACAAGGCCAACGAGCAGGATGTTTTCATTCACAGCAACATCGGAGGAAATATTCTGATATCAATTACAAACTGTGTGCCATTCTTTTGTCCTCAGTGCTTCAGCTCTGTCTTTTTTAAACAGACAAGAGGTTTATAAATGACTTGAAGTACGACGGCGCTAAAGATGTGGATGTATATGTTTAGAATCAACATAAAAATACAAAGAAACGGTATTATTTCTGCTGAGATTGATGCTGTTCGGGTTTAGCGTGTAACGTGTCTCAAACGCTCAATCGTCTATTCATTTGAGAAAGGCAAATACATCCATTTGAAAGAAGACCATGTCACATTTGGCGGCACAGGAGCGTTAAAACCATGCATAGATGAAAGAGTCAGGTCCGTTGTTGAACTTCGTAAGAGGCAAAGACGTCTGTTCGCGTTCTTGCAGCTTCAACAAAATTCTTTCGGGCTCGGACCTCTCACGCTGCATCCGAAGTTCTGCGTGCAACGTAGCTTTTCCTAACGTAGTTCTGTGCCGACACGCAAACCTTTCCCAAAGCTCTAAATTTAACCGAATGACCTGTTCCTAAACCTAATCCTAATCCTAATCCTAACTCTAGCCTTACCTAGATTATGGAAAAAGCCACTAGTGCAAAGTGGTGCTCGTGTGGCGGGACTGGGTTGAGAAAAAGAAATAAGTAATCAATCAATCCTGCCCAAAACTACACTCTGCCACTCCCTCCCCCAATGTTGTTGCTATGGAGATTATCAACAGTAAGTGGCAGCACAGTTTCGCAACAACTAACTAACAAACAAACAAAACAAACGATTTACTCTTTTTTTTTTTTTTGCTTAAACGATAGGTGGTAATCTTATAAACGTTTTTTTTTTTTTAACAATCGCTACAGTTTTTAATATAATCGATCCGCATTGGTTCGATTATCGGTCACAACGGCCAGATAAATGTACTTTCACCAGCCCGGATGTCGAGCTTCATTAATAGTTGCTTCAGGGAATAGAGTCGACCCGGACGTGCAAAGTGAGTGCGCCTTTAGTCTCAACACTGCGGTACTCGTAACAGTGTCTTCATTCATTCACTCCGGGCTCGGCGCTGGTCTTCAGGGAGAGGGGTTTTTTTTTTTTTATGCAGCTGCAACCCACACACCTGCAGCCGTGGAAGGACAAAAGCCTGTGCCTGACTGTAGGAAATGCACCAAATCTATAATAAAGTGTGCGTTTTGAAAGTCAGCAAAAACACATGTACTTATTTCAAAGTTTTGTGCTATTCAAATTCAAGTTTTTCAAGGTTTTTTGTTGTGTTATAATGCTGTTTCAACGTCAAAAACATACCTGGAAATGTGTTTTGAGTGTGACTAATTCTGCAATAAATCTATTACTATTATTATTATTTTTTGTGTCCCGATAATGAAAAACTAAAAATTAAATCATGTTTTTAAACGTATTAGTTGGAGGTTTAATTGTCAGACAAATGTGAAATCTCTGTAAGAAATATCAGCCTTATTTGAACGTTTAGATTATACAGTCAATTTGATCTCATTTTTAATTTTAAATGAGCTCTTTTTGCAGCATTTTGACTTCAAACGATATACTCAATATTCAAATTCTGCATATTTATTTTGTTTTCCATACATTTTCATGATTGTATACTGTCACTTTTAAAATGCCAAAGCCAAAATGTCCTAAAAGTACTGTTCAAAATGTAGTACTGCATAATATATGACCTCTAAGGCTGTAGTTTTACCCTGAGAGCTCATGAACCATCTTTACGACATGCTAACTCACTTCATAAGCCACATGTCACTCTTTTGAAGCGTCTGAAATATAGCATGTTCTCGTTTTAAAGTCAGGGCCTTGTAAAACCACGAAAAACATTTAATACTATAGTTTCCACGGTATTTATTAACGGGAAGCTAATGGTATTGTCCAAATGCTACTTTTTCTGTGTCGTTAGCTTTTGTTCTTTTATGCCGTCTTATTGTTGTTCGACTTTTGAAATTGAGATGTTACAGTATCCCATTCAGGAGGAGTTTGAAATAGCCCTAAACGACTACAAAACAGACACAGTCCCACTGATCCCACAGAAATGAGGAGTTCCACGACAGACAATCGCATATATGAAGTGCCTCCCTGAACTCGTGGAGATGCAAATTAAACGCAAAGGGCAGAAATTATATTGAATTGACTTTTTTGAGCTACGTTTAACCCTGGTCTAACATTGTTCCCTCATCAAAAACATACCTGGAGTAGCATGTAGCTTCACTCACGCAAGTTTGATGGATCCTGGTTAGAAAGTCCTCTCCCCTCCGACCGTCGAAAACGCTCCGTTCTGAATCCTGCCGATGACTGATGTTTTCTCGATCTGTGACGCGGCTCTGAGAATCTTCTGTGCTGTCTTTTTTTAAAGTCCATAACTCATCGCCGGACTGTACATTACTGCCGTCAAATCACAATCTTTACAACTGCGTGGCTGCGTCAGGGAGTGAACAGACCAGATTGAAGTGTTTATATTAACCTCGTGTAAAGATGCAAAACCCCAGTTGCTTTGACACATTTTCTTGTGGCATGTTTAAAGGCCAATAGCTGAAGAAATAATGCATAATATTTAGTGTAAAGTCGGTTTTATCGTTACATGCCTAGAAAAGTAATCCGTATTCATTTAAACAATTTTTTCATCCTTCGTACAATATAGCTAAACGTCTTTGATATTAATTGGCTTTTTTCTTTTCTAGTCAAGTGAAAACATTGTTACACGCCACCGAAAGATACACACCTTTAAATGTTGGCGATAAAATTCAGTGTTTTTTGCACTATATTCCATTCTTTCCTTTCCATATTGCCAATTTATTTAACACGTTATTCTCTGGTGCCTTTGTAAATTGCGTTGGGCGCACTTGCTTGTAGCGTCTCTTCTTTAGTGGTAACACAACATTCAGATGTATTCCCACTGCAGCTTTAAAGAGAAACGGGCCGAGTGAATCAATGCTGGCCCTAGACTCTGCAGGCTCCAGCGGTTTAATCGATCACTATCCTCCTCCGCCCTCCTCCGTCCACATTCTTCCACACTGGAGAGAAACGGGAGCGGTGTCAGTCAACCAAGACCCTCATCTGCGTCATCAGAGGGGGGTGGGTTCTAAATGACAATGCTATATGTCAGAGGCGGGCAATATATCAAAATGTAGAAAATATTGTGACAGTCGCTTTGAAGATATGCACATTTTAAATATATGCTACATTGCCACAAAAAGAGCCAGTGAATAAATACATGAAAATGAAAAAAGCTATGTTGTAAACTGATATTTCTGCACTTTTGTCAGATAATTCAACCTCAGCTAATGCGTCACGTCATGTTTGAACACATTTCTGTTGCATTGATTGACGAATATTCCAAAAAATATTGTCAGTATCACCCATATTTGATTAACTAAAATACACAATATGGGAGAAAAATGTGATATTCAAACTAAGTGTAGTATTACAATAACAAGATTATAAGATTGCAATATTGAAGTAAAGTAGAAAGTAAAATACTCATAGTCTATAGACTATAGTCAAACTGAAAAAAACAAACAATTGACGTTTTAAATTAAAAAGAAACCTACTGTCAGATGAGAACCTATATAATAAAAAGAATAAAAAGAAACAGTATAATAATAATAATAAACAATAACACTAATAATAATAATAGTAATAATAATAATATTAAACCATGCATCTGCGTCTATAATGTTTTGTTATGTGAACTATATGTGCAGGTTTGAAATAACACTAACAGTAATAATAATAATAATAATAATAATAATAATAATAATAATAATAATAATGATAACAATAATAATAATAATAATAATAATAATAATAATAATGATAATAATAATCATCATCATCATCATCATCATCATCATCATCATCATAATAACAATAAAAACATTATTAGTAACCCAAGGTGACTGTCAAAATGTTTCTGCAGCAAAAACTTGAATTTCATTAAAGTATCAATCTCTCTAAAGAAATATATTATTCCACCCTTTTATCGTATTTCATGTTCAATGAATGTATTTTAAAATGTAAGCTCTAAACGACTTGTGTCGAATCAATAATTGGAAAGCTGACATAACATTTATTTATGGTCAACTTTTTTGACTATTAACATTGCAATTATAGAAAATGTGATATTATGTTGTCCTAAAATGCTTCGTATTCGCTGAAATGATCAAATGAATAAAACAGTAAGACAATGACAGCGCTCCCTCTGGATCGCTTACTTTGGAAACCTGAGTCAAACCTGTTAAAGTTTACAGTTTCTTGTAAAATGTTGAAAGGGGAAAGTTGAAAGGTGGGTTTACAGGAAGCTGTCACAAAGCGCATGTGTTCAGACTAAACGGTACAGCCCCAAAGCTTAATACATTTGAGGAAATTAGGGCATAAAATGAAATACAAACATTCTAAAATATCACCTTTTAACAATGAACCTTTTGCAGTTTTTCTCCAGCTTTCTAATGACTGAACTGTAGTTTTGCATGCCTTCAAAACAACAACTTTGACAACTCTACAAATATATTTCTAGTACGTGTCACTGGGAATTTTCTTGTTGAATAAATGTAAAATTAAAGGTGGCTTATTTCTGGTGGAGGGTTGGTCGATTATTCAGTTTAGTTTTTAGTCCTTTTAGTTTTGATCAGTCGACTCGACAAACCATTGTTTCTATTGGACACTGAGACTTTTTAATGCATTTTTGACCAAATAAAGGTTGAAATATGGTGACTGAAGTCTTCTAAAACAGATGTATTTATTATTTTTACAAATTAAGTGTATTATGGAAGAAAATCTTAACTTGTTTATGATTTTTTTTTTTACATTTTGATGTCATAATTTTATTGTCTTTGTTATAAAGGATTATTTCTTATGTGTTTTAGAGCATAGTCTAGTTTAGTTTATTTGTTATTTATCCGGGACATTGTACATGTCAAAAATGCTGTAAATGCAATAAAATGCAATATATATGTACACATTTCAAGTGTATTAATTCAATCGTTAATTTAGTAAGACAAAAAAAAAAAATAACGATGATCAAAATATGACTATGATTACTCGTTGCAGCCCTAGTGGAGATGTTATGACTTTGCTCAGAGAATAATTCACAGCGTGGCATTAAACTTACATAAATATACATGGAGACAAGCAGTACCGCGAGTTACGGGTCAAATCTGCGGAAAGGCAAGCCCACTCGCTGTACGAGCTGAAGGCCTGTTTTTCAATTGGTTTTAGCAACACAAACAACTGTAATTGAACAGAAAATCGATGCGAGACCAAAAAAGTAACACAGTGCACCTTTAAAACAACAGTGCACCTTTAAAAACAACAGTGCGCCTTTAAAGACAAGAGCACATTTATGCCCCCACACTGATAAAGAATACGTCGTAGCCTTGACCAATGCTATCAACCAGATTAAGCGCTTTCTTTCCTAAAACAACAAGGGAAACCAAATATTTGTCTTTGTCAGATATGATCTCTGCAGTAACCAAGGTAATATTGCAACAAGCACTGATATGTAACGGCAGATTAAAAAAAAAAAAAATCAATCTAATTCATGCTCCTGTGTTGTCACCATGATAAAAGTTCAAACTCAAGTCATTTCCCTTGTCGATCAATATAAAGTTTGAAAAAATTATGTAAAAAACAGCCTTTCAACGTCATTTCCAACACAAAATATGAGTATTTATTTTAATTTTACCATCTGGTCTTACACTACTTCTGGAAAGGTCAAATTGTGTCCTATTTTTATACAATTATTTTCAGTATTTATTGTTTAAATGAGTATCTTTTTGTATATTTTAATACTAGTTTTAGTGTCAATATCTCTGTGTACATTTCCTTGGCTACAGTATTTTATTGACATTACATTGCATTAAAACAAACCTGTGCTTGTTGAAACAGCTTTGCACATTTTTTCTCATGGATCCGACAGCTTTGCCTCCTCCCTGTGGCGATCCGGGGCATTGCACTTGTGCCTTTCCTCCGGGGCAAATGATTGACCAGGATATGAGCGATTTGTCCCATTGTTTCCGAATGAACTTTGCGCCGCTGCACATTCCTTAAGGCGGGCGTCATGAATGGAGAAAAGAGCTTTCGATTAGAGGTTCTCAAACTCGAGCCTAATCTTTTTTATTGACCTTTATTTACACCAGGGAAAAAAACAAACAATTAAAACATACTGTGATACTCGTACTTAGTTGGATTTTGTCGTTTCAATCCTAATTTTCTCCTGTTTTCCATGTAATCCTGGGTTAGACCTGGTTTAGTCTCGGTTCTGTAGTCGTTACGTTCCTGGTTCAGTTCTGGTGTAATCTCGATTTAGAACTGGATTATTATAAATGTAAGGTTATTGTCCACTGTATTGAAAGCGTTCACCATTACATTGACACAACACGGAATCCATCAAACTTTACGCTGAATAAAAGTATTATAAAAAGTTTGTTTAAAAGAAGTGTCCTGAGTCCTGATTTAGTCCAAAAACCTGATTTAGACGTGACTGTTCTGGTTTAATCCTGGTTTAGTCTTGCTTTGGATTAGGTTAAATCTTGCATTTAAACTTGTCCTGATTTGGACCAAGTTTAGTTTTGATATAGACCTGTTCTGGTCCTCTTCTGGTCCGGGTTTAGTTCTAGGTTTAGTCCTAATTTTGTCCCAGTTTTTAGGGCTTGTTCAATTGTCCTGGTTTGGGCCCAGTTTGAGTCCTGATGTAGACTTAGTTTGCTTCTGTTGTAGTCCAGGTTTAATTCTGCTTATCTGGGACCTGAAATAGAGTCCAAGTCAAGTCCTGGCTTCCATGTTGCTTAGTTCAGGTTTAGCCTTGGTTTAGCCTTGGTTTAGACCTGGTTTAGACCTGGTTTAGACCTGGTTTGGACCTGGTTTAGACCTGGTTTAAATGTGACTTTGACATTGTATATATATATAGTTGTCTTGGACCTGGTTCAATCTTGCTTCAGTCCTGGTTTAGTCCACTTTTACAGCCTAAGACTTCATTAAACCTTGACATCGTCCACCATTTTCCCCATGCGTTCTGCCCGTCAACATGTCTGGCTCTAAATCTAATCTCCTGCTTTTTATTTTGTTTTCCCGCAGTCACAATGGTTCTGTTTTTGGTGGCGGCCACAACAACATCCAATCACTCCGGCAATGGGAACAATACACAAGGTGAGGGTCCGGGACATGTGAGTATGAGACACACTCGGCTGTTTGTCCTAATTGCAGTCATCGCGTCTTCCAGCAAGGTTGGCCTCACATGACATCACAACATATATACTTTCAAATCTGTTTAACTGTCCCGATTGCAGATTTGTTGTCCTGTTTTTTTTTTTGTAATCTCTGTAATTCCTGGTTTTATCGACACAAAACTAAACTGGCAGAAAGTTCAGTGTCGTCTCCATCATTATACGTAAACAAAAAGTGATTGTTTTTTTTTCACAATAGCATCAGAAAGTCACAGATGAAAGGTCTTTAATGCATGCAATTTTTCTCCTTTATTAAGCAACATCAAGTGTAAAAAAGACGTTGTTGGTTATCAAGGATTTGGCAAGGAATTTCTTTTTATTTCTTTTTTTTAAACATACAACAAAAATGTACATTAAAAAAAATATATAATAACAGTAATAATAATAAAAGCAATAATAATAATAATAATAATAATAATAAAAATAAAAAACATAAAAAAATAATACGTAATAGATAATCATAATCATAATCATAATTAATAATAATAAAGAAAAAGATTTTCCATGCGCCGTGAAGATGCTATATAGTGCCCTCTGCTGGCTTGTTTATATTTCAAAGATGCATATATTACTATAAATTTGTCTGCCCTACGCGGGACATTATTCAGGGTTTCATGCCATCTTTAGTGCTGTTTGAACGTTGTTAGTCCATAAATATGAGCGTGTCGGACAGATTTCACCGATATTTATTACAGAAATCCATTGTATCTGACTTTCTTTCTCCTCACATGACAAAGTGGTGAGCTGAGTGTCCGAATCGCTCCGTGACCGCGTGCAGTGAAGGGGGGGTGAGGGACTGGGGAGGACATTCAGACGCAGCCTTAGAATAATGCATTAGATAAAGGCCTTCTGGATTTCTGTTCTAACTTTGCGACTTCAAGCGTTACATGAAAATAAACTGATTGTTCTCCGCACTGACGGGCTAATGCTAAACACACGTATTTGCACCAGCTCATATGCCACACGTTCATCCAGACTAAATGGTAGGATTTCCTTTTCCATCTCTTAAAATAGAGCTGAGTGGATATGTGATAATGAAGCAGTGTTTTTGAGGGCATTTTTTTAAAATAACTTGCTTGAGTTTACTCGTTTCCTCGCGTCAGTGAAGGCGTTTTGGTCCAAACGTGTCTGAACTGAACAGCAAATGTGCACAAATGTTCGTCTTAGTAATCAGTTTGACTCTGGGGTATACTTTTGAATATGGAATCTAGCTTATATTGTACCATTTTCTTACAATTGTTGCATTTTTTTATGGCTAATCACTGCTGAAATGACCAAAGTGTTTCCTCTTGAGAATTTTCTTGTATAATGACTTTTTTATTAGATGTTTTAAAGTTGAAGGAAAATTCTACTTTCTCATATTGTAAAATGACCCACATACTATTCTATTTTTAAACTGCATCATCCCAGTTTACATATAAGTAACAAATAATAGCCCCTTTTGAATTCAGTCGCAGCAACGCATATTAAAAAAAAAGCTGCGATCGTGCAAAAAAAAAAAAACAGCACGAAAAAGAACGTTTGACAAAAGAAAATAATGAGAAATCTCGTGCTCAGACTCTCCTTTGTCTTGAAACCGTCTCCCTGGTTTCTGCCCCTCTGCATTTCCTGCTCCTGAAGTACATTTGTGTTGCTAGTCACTGCCGAAATTACAAAAATACTGCAGCAAAACTCCATGAAATAGAACGTTTTGCAAATTAAATTATCGCTCCTAAATCTTCCTTGTTTGCCGCTCCTAAAAGTACATTTTTGTGACTAATTACTGCTGAAATTACAAAGTTTTGCTTGAAAATGCAAATAAAACCGAACACTGAACTGAACAATGTCTGGAGGAATCCGTCTTTGTCTTCCGTCCTTTCTGGTCTTTACCCTCTTTGCTCTGCTGTCGCGTCCGCTCTTCCTGCTTCTGTTTCGCCCTGTGACCTTTCGGTGTGTGGTTCTTTTCCTCAGGACAGGCCGCCTCCCCGAGCCCCCACATCCTCCCCACGGTCCTGGTGCTGTCTCTGCTGCTGCTCATCATCGCGCTGCTCGCCTGGTACTGCCTCAGGTAAACGCAAATCAAATAATAACTAGAAACTTTGCAATGGCAGAAGCCATTGCGAGTGACTGCAGTAACGGTCAAATTAGAGCAAATCAACGGAAGACTGACGGCCTCTTTTATATAAGCGGTTCTGGGGCGCGGAGAGCACACTTCATTCTTTAGACTTAATTCTCTAGACTTCATTCTTTAGACTTAATTCTTTAGACTTCATTCTTTAGACTTAATTCTTTAGACTTAATTCTTCACTTTATTCTCTAGACTTTACTCTTTAGACTTTACTCTTTAGACTTAATTCTTCATTTTATTCTTTAGACTTTACTCTTTAGACTTTCCTCTTTAGACTTTACTCTAGACTTAATTCTTCATTTTATTCTTTAGACTTTACTTTTTAGACTTTCCTCTTTAGACTTAATTCTTTAGACTTAATTCTTCACTTTATTCTCTAGACTTCATTCTTTAGACTTTACTCTTTAGACTTTACTCTTTAGACTTTACTCTACTTACTTAATTCTTTAGACTTAATTCTTCACTTTATTCTCTAGACTTCATTCTTTAGACTTTACTCTTTAGACTTTACTCTTTAGACTTTACTCTTTAGACTTAATTCTTCACTTTACTCTTTAGACTTTATTCTCTCGACTTTACTCTTTAGACTTTACTCTTTAGACTTAATTCTTCACTTTACTCTTTAGACTTTCCTCTCTAGACTTTACTCTTTAGACTTTATTCTCTCGACTTTACTCTTTGGACTTTACTCTTTAGACTTAATTCTTCACTTTATTCTCTAGACTTCATTCTTTAGACTTTACTCTTTAGACTTTCCTCCTTAGACTTTATTCTTTAGACTTTAGCCTTTATTTGAGCAGCCAGAAAATGATCGTTATGAGATTGACATTTCCCTAAATGTAGTTCACTCTGACAACTTTGGTGCGTTTGTGCTGATGTTTAGTGTGTATTTAAGCCTGTTTTGGAGGGTCCGAGAGGCCAAACTACAAAATGGGGCGTAGGTCTGATGGACTTTTAGGATCCAGGGCACATCAAGGAATGCTGTGCAGAAATTTCACTAATAAAAGTCAAAGTAATGTTTATGCATTCCTGTAGGTGGCGCTAGAGCACCAATCATAATGGTTGGCACGTTATTGTAATCAGTGTTGTGAGGTGAACAAATGATTACAATTTCAACCCGATCAGATGAAGCGCGTTCGCTCCAAAATTATTTTTATGTGTTTGTGAGCATAAATTGCGCCCCTGCTGGCCAATAGTGAAAAATACACAATAGTTGCAATGGCAATGATGTCACACAGCACCAACATTCCACCACTCTAAAAGATAGGGAAAAATTCCAAGTTTTGAAGACGAATCCCGAAAATATGACAAGACGGCGGAATACCGAAAGCAAAAGGAGGAATCACACGAGAAATATCTACAAACCGAACTTTGAGTGACAAAAATCGGACAAGGAATGCGACCTGTGCGAGCCCCCGAAACACGGGATAAAGGTGGAAAAGAGAAAACAGCATAATAATAATAATAATAATAATAATAAAAAACTCTAGAACTAACAGTGGCCGTATTCTAGAATGCACTCAATAATGTAAAAAGGAGCAAACGACAACTCTTCGCACACATGACAGGACACAATAAAAGTGTGTGTCATGAGAAAAATACAAATCGCTGTTAGCAACCCACCCGGCCCTGCAGTGTTTATTTGTGCTTGCTTATTATTACCTTTCAAGAGTTTTGTGGCATATCCAACAGAAATGTGTAAAAACATGCCTTTAAACGTTTTAATTGAGGTTTCATTATCTGACAAATGCGAAACGTCTTTAAAATCACAAAAGTGCAGAAATATCACCTTCAGCGCTTATTTGAAAGTTTACAACCAGGATTACACAACTGAAGGTGTTGGGAGGTAACTAAATACATGTTCAGAATACTTATTTGGAGTAAATAGTAAAGTATCTGAATCAATACAGTTTGATGAAAAACACAGCTCTTGTGTGGTGTGAACTGCATAACAAACATGAAGATAGTTTAACCCTGTGTTGTGGTTTTGTGGCTCAAAGGCTTTATCATAGAAGATAGTGGTTGGATGAGCGAGGGGAGAGACATTCGGCAAATGTCGACGGCTGAACTTGAACAATGCCACGGCGTCAGCAACCCCGCATGGTGCAACGTTTACTTGGAAGAAGAGAGTACATTTGACTTTGAAAACTCTCCTTTCCGCTTGACTCATCGTCAGCGGAAGATTTCATTGTCATGGCGATTCATTAAAGTCGCACAGTGCAGCTTTAAGGGGCGGAGAAAGAGGCGCTTACATCTGACTCAAAGTCTTACTTATGACGGCCAAACTTTCATTCCCTCCTTCCTCCAATGCTGTGCCCGGCTGAAGTGGGAGGTGCCCCCGGGGGTGACAGGCCCACTTCCTCCTTTTAGTCACTGTGGGCGGAGTCTGTCCAGGAAGCTGCCCCGGCTGACACCCTTCTCACATGCGTCTCTAAGTGCAAAGAGTACACAGACCCAGCCACAGACCGGAGCAGAACTTTCCAACAAAATCACCTTCAAACATTTGGAGATAAGCGTCGTTCTGGGAGTTTATAGCTAATGAAAAGGAGTACATTTTCAAGTTTCAGATGGTACGATTGTTAACTTCAAAACTTTGTCTTCATACTCTCATTGTACATCGTTAAAATAGCCTTCATTCTGCATTTAATAACTGTGCGTTTTCTTTCTCCGTAGGTTAAAAAACCAGAGGAAAGCAGTCGTCACAACAGTTGACAAAAAGATTCCCAATGGCATCTTGGAAGAACAAGGTAACTTTTCATTTGAACAGTTTTAAGCCGCACATTTGATCATTTAAAGTTGATAATTGACAGGTTATAGATACAATTATGTTCGAGCACGAGAATGAGCATGCGCTGAAATAAATGTGCACAGTAGAGCATAATCTTTTGCGGTTCTAGCAGACTTCCTGTTGTATTTGAATAAAGTTTTAGCACCTTGGCACTGTTTATAGCAGGTTCGGTGTGTATTTCTGGTGTTGCTCGCAGCAGCGCTTTCAGTTTTTAGTTTCAGTGTGATCAGTAGTTTTTCTGTAATTTATCAGAGGAATCAAATGTGCAGGTGATCGTTTTTTTGGTCTGTTAAGTTAAAGCTGAAATCCTACACGTTTTGGTGGCGTCTGAAGCCAAAATACATGTTTATTTTGGAGAAATCGGTCATATTTTAAGGCATTTGTTGACGTTTTGATATATGGACACAATATACTTAAGATGGTCCACTACTTCCTGCCTTCACTCATTATAATTAACACATTCTTTAACATTGTGAGACTAATTTTGCGGCTCAACAAACTACTATTTGTACATTGAAAAAAAAAACAACATAGACTTTTGTACCGCTCTGTACTTTTAATATTACAAATGTTTTTTTTAAAAATTATATATACTATTAATTTACACTTAATTTGCCCCAGTGGGTTTTCTGATGTTACACAATGTATTACAACTCACAAAAAAAAAACCCCACAACATAATAATAATAATAATAAAAAAATCATAATAATAATTAAAAAAAAAAATCATAATGATAATAAAAATAAAAATAAAAATAAAAATACCACCACACATTGCCTTAAGAGATGCTGTAAGTCATGAAAAAAATATTATAAAAATCACTGTGTAAATTAGCTATTACAGTTGCTTTATGCCCCATTTAATTTTGATGGAAAGCTTGTTTTTATTAATTTTTTTTGCCTATTAAAATTGCTCCTATACTGTACTCTGTTTTAGATTTGGGATACAGTACTGAGTCCCTTTACACCACTTTACCCCCAGGTCTGGTATAAACGCGGTGACGGTGCAGCCCACTGAACGTACTAACAAATGCAATGTGTTGTTCAAATGGTGGACAAAATGGTTGACTAACAAACAACCCAGTCTTCTGAATCTGAACGTATCCATGGAGATAAAGGGGATTAGCGGATAGTGACGGTAGGAAATCGTATGTCACGTTTGTACTTTCCGTGTGAGACCTATTTTAGCCGGGTTTTTTTATTAAATGTATTAATTATCACAAAATAATCAGCAAACATAGACATAAGGGTTGAATATTGTTTTGTTTTGGTTTTTTTGCATTATCCTGAAGAAATTTCCTCTAATTGACAAACTAAATTGTGTTTTATCTTGACGATTTGGCATTGGATTTCGCTCTAAAATGCTAACGATGCTCAAAATCTGCACAATGATTATTTCAGTTCTCTCTGCCGCATCGCAATTAATTATCATCATACTTCTATCGCTTAGGATAGAACGAGAAATAGAGAAGCATTAGCCAAAACAATATATGAAATACACTTAAGAGCCATGGAACAATGTATTTAGCATCTTAAAGTGCCTATGACAGGTTTTTACGATTTTCTAATTTTGACTTTATTTGGTGTATTTGTACCTGTCGTACTTATACATTATAGTTTTACACCAATCGAGCAAGTATTTGTGGAGAAAATGTTGAAAAATCTGTAGAAAATGACAGGAAGTGACATCACATTAGTGACACTCTGTTTTTTTTTAACAAAATAAAGTCGCTCGTGTATATTTTCATTTGTCAAAGAAAAAAAAAAATGACATTAAACCTAAAAAATGACCTACTCTGTGATGAAAAAATGTTTGCAAAATTTTAAATGTATAAAACGTAACTGCATTTTAGTTCAATGAGTCGTCCAATTTGTCAGAGGCACTTTAAACTCTCCAAAGACTGAACCTCTGACAATTGTTACAGCAATTTAAAATGCCTGACCCTCTAAATTATGAGCTGGAGTCGACTAAAATCATCCTTGACTCTTGATTCTCAACTAAAGACATAATCTGTGCATTGATTAGTCGGCTAAAAGGGGCGTGGCACTGACATAAACCCCTAAACCTATTGAATATCTGTGATTTCACCAAGTATCTGCGCCCAAAGTGCACCGAAGACCACGAGTTTACAGGCGATCATGCGATTACAGATATTCGTACAGGCAGCTAATAGCGAAAAAGCAGATTAAGATCGCGATTCACGCCCTAATCTCAATTTAACTCACTGCACGCCTTCTCTTTTCCGCTGTTTGGAACCCTTTAAATTCACCCCGCAAAATAATACGGCGAGTTAAAAGCAGGTCCGAGGCACTCCTTGTATGTAGGACGCAGATCTGCTTTTCGATTGTTTATAATCTGATCTGAATCCTCTGACAAGCACTGGATTTTTGTCACAATCGAGTGAGCTAATATCTCCTTAATTTATACAATTTAGTTCGACCAAGACGCCATCGATGGTGTTTTGACTTTGGATCGCTCTGAACATCTGCACATTACAAATGATATAAATGTCCTCTGAATGACTTATTGAATTGTACGTATCGCTCGGGGCAAAAATCTCAATCCAACACCCTTTTTTAAATTGTTTTTATTTAATAGGGCTGAAAATTCTCTCTGAACCACTGGCAACCATTAAAGGGCCTCTGACGCAGTGAAGATAAATATATTTAGAATTTTGCAAAAAATTAAATAAAATGTTATCACCGAATAGCAAATTGTTTAGGTGTATAATTTCACTTCCTGTTGTAATTCATGACATTATACGGGGAAATTACTCAGCAAACACTGGGCAAAAACTCCTCTAATGTCACTTTATTTTTATTTTTATTGACTAATACAAATATAAGAGAGCGACTTATTTTGTTAAATTAAAGTTTAGAGGGTCCAAAAAGTTGTTTCTTTGTGTAAATCATGCATAAACTGAACGGAATGACCTAGTGTAATGTTACTTCCTGTCATTTTTCTACATTTTCTACATTATATTAGTGTAAAACTGTTATTTATATGTACAACAGGTATAAATACACAATAAAGTCAAATTAGAAAAGTGTCCAAATCTGTTGTACGTCACTTTAAGCCATTTAGAATGACAGGTTTCCCCCTAAATGGGATTCTGTGACCAGACGGTGGTCGGAGCAGTTCTAACCTCCGTGTTTGACCGTTCTTGAGACATGGATACGAAACTTCTCGAAGACTGGGTTGCATTGCTGTGATGATATGGAAATAAGTTTTGATTTGTTTGTGTTTGCTTGTGTGGGGGGGTTTCTCCTCAGGGTCTTGTCTTATTAACACTGGTGATCTCTGGAGATTGTTGAAAGTATTGAAAATATGAAATGCTGTTCAAATTCAGACTAACATTTTCATCTGCAGACGTGAAGGCTGTGTTCACACTTCCACACACGTAACAAAATCAGGACTAGACCAGGACTAGACCAGGGCTAAACTAGGTCTACATCCCAATTAAACTTGGGCCAAACCAGGACTAAACCGGGAACACACTGGGATTTGACCAGGACTACGACTAAACTAAACACGAGTCAAACCGCCACAAGACCAGAACTTAACCAGGAATAAATCAGAACTAGGACTTGACCAGGACTTGAAGAGGACAAAACCCGGTCTACAACAAAAGACTAAACTGGGTCCGAACCAGAACTAAGCCAAGACCAAGTGAGAATATTTGAGGAATCCAGCAGAACTTGACCAGGACTTGGAAGAGAACCAAACCCAATCTACATCAAGACTAAAACCAAAGACCAAACCAGAACTAGACCTGGACTAAACAGGACTAAAACAAGACTAGACCTGAACCAAACCAGGCCTACAGCGAGACTAAACTTGGGCTAAACCAGAACTAGACCAGGACTTTACGCGGACTAAACAGGACTATACCAGAGCTAAACGGACTCTACATTCCGATTAAACTAGGACCAAACCAAGATCAAACCAGGACCAAACCAGGACTAGGACAGGATCCAACTGTCCACACCAAAGACTAAACTGGGGCCAAACCAGAACTCAACCAGAACTAGACCTGAACTTAACCAGGACCTGATCAAGACTCCCAAACCAGGACCAAGCGTAGACGTGCGAACGCAGCCATTGACTCATCTTTCAACCAAACCCAATCCAACGTTTGCTCTGTTTGCACCTTGCCAAACTTACTAATCATTTAACTACCATGATGACATTTCCCCACACAGAGCAGCAGACCGTGGTCCTCCTGCCCAGATCCCCCTCAGCCTCCAAAACCTACTTCCCGATCGCGCTGGACCACCTGGAAGAGGAATACAGAGTACGATCGGCCGACGATGGAAAACTCTTCAGGGAGGAGTACAACGTAAGTGTATTAACAGGTGGTGGTGAAGTACTATTTACTCCAGCTGTGTAATTACAAAGTACAATGTAAGACACTCTGTCATTTGTCTGATCCCCCGTGCAGCCCGTGTCATTAAACGTGTGCTAAGATACGGGCCGAGTTGGGATAATACGTGCTGTTTGCGTAGACGACGCATTATTACGGTTTGCTGACGGCGGTCCGATCGTTGGCGGCGTTTCGGGACATGCGCTTGTAGCTGTAGTTGTTCAGCCCAAAGGCACAATGGTAGTGTGAAATGCGAGGACGGAAAACATGTGTGAAAGGTTGTGAGGCCTTGTGTTGTGTGTTATTTGTATGTCGTTTTAAAATATCAGCGTTAAGTACAAGATACTCCTTTTCATTCATTCTTTGTGTAACTTTATGTCAGCAAGTTATGAATGAAAAAAAATAAAAATACTAATAATATGGCCATTGTAGTGAAAATCCACAAACATAAAAAAAAGTATAATAATAACGATAATAATAATAATGATAATAATAATAATAATAATGATAATAATGATAATAATAATAATAATGATGATAATGATGATAATAATGATAATAATGATGATAATGATGATAATGATGATAATGATGATAATAATGATAATAATCATAATAATGATGATAATGATGATAATAATGATAATAATGATGATAATGATGATAATGATGATAATGATGATAATGATGATAATAATGATAATAATGATAATAATGATAATAATGATAATAATGATAATAATAATAATAATAGTGATGATGATAATAATGATAATAATAATAATAATAATAATAATAATAGTAACAAAAAAATGTACTATACTAAAATGAGGGCATGCAAAGTAAAATATGTGTAAGAATTAAAAATAAATATATAGAGCAAGATCAGAACCGCAGCATCGCATATATCACAGTATCACAATATTAAAGTAGTTTAATCCCTGAGTCTATTTTACATGTTATATTATTTTCATTGCTTGTCTCTGTGTATTCTTTTGTTGCAACACTTGTACTTCCTCATTGCGCTGCAAATGAAGGTTCTTTCATCTTATCTTGATTTACAAACACATGAGCGGCGATAAATAAGTGGCACAATAAAACACGTATTTAGTCCTAGTAATTAGTAATAGAACTTACTTATTGAACCCTTTAAAGCTCAAGTGTTACTGTACTACACAAAACAAATTAAAAATAAATTAAAAATGACCCAAACGTGCAATAAAAACATAATCACGACACAAATAATACTGAGCCCAAAAATATTATTAAAGCCGTCTTTTTTAAAATTTTCGTCAATAGAAGTAATTGCAGTGAATATATTTTAGGGCATCACTATGTTTTGGGTTTATTGTTTGCTATTCCTTTGTAAAAGTTCTTAACATTATTCTAATGTGACTAAAATAAAATACTATGGTTGTAGAATATAAAGTTTTAGTGCCAGTTATGGATTTAACAATAATCTATTATATTTATCAGGCTAAATGCATTGTTTTCATTTTCTACATAAAGACATTTTTAATGCTTATTAATTTTATAATATATCCATTATGATTGCATTCGAGGCATTTGGTACTGTTATAATAATGTACCAGGAAACTTGGATAATATTCCATAGTTATAATAGAAATCACAAGAATGAACTAGTTTAACATTTGTAGTTCTGTATTATTATTATTTTTGACTACACAATACTATGACAAGACCGTGTTTATTTTGTCTACTCAAATATTTATGTCATTGTTGAATTTTTGCTGATTAAAACTAAATAAAGACCGACAAAAATATTCAAAATGACAAAAACTATGACTAAACGTAGATATTTCCATCGACTAAATGTACCGATATTTTTGAACGAATATGAAAAACGGAACATAAATGAATGAAAGGAATGAGGAAACATTAGATCCAAGTTCCACTTTTTAATTTAGCCTCAAACATGTCTTTTTATGTCTCATGAAACAGTGAAGAGCTAAAACTACAACTAAATAAAAAATACTAAAACTAAAAAGAAATGCTTGACTTCATCTTGAATAAAACTGCAAATATTTTCAGTCAAAGTACAAAATCAACACTGTGTTTCCGTCAGTGACCCGTGACCTCCGCACACGCCCCTCAAAAGTACCCAGGGTTTTATTTCGATGAATGAATGAGGATCTGACCAGAGTGAGTCAGTGTGGCGCAGAGTGTGATTTGAGTGAGAAGAGGAAGTTCAGTGTCAGTGTTGCCGAGGAAGTGCTCACAGCGGCGACGCACGCGCACGCGCAGCGGATCGACTCCAGCACGACGTGAAGAGTGCAACGAACACGCTGTAGCACTGAATGAGACCTGTGTGCAGGGTTGGCCTACTTCGTCGTAGGAGGAGGAGTAAGGCAGAGAGAGTAGGAGACGTAGGAGGAGTAGTAGGAGGAGGAGTAGTAGGAGGAGTGAGTAGGAGGAGGAGTAGAGGAGAGTTAGTAGGTAGGAGTAGTAGGAGGAGTAGAGGAGTAGATAGGCAGAGTATAGGAGTAGGAGATGGAGTAGTAGGAGTAGAGAGTAGAGTAGTAGGAGGAGAGAGTAGTAGATAGTATAGAGTAGGAGGAGTAGGAGAGGATAGAAGTAGAGAGTAGGAGAGTAGTAGTAGGAGGAGTAGGAGGAGTATGTAGGAGGAGTAGTAGGAAGGAGTAGAAGTATAGTAGGAGAGTAGTAGGAGGAGTAGTAGGAGGAGTATGAGGAGAGATAGTAGGAGTAGGAGGAGGAGTAGGAGAGGAGTAGAGGAGAGAGGAGGAGTATAGTAGGAGGAGTAGGTAGAGGAGTAAGTAGTAGGAGAGTAGAGGAGTAGTAGTAGTAAGGAGTAGTTAGGAGTAGTAGTAGTAGGATAGTAGGAGGAGTAGTAGGAAGGTAGTAGTAGGAGGAGGAGTAGAGGAGGAGTAGGAGGAGTAGTATAGAGGAGTAGAGTAGGAGTAGTAGGAGTAGTAGGCAGGATAGAGAGTAGTAGTAGAAGTAGTGAGAGTAGTAGTAGGAGGAGAGTAGAGGAGATAGTAGAGGAGGAGTAGAGTAGGATAGTAGAGTAGGAGTAGTAGAGTAGTAGAGAGAGAGTAGAGTAGGAGAAGATAGGAGGATAGAGGAGTAGGAGGAGGTAGAGGAGTAGAGGAGTAGTAGAGATATAGTAGGAGGAGTAGAGGAGGAGGAGTAGAGAGTAGGAGGAGAGTAGTAGATAGAGTAGGATAGGAGTAGGGTGTAGGAACAATGATAAAAAGTCAAAGTACTGTACTTCGTTGCACTTTTTAGGTGTCTTCATTTAAGTACATTTTAAATGAGATATTTCAACTTCACTACATTTTGAAGCAGGTGTCTGTACTTTCTACTGCACTACACTTTTGAACTGAAAAGAACAAAGTACTTGTTCGAGGTGACATCCAGCCGGAAGTTTGGAGTTCAAGTCCTGGCGTTGAAGCGACTGAAATATATCTATAAATGACTAAAAGTAATAAATATGTTTGGTCTTTTCTGATCAAGATTACATACATTTGACTTGACTCGTTCTGAACGTACAGTTTTACTCATATTGAAGTAGATTCGATCTGTGTCTATCTGTACTTTTACAAACACACAAAACAGTACATTATACATCACCGGTAGTAGTTAGTAGTAAGTTAGGTCCATAGTAGTATTATACGTAATATTAGTTTTAATTGCTGCAATATTGAGCTGAGAACCTTTTAATTTTTACTTCACCAGGGAAAAGAATGAAGAACCATACTGGCTTAGGCCTACGTTACTCGAGAAACACGTTTTCTGTACCGCTTCCTGTTTCTAACTATAGTCTAAGCGTCAAAAAGTATAAAAATTGTTCATAAATGTCATTATAATACTGTTAGTTTGGTGTAAAATTGCTATAAAGTCATTTGTGGTAACGTCGTTCATGCTTGCTATCAAAAGATTTGTTTGTTGTTGTTTAGTTGCAGTAATTGTAGTAGTCGT
This sequence comes from Chaenogobius annularis, assembly GCA_015082035.1. Classification (NCBI taxonomy): domain Eukaryota; kingdom Metazoa; phylum Chordata; class Actinopteri; order Gobiiformes; family Gobiidae; genus Chaenogobius; species Chaenogobius annularis. The sequence continues at coordinate 623,643 of BJKM01000037.1, forward strand.
TAGGTCAGTTTAGTATTATTGTTTTTTGTCACTGGTTGGTAGTACTGTATAAATGAGGATAAGTAGAGACAGGAAATATTGATTATAGTAGAAGAAAAAGTTCGAAATAAACTCGAAATGATGAGCAATACAAATAATGTGGAAATATGAACGTAAAACTTCCACATTTTTGACTCGCCGTTTTGTTTCTTCAGTCGTTGCCGGGAGGAAATGTCCAGGGTCTGTACGAAGAGGCGAACAGAGAAGACAACAAGGAGAAGAACAGATACCCCAACATCCTCCCATGTGAGTCCAGCCACTGCACCACGCCCGAACACACCCGAGATACTGCCACAACGTACTGCAGCCCTCAGAGAATGAAGGCGGACGATTTTACATGAAGGGGCCGCACACGCCTGCAAGATGTGTGGCTCCAGTTCACCCGGCGGGACCCCCCTAACGGGACACCCCTAACGGACCCCCAACGACCCCCCTAACGGGACCCCCCCTCACGGGAACAAGCGGTAGGGAAGGAATGAATGACAACTGACAGAAAAGCTTCACTCCTGGTCACATGATTCACGATGAGCGTCGCACTGAGCAACAATAAACAGAAAATATTTAAAAAAAAATATTAAAAATAAGATTAAAAAAATAATAAATAATAAAATAATAATAAATATATAATAATAAATATAAATAAAATATATAAAAATAATATATATATGAAAATAAAGACCATAGGTAAGTAAAAGAAAAATAAGGGAGCGCTTTGTTGTTGTTGCGTTTTTGTTGTTCCGTGATCTGAATTCAGGAAAACAAACGAGAGCTTCCACTTTTCACGTTAGGTCAGGAGGACACAATGGAGTGGAGACCATGCAATTAGTGGAAGTTTATATAAGTGCGTTCAAAACTGGTCGTCTGGAAACATCTGCAGCGTATATATCGCAGCTTTGCCTCTCTTCAAAGCCAAGATAAATGCTTCTCACATCGTTCACAACTGTCTTTTATACATAAATGTAAGGTTTTGTATTTTGTATATATATTTTTTTCACTTTGTATAGAATTTTACTTATTTTTTTACATCTTTTAATGCACTTTTTAGGAAAGCACTTTGGTTCAGTTGTTGCTGTGGTAAAGCGCGGCGCAAATAAAGTTGTATTGATTGATTTAAAAAAAATAAAAATAAAAAATCACATTGAACAGAATATTGTTTATACAGTAAAGAAAAATTGATTAGATCTTTTTTTTTATACAAAACTTTTTTTTTATTTTTTACTTAATAATTATGATTTAAAGTATATTTGTTTGAGCAATAGTTCTTTCAGACCCTTGTTACTGTTTGTTTATTCATAAAGTCACCATACTCATCCCATAACTTTGCTCCACGATGTCAAAAAGAAAACTGCACTTGAGTTTTTGCTTGTCTAGTTTGATAAGAATGAACCAGGCATGAGATTAACCACATTTTATCCTAAGAATGAAGGTACATATTTGATGAATATTAATGTTTAATGAGGTTTTATTGTAAAAAAAAAGTGTCATGGCAAGTCTGTTTGTAGAGCAGATTTTGTATTTACATAACAGAAACGTCCACAAAATGTACTATTTCCTTCCAAATTCCGCCAACCACCCCACGCCACGCCCGAACTGAAACGCAACATAAATAATCATGTTTTTGCGCCACATCTGCACTAATATGAAAGCGTGTTTCCCCATAATCCTGGTCCAACCTGCGCTTTTCCGTGTCCAGACGATCATTCTCGAGTGGTGTTGACTCAGCTGGAGGGAGTTCCCTGCTCAGACTACATCAACGCTTCCTACATCGACGTGAGCCTGATTTTCAAACTCTACACCCTCGCTTAAAACGGCACAGAACATGCACGTTGACTGAATTATTGTGAATTTTCCACCAGGGTTTCACGGAAAAGAACAAATTCATAGGAGCGCAAGGTAAAATTAAAAAACGCTGGAAAACGCTGATGAAAGTTTGGACGTTTTTACGACGATGCTAAAGCTTGAACGTTTTTGTTGACCGCTGTTTGTTTTGCAGGTCCAAAAGAAGACACGGTGGCGGATTTCTGGCGAATGATTTGGGAACAGAAAGTATCGACAGTTGTCATGTTGACGAATCTGAAAGAGAGAAAAGAAGTGAGTGCCGCCGTTTGAGTCGAAATCGTTTGCTTTGAACTCGGGGAGAAAATGGTGCGGTTTTCCAAAAGGTTGTCCAAATAAGAGCAGCGACATTTTCAGGAGACGTAAAGTTAAATCCTGTCGCTTTGTGGTCTTGGGATCAAGTTTGTGAGCGGCTTTACAAAATTGAACTCTCTGAAAAACAAAATAAAGTCAAATGTGACAAAAACAGCCAGATTTAAAAAAGTTCTTAACATTTATATATATTTTTGGGCTTTATATTGAACCAAAAATACTTATTTTCTGGTTCTTATGATTATGTTTTGTCCTATTTTCCACCGTAAATTGCACAACTTTTCTCTGTGATTTTCCCACGATCTAACTTTTTGCGCCCCTTGCCAATACACAGATTTTGAATGCCAATACGGCTGCCTTTTCAACCACAGCCGTTGCATTCTTTTTACTCACACCGTTTTTTGGAAAATCCCACCCACTTCACCACTCCTCCACCTCGTCTTGAGAACACAAATTGCACTCCATTGTCCTAATCCTGCTGCTCTCCTTCAGCGAACAAGGTCTAACACGATCAATATGAGGCGAAATGGAGAGGATTTGAATCGGCGTGCTGCGTTTTAAAATCAATGGGAACATAATGGTGTGATAAAGTCCTGAGGGGAGTTTCATTACAGCGCTGGGGGGGCCTTAAATTAAGAGTCTGGCCCCTGTCTCACGGTGTAATGTAGACTGACCGCAGTGGAGCGGGCGGGAGTCGGGCTCACCTTTTCAAAGTCACGAAAATGCAATATATAGCAACAGTTACATAATGTCGTGGATGTTGTTCTGAAGATATGTACAATGCAAACTTGTGAGCGGATATTTCTGCACGTTTGGGATTCAGTTGACAGACATTTCACGTTTGTTTATGCGCTAAACCTCAACTAACACGTTAACAGACATGTTGGAACACACTGAACACTGTTTGAGTGACATAATATTGGTCTGCTCAACAAATTAGTAAATAAAATAAAATTAAATTAAATTAAATTAAATTAAATTAAATAACATAAAATGAAATAAAATAAGATAAGATAAGATTAAATTAAATTAAATTAAATTAAATTAAAAACTCAATGTTGGAGCTTTTGTTGTATTTGTTTGTCATCTGCTCCCGTCCGACCCAAGACAAGATACCAGCGAGTTTCAGCGAGTTCAGAATATTAAAACTCTGTACAAACACTTGGGACAGAAAGCAGCTCTCGTCCATCTGTTTTTTTGTGGAATATTTGCACAGATATGAAACGAGCAGACACAGAATGCAAACAAATAAATAAACAACAAGGTTAAGAAACGTATAAGGAAAAAAAGAGGCTGAAATATGATGAGAAAACAACAGCATAACATGGTGTTTAAACCTCGAAAAAACAATCAAGCTTGCATAGTAAGTCCTGCACAATAACCCGTGTAACGTTCTGTCTCCCCCTACAGGACAAGTGTTACCAGTACTGGCCGGACCAGGGCTGTTGGACGTATGGAAACATCCGAGTGGCAGTGGAGGACTTCACCATCCTCGTGGACTACACCATTCGCAAGTTCTGTGTACAAAATGTATGTCGCAATTAATATATTTAAAATTGTTAATTATTGTTATAGTTTTGTTTTATTATCTATTATATTATTGTTTAATTTTAATTATTGTTACCTTTATTAATGTCTATTTTATTCATCCGTATATTTTATTTTATTTAAACATTTCCCTTTTGTACCTAAAATAAGCTTTAAAATGCCATTGTGTAATTGAAAAGTAGATCATATAATTACATAACTCACTAATTTAATCATAATAATTTTGCCTAGGACTGGTATGAATAAGAAAAACCAAATGAATGCCTCAAAATCACAGGGACATTTTAAATCAAATGTTATAATCTTTATTTTAAATAGTTAAACTTGCTTTTTCGATTGTATGTTTTGAAATAAGACAACAAAACGAGTTGCTTTTCAGTGCATATTTAGCGCTGATTGACATTTAGCATGTTTTTTTCTTTTTTTTTTGTATTGAAATGTTTGTTTTGTCGTGTTTTGCTGCAGCAGGCGTCGGACACAGGTAAAAGCTCCCGTCTGGTCACTCAGCTGCACTTCACCAGTTGGCCAGATTTCGGGGTGCCCTTCTCCCCGATCGGGATGCTCAAGTTCCTCAAGAAAGTCAAAGCCGTCAACCCTTCCTTCGCCGGGCCCATCGTGGTCCACTGCAGGTACAGGCGAACAGACAATTGGTTTCACCTCAAAAAAGTAGTCCATCTTGACTTTTGTCCTTCATAGTAATGGCAGTAATGTAGTGGTCCTCATAATAGGCATAAAAGTGTCATTTACTACAGAAGACTCACAAAAAATACCTGGAAAAAAGCATAATATAACATATGTAGATCATTATTTTACATTGTGGTCATTGTTAACTGCAATTTAGATCTAAAACGGTTTGATATTAGAAGCGGGTCCATTGACTTACGACTTATTGTGAGAAAAAACATTACGATTTAGCAATTATTCACGATTAATTAGACTGTGACCAAACAACAGTGGAATCTTTCATTTTCCTTCATTCTCACGCTCCAACACGTTACTATTCCTCAAGTTTGTGACCGGCTTTACCAAATTGAACTCTCTGAAAAACAAAATAAAGTTAAATGTGACAAAAACAGCCAGATAAAAAGAAGTTCTTATTTTTTGGCTGTATATTTGAACAAAAAAATACTTAAATTTGCTTCTAAAATTGTCACGATTATTATTTTTCTGGTTTTATGATTATATTCTGACCTGAATAATCACGATTATCAATTCATCTAATAATCTTGACATCCCTACATGCAAGAATCAAGCAAAATACAACTCTAGAGTAATCTAATGACAAGGGAACAGCGTTAAAACATGCTTAAAAGTTCAGAATAGTCCATTTTACAGAAGATACTCCCTTTAAATACTATGGAAGAAATATGGGAATTTTACTTCTGGATCTGACATCATCTTCTAAATATTTCCAAACGCTTCCTGACGCAGAGAAACTTGTCCATGCCTTTATCTCCTCAAAACTGGACTTCTGTAATGGACTTCTCTCTTCTAAAAACATCCAAAAACCACACTATATTCAAAATCCAATCCAATAAATAAATCCCGTGCCACACTTCTCTTCACGGCGGATGGATGAGTTTTCCGTCTTGTTTCCGCTCCTCAGTGCTGGCGTCGGGCGGACGGGGACGTTCATCGTGATCGACGGAATGATCGACATGATGTACTCCGAGCAGAAGGTGGACGTGTTCGGGTTCGTGTCCAAGATCAGAGAACAGCGCTCGCAGCTCGTGCAGACGGATGTAAGTCGTAACGGTGCGGAAGGTCCGGTCCTGTCACCTTCTGGTGGCGTGGCGCAGATGTAACGCTTGGAAGTTGATTAAAGCTCCGTTTTTATCTGCATCTGACAGTAAACTATATCTAAACTCGTATGTAAACGTCAATGAAATGTTTAATCCCTTTAGTTTAGTCCGTATGTTCTTTAATTCTCAATGACTTAATCCATAAATGTTTTGTTGTGTTGGTAAATCTAATACTTTCTTTTTTACTTGTATATGTGTTTGAAAGGCTGCAAACAATTAACAAAAATAATTGTGATTATAGACACAAAAGTTTAAAATAATCCCAAAGACAGCAGCATTATTTAATCAAAATGTCATAATATTGATAATAATGATAATGATAATAATAATAATAATAATAATAATAATAATAATAATAATAATAATAATAATAATAATAATAATAATAATATAGTAATAATACATTTCAGATTTGTATTAATTATACATTTTATTCATAAATAATTCATTCTCTCTCTAAAGGCCTTCAGTCGCCATAATGCAACTCTTATTTGGTTAAAAATGTATCTAAAAACAATCTCAATGTACAATAGAACTTTCTCACCTAATCACTGACTAACTAAAGTACTAAAGTAAAAAAATCGATTTACAATAGTTTGATTCATTTTACCGTTATCCCACTCCCTAATATATGTTTTTGTAAGTTTGAATTAGCACATTAATAATATGTAAGTATTGTTTCTTTAACGTACTGTGTTTTCTTGCAGATGCAGTACTCGTTCATATACCAGGCGCTGCTTGAATACTACCTCTACGGAGACACGGAGCTGGACGTGTCGTCTTTAGAAGGACATCTACACAAACTGCACAACACCTACGCAGACGGGGACCGGGTCGGGCTGGAGGAGGAGTTCAAGGTGACTGGTCCTAACTGGGCATTTAAAGGGGCTGTGGTCCACGTGTTACCTAATGCACTCCGAGGGTCCCAATCGTCCACCGCAATGAGTTTATAAGCGCTTTTCACGACTTTCAGGGGAGCAAGCGGGTTTCACTCTAACCACAAGCAGCTAACAGCGCACTTCCTGCTTTGTGAAGAATAAAAAGTTGTCTTCAAGTAGATGTAGACAGTAAACTGCGGTCTCATTTTGGCCCTAAGAACTGCTTAGAATTGTGTACATCCCCTAAGACCCCAAGAACTGTGTACATCCCGTAAGACCCTAAGAACTGTTTACATACCCTAAGAACTGTGTACATCCCCCAAGACCCTAAGAACTGTGTACATCCCCCAAGACCCTAAGAACTGTGTACATCCCCTAAGACCCTAAGAACTGTGTACATCCCCTAAGACCCTAAGAACTGTGTACATCCCCCAAGACCCTAAGAACTGTGTACATCCCGTAAGACCCTAAGAACTGTGTACATCCCGTAAGACCCTAAGAACTGTGTACATCCCCTTAGACCCTAAGAACTGTGTACATCCCCTAAGAACTGTGTACATCCCCTAAGTCCCTAAGAACTGTGTAAAAAGTGAAAAATGAAGGGTAAATACAAAATGTGAATTTGTTTGGTTTATTTTCTTTGTAAATACACTGGATTGGCGTTCAAAAGAAAAATATATGATATAAATAGAAAAATATGTATGTAATGAAACTATAATACAGGAAAACAAATCCCAAAACATCGTATAAAGCAGTCAAAGTCGACATCAACACCTGCGAACTTGAAAATTGCATGATCAAATGAAGTGTCTCCAACCAATGTGTCCAAGCAGTTATATGCAGGAGTCTTCAGACGTTTTAGACCGTTTTAGATGATTGCACAGTAGTTACACACTCTTGAGATTCTAAAGCCTCCTCTGGCACATACTGCATGGCTTTCACTGGTTTCCTGTTCCTCTTCCTCCTCATTCCTCTGCATCCTGTCTCAGCGCCTTTGGATAAAATAGTTCCTCTATATCTTACAGTTATATAGTCGTATGTGTCCAGTCCTGCCACCTTTCTTCAATTATATGATAGCCGTCCTTCAAATCTGTTTTATCGATTTCTTCAGTGAAATACACACATTAATTCAGTAAAAAGTTGTCAACAAAAACAGTTAAATGCATTCGTTCTTGTTTTCGCATGCACGTTTGAGCCCACTTTAATCCTAGACTTGGTTTGATCCTGGTCTGGTCTGGTTTAGTCCAAGTTTAGTCACAATGTTGATGTCATTTTTTTTGTGTGACGCGGGCAAATGCGTACTCCAACGAAAACCATCCCGTCTCAGTTTAACCGGTGTTAATGCGGTGCTTGTGGAGTCGTCTTCTTTTGACGAACACGTTTTCATTCATGCTTTTTGTCGTGTTTAGAAACTGACCAACATGCGAATAATGAAAGAGAATATGCGAACGGGAAACCTTCCTGCCAACATGAAGAAAAACAGAGTGCTTCAAATCATCCCATGTAAGTGCGAAAAATTACATTACAGTATAATAACTCAGTAAGTATTCCTACAATCCTTTTGTGGAACTTCAAAACATTACAAGAACCCTTAATTGTATTGTATTTAATTGTATTTTGTTTTCTAATGGCCGTAAAGGGAAAATTACAATATATGATACAGAACTAAATAATAATACTGTAATAGTAAACACAGCACAGTTTAGAAGGAAAATATAGTTTGGGAACTTTTACAAAATGACGAAGATTTACAGATGTATCTAACTTTTGGAAACCTGACCTGTGCCTCTACTTGAATACATTCAGGGCAAAGTGTTGACGTTCCTCATAATATTGAACTATAATATTTAGTTTACTGTTTTGCAATACAAATCGACTTAATTTTCCCCCCTTTATTTATTATTTATTTAATTAATTACTCTTTATTTATTTTATTTATTTTATTTATTTTATTTATTTTATTTATTTTATTTATTTTATTTATTTTATTTAAATTTATTTTATTTATTTTTTTATTTTTTTATTTTATTTTATTTTTTTATTTTATTTTATTTATTTTTATTTTTTTTATTTTATTTTTATTTTATTTTATTTTATTTATTTTATTTATTTATTTTATTTTTATTTATTTTATTTTATTTTATTTATTTTTTATTTATTTATTTTATTTATTTATTTATTTATTTTATTTTATTATTTTTTATTTTATTTTATTTTATTTATTTTATTTATTTTATTTATTTTATTTATTTTATTTATTTATTTTATTTATTCTATTTATTGTGAACTTGGAAAAATCATCCAGATGCCCTGCCAGAAGAATAGTTCCAGTGGCACAAAAGTCTCCATAAATCATCTCTGTACTTGTCCTGGTTCGGTCTTGGTTTGATCCCGGTTTCTGTACTTTATTTGGCCCTGTTCAAGTCTTGGTTTAGTCCTGATCTAATCCAGGTTTAGTTACTGCAGTTCTTCTGTCCTGCTTTTGTCCCCGTTTCTGTGTTGGCGTCGTCACGTCTCGTGTAATTGGGGGTACCAGTGCGACGGGTTGTGTGTTTTACGTAATCCTTCTCCGGTCAGTGAACACATCCCACAGAGAACATGTTTTTCCCATGTGCTTTGAAACACGCTGAGGCATTTCCTGTGTGTTCTTGTTTCAGACGACTTCAACCGAGTCATTCTGTCCATGCGCCGGGGTCAAGAGTTCACCGACTACATCAACGCTTCCTTCATAGATGTAAGGACAATATACTATTAACACTACTACTACTACTACGACTACTACTACTACCACTACTACCTTCACTTCCTTCATAGATGTAAGGACAGTGTATTTGTGGGCTTGAGGGTGATGAACATCTAGTACAGTTAATTCATTCGCGATTGTTTGATGAATCTTGTTTGGTAAGTCCTCTTCCTCTGAGCCTCAGAAAAACACTTGTTTCCAAATGATAACATTTTGTGTGATGTCAAAGGAAGATATTCAGAGATCATCGCCAGACCTGTTTGGAGCATTTCTGCCATCAAATTGTGTTCATTACATCTGCCTGGACGCATTAACATGTTCGGGAAAGCTATTTTTTCGTTTTGAAATTCCCTCTGCTGCCAGTAGATGGTGTTCTAACACACTTCCTGATGAGGGAACGCCTCACGGATATAGTCATGCATGCTTTCAGTGGATTACATTCTAAAACATGAGATGCCAAAAGCGAGGTGTAAGGGCGTGTTTAAAGGTCATAATCATGTGTACTTTAATAATTCAAAGCTAAATATTATCTCTATTGAATGTGCAAAAGTCCTCAAACTATGTAGGACACCCCCCAAGACCCAGTCAGCAAATCTGTCCAAAAGCCCAAACTACTACTACTACTACTACTACTACTACTACTGCATCATCATTAATGTAAGTAATGTAAGAGACTACACGGCCATCTTTTAATATAGTTTAATACCACCAGTTTCAAATGCAATCGTTTTCATTATTTTCATATTTCTTGTCAATAGTTTCATCTGTAAAGCACTTTTTTTTTGTACACATCACCTCACATTCTGCATTAAGAGCTGCTTTTTATTACCCGCTCCAAACTGATCAATATACTGCGTTCCAGGGTTACCGGCAGAAGGACTACTTCATAGCCACTCAGGGCCCTGTGCCGCACACGGTGGAGGACTTCTGGAGGATGGTCTGGGAGTGGAAGTGTCACTCCATTGTAATGCTCACAGAACTCCAGGAGAGGGAGCAGGTGAGCTAAAGTACGGCGCCGTAGATAAGCGGTGGGAAAAGTGAGCGCAGTGCAATTTCGGCATAATATCTTTGCAGTTTATGACGTGAGATAATAACAGTGACTTTGACCGCATAAATAAGACAAAGGATGTGTAGTAGAAGTGTAATTCTTTGTTGATGTTTGTCCAGGATAAGTGTTGTCAGTACTGGCCGACGGAGGAGGCGGTGTCGTACGGGGACTTCAGGGTGGAGCTGAAGGCGGATACTCTGTGCGACACGTTCAGCCTCAGAGACCTGGTACTCTCCTGCGTGCCGGTGAGCACCGCACACTCAACGACTGTCAGATACATGTCATTTATACTGCTCTTAATACTAAATAAATGTTTACATGTTGATTATACGGCGCGTTTTACATAGAAACCCTTAAACTGACAAACCAAAAGGTCACGGAGGCGTTGTTTTGGTTTGAAAAGAAACAGATGTCGATCCAAGAAAATGCTGGTTTATTCTTCTGGTGGGTAAAGTAGCCAAAAATAGTATGATTACCGATACTTCACAATAAAGTACAAGTATAAAGTAGTGATTATTAGAACTACCACTCATGTAAGAGTATCTAGACATAACATCTGAGTATGTAATGTAATTGGAAAGACAAAACCGTTAAGTAAAGCATAAAATCTGGATACAAATGTTCAAATGATTTAATATCGTCAATATAAAAGCTTTTGTCATTTTGAAGAGGAGCCAAAGTGCTGTTACTTCAATAAAAATATTATTATTTTGTAGGCTTTATTAGAGAGGACAATTTAGCGTGGAATGGGAATGAGACAAGGGAGGACATGCAGCAAACTATTGGAGCGCCGACATGCATTAACTATATTTTCAAACAAAGCAACTGAATATGTTTGGCATGTATTTTCCAGTCATATTTTCAAATGTTCTAATAGCAAAGTCTCTGAAGAGTACTATATAAGGTGGAGGTAGTACTTTTAGTGTATTTTTTAAACTGTAAACTGGAAGTCAGCTTTATATTTCAGTTGGAAGTGCAAACTGATTCAAGAGATTCTCATAGTAATAAAAGTTTCATAAAGTTATTGTTGTAAGTTGAAGCTATCTCAGTTGTTCATAAATACTCAAGTAAACAACTACAAAATCAAATGGATGGTTGAAAAATCGAATGCGAATCAAAACCGATTAGATAAATGATATTCGAGGCATTGTGCTCACATTTCTCACAACCGCGTATTATTAGATACATTTTCATCCTAAAACAACAGATTTCATGTGGTTGAAGCACTCAGAAAAGGCTCTGTAGCGGTGTTATGTTCACAGACTCCAAATACAATTACTTCAATTCTGAATATATGTTTTTTTTAATCTTGATCTACTACACTCTTCACCCGATTTGATCTGCCAATTTTCTTACTCAAACGTAGCACCATGATAGAGAAACAACTGTCAAATAAATAAATCCAACAATGTGCCAAAATGGACAAACTGGTGAAGCGTTTGTATTTTATTTATTTCAAACAAAAATAAATATCCAACGCACTTTATGCTTAAATTTGTGTATTTTTTAAGCAAAAACATTTGTGGGAAGAATTAAACTTATGAATCCCGCTTAAGAAAATAAAAACAATACACAGAACTGCATAGAACAATTATTTTAGTACTTGACTTGTCAGTGATTATTTTTTTATACATTTTCTATTTGTAAAGGTATAAATTTTTAACCAAATAAAAATAAAAATAAGCCTAGATGTACACTATTTACAAAAAAAAAGCATATCATTCATAAAAATCACAAATTGTTTAATAATGCCGTTGTAATGGATAATATTTAATGATTATTAAAATAGTCAACAATTATTTTAATCGTTGATCAGTGATTCCGATTAATCGTTGCAGCCATTATGCAAATGCTATAATAAAACATATGCAAATTCATTCAGTCCATTTAAAAAAAAAAGAAAAAAATGACAATATGTATTTAGTTTCTATTACAACAACGCCTGAAATTACAACTATTTTTCAAATTAAAAATCAAGTCACTACTTTCTGCCCGATACATACTACATACATGACATAGTTCCTCACTTCTATGCAGTAGATTAGGTCAAGGACTAGAGCTGGTTTGAACCTGCTACTACTTTATTTGTGTAAAATATTCACTTGAGACCGATTAAACGTGACTTAGATTAAATTACATTGCTTTCTCTGTGTGTTCATGAAGCCGTAACCATCTCTCGCACGCTTCCAGCTGTAAAACTAGACAATGAGTTCAGTCTGACTCTCTGCACGAGCTGGGAGCGGAAATGTGGCAGGATGTCTTTAAAGTTATTACCCCGCCCTCGTAAAGCAAGAGTTAATTCGATTGGCCGCGCACACCTCTCTGCTTCCTGCGCCACTTATCCAGCGCTCTGATCGCCCCGCGCAGCTCGCATTAGGATACGTGAAGCTGAAGTAAATCGCATTTCAAAGGTATTCTGATCCTCAGCGTGAACGCGCGCTTCCTCCCCAGAGGGGGCAGTACATTTACTCTGTCGTGTTTGTTTGAGTCGCTTTTAGATACTTCTGAGTAGTTTCACAGTATCACAGAATACTTTTACCTGAGGATTCCAAACTTCCAGAACTACTACCACGAGCATTTTGTTGAAATTTGTATCCCTGACCAGTGTTCATTGATATGTTGTGTGTCTATAAATAATTACACAACAGAGTAAAGTCATTTAAGTCTCTCTGAGGTCCACATCTTTGACACCCGTTTGTGTCTGTGTGTCCCATTTGTGTCTTTGTGTCCCATGTGTGTCTTTGTGTCATTTGTGTCTTTGTGTCCCATTTTGTGTCTTTGTGTCCTTTGTGTCTTTGTGTCCCATTTGTGTCTGTGTGTCATTTGTGTTTTGTGTCCCATTTGTGTTTGTGTCTTTGTGTCCCATTTGTGTCTTTGTGTCCCATTTGTGTCTTTGTGTCCCATTTGTGTCTTTGTGTCCCATTTGTTCTTTGTGTCCCATTGTGTCCTTTGTGTCTTTGTGTCTTTTGTGTCCATTTGTGTCCTTTGGGTGTCCCATTTGTGTCTTTGTGTGTCATGTGTGTCCTTTGTGTGTCATGTGTGGCTTTGTGTGTCATGTGTGTCTTTGTGTGTCATGTGTGTTTTGTGTGTCATGTGTGTCTTTGTGTCCCATTTGTGTCTGTGTGTCCCGTTTGTTTCTGTGTGTCCCGTTTTGTTTCTGTGTGTCCGTTTGTGTCTTTTTCCCGTTTGTGTCTTTGTGTCCGTTTGCGTTGTGTCCCGTTTGTGTCCCGTTTGTGTCCCGTTTGGTGTCCTGTTCCCGTTTGTGTTCATGTCCGCAGGAGAAGCAGACGCGGCTGATCCGACACTTTCACTTCCACGGCTGGCCTGAGATCGGGATCCCGGCCGAGGGCAAAGGCATGATCGACATCATCGCCGCGGTGCAGAAGCAGCAGCAGCAGTCCGGCAACCACCCCATAGTCGTGCACTGCAGGTACTTTCAAACACCGGGAGGGAGAATACTATACACAGAGTAATGCACTGCAGGTACTTCAAACACCGGAGGGAGAATACTATACACAGAGTAATGCACTGCAGGTACTTCAAACACCGGGAGGGAGAATACTATACACAGAGTAATGCACTGCAGGTACTTCAAACACCGAGGAGGGAGAATACTATAACACGAGTAATGCACTGCAAGTACTTCAAACACCAAGAGAATAGTGACCTTCTCCTTGTGTCCCCCCTCTTCTTCCGCGCTGACCTCTCCTTGTGTCCGCCCTCTTCTTCCTCGCTGACCTCTCGTTTGTGTCCGCCCTCTTCTTCCTCGCTGACCTCTCCTTGTATCCCGCCGCCCTCTTCTTCCGCGCTGACTCTCGTCGTTGCGTCCCGCCTCTCTTCTTCCGCGCTGACCTCTCCTTGTGTCCCGCCTCTTCTTCCACACCGACCTCTCCTTGTGTCCCGCCCTCTTCTTCTGCGCTGACCTCTCGTTGTGTCCCGCCCTCTTCTTCTGCGCTGACCTCTCCTTGTGTCCCGCCCTCTTCTTCTGGCTGACCTCGTCGTTGTGTCCGCCCCTTTCTTCCGCGCTGACCTCTTCGTGCTCCCGCCCTCTTCTTCCACACTGATTGTGTCCCGCCCTCTTCTTCCCCTACCTCCTTGTGTCCCGCCCCTCTTCTTCCGCGTGACTCCTTGTGTCCCCCTCTTCTACCGTCGCTGACGCTCTCTTGTGTCCCGCCCTCTTCTTCCACGCTGACCTCTCCTTGTGTCCCGCCCTCTTCTTCCTCGCTGACCTCTCCTTGTGTCCCGCCCTCTTCTTCCGCTGACCATCCTTGTGTCCCGCCCTCTTCTTCCGCGCTGACCTCCTTGTGTCCCGCCCTCTTCTTCCTCCGTGACCTCTCCTTGTGTCCCGCCCTCTTCTTCCGCGCTGACCTCTCCTTGTGTCCCGCCCTCTTCTTCCGCGCTGACTCTCTTCTTTGTTGTCCCGCCCTCTTCTCGCGCGACCTCTCGTTGCGTCCCGCCCTCTTCTTCCGCGCTGACCTCTCGTTGTGTCCCGCCCTCTTCTTCCTCGCTGACCTTCTCGTTGCGTCCCGCCCTCTTCTTCCGCGCTGACCTCTCCTTGTGTCCCGCCCTCTTCTTCCGCTGTGACCTCTCGTTGTGTCCGCCTCTTCTTCCTGTGCTGACCTCTCCTTGTGTCCCGCCCTCTTCTTCCCACGCACCGACCTTCGTTTGTCCCCCCTCTCTCTTCTACGCTGGCTCTTGACTATCGTTGTGTCTGCCCTCTTTTCTCGCTGACCTCGTTGCGTCCCGCCTCTTCTTCCGCCTGACCTCTCCTTGTGTCCCGCCCTCTTCTTCCTCGCTGACCTCTCGTTGCGTCCTGCCCTCTTCTTCCTCGCTGACCTCTCGTTGTGTTGCAGTGCCGGGGCGGGGAGGACAGGTACGTTCATCGCTCTCAGTAACATCCTGGAGCGGGTCAAAGCGGAGGGCTGCTGGACGTGTTTCAGACGGTCAAGAGTTTACGCATGCAGAGGCCTCACATGGTCCAGACTGTGGTGAGTACAAGTACAAATAACACAAATACTACTGTGAGACTATGAAGGCTTGAATCTACTCTACTATGTAAATGCAGAGGCTTAAGAAAGACTAATGTTACTTCAAAATAATTCACTCAAGTACTAATGAATTAAGAGACCTGAGGAGTTACTCAAGTAAGAGTAGTTGGAAGTAAACAACACTTTTAATCAGTTAAGAGTACTTTTTCTTCAATAAAAGATGTACTCAACTCGGAGCAAAAGCATAGTACAATTTCTTTAAAAAGTACTGTAAATGTAACCGAATCTTTTTAATTTTAATTTTAATTTTAATTTATTTTAATTTTAATTTATATTTATTATTTTAATTTATTTTAATTTTTTATTTTTTATTATTTTATTTTTTTATTATTATTATTATTATTATTTTCTATTATTTATTTTAAGTGGATCCAAAACTAAAATAAAAAGACATCACATCTAAATGATCACACACACAATCTGAGTGTAAATATATGACAGAAAAGGGATTTAAGGCAAGAAATGAATGCCAAATTGCTACACAACTGGTTCAGCATTAACTCACACAGTACTACTCTCAAAATAGAATTATACTTTACATAAATACAAAGGACATCAGTATACTCCACATTTGATCTGTTTATGACTTCAAATCAATCCATAATTGCTAAAGCCATAACACATTTTGAACTGCGATACATTGATATATTAGTAAAAAATATTGCGATCATATTGAAATGACTTTATAATTTTTTAGAATCCCGGCAAACTCTTTTCTGAATGAACAGATCATGAAAACTAAACTAAAAAACTAAAAAATGAGCTGCAATATATAAACTCAACACAATGAAAGTACTTAATTAACAGTCGTTTTATTAATGAGTCGTGGAAATGAAGCCTCTAGAGCGAAAAAACACACATTTATCATATATTGAACGATAAATCACCGTAGTAATTGTTGTGACAGGCCTAATAACTGCACACAATTCGTCATTTATTTCTCATTTTCATAATTGCTTTCTCTGGCTGTTTTCCAGGAACAGTACGACTTCTGCTACAAGGTGGTACAAGACTTTGTGGACATTTTCTCAGACTATGCCAATTTCAAATGACAAAATTTGCCTTAAAAACATAATTTGTAATGTTGTTTTCTAATTGCTGTTTTTGTGTTTCTCGGGTCAAAAAAACGATCTTCTATTTTGCTATGCACACGTCCCACTCCGGTTACTAAACAGCCCCGCCCTGCTGTACTATAATGTATGTTAGTGCATAAAACTTGTACATGAGAAAAAAAAAGTTTATGTATATTTCACATTATGTATGATAATTAATTTGAACCGTTTTGTCCCATTGTATAATATGTATTTTAATGTCTATTGCATTGATAATTATTTTAAGACTTGTAGTTATTGTAAATGTATTTATGTTCCGATTCTTTGACAGGAATGTTTGGATTGTTACCTTGTTTTTCCAATGTAATATGAAGCATTTTGGCGATTGCTTTTTATCCCGTTTCAGCTCAAATTGACGAAGCTCAACACCGAGCTCTGAAACCAATTGTGAATGTGACGAGTTTTCTCACCCAAGCCATAAAACTGCAGACCGGCATGAGCTTCCTCTGGGGGGATGGTTTGGGATTTTGAAGTCACGATTTTGTGGGACACCGGTGAAAGCAGCAAAAATAGATTCCCAAAAAAAAAAAAAGTGGTTCTGAATTGTTTTCAAGACTTTAAAGTGGTGCCTCTGACAGGTCGGACGACTCGCTGAACTAAAATGCAGTTGAGATAATTATATTTTGAATTTGGCTAAAAAATATTTAAAAATGTATCACACAGAAAAGCAAATTTTTTAGGTTTATAACTTCACTTCCTGTTTGTAAGTGATGACGTTACACTAGGAAATTACCCAGCAAACACTAGGCAAAAATTCATCTGATGTCACAATTCTTTTTATTTGACAAATAAACTATATGAGAGCATGTTTATTTTGTTGAATTCATGTTTAGAGAGTCAAAAAAGTTGTTTCTTTTGTGTGAGTTCTGCATAAACTTTGACTGGAATGAGTGCGATGTCACTTCCTGTCATTTTCTACAGATTTTTCCCCACATATACCTGCTCGATTGGTGTAAAACTATATTTATATAGTGTACAACAGGTATAAATACACCAAATAAAGTCAAAATGAGAACATCTTAAAAACCTGTCATAGGCACTTTAACTTCAGTTTACTTTATTTGCAGTCACAATGTTGTTGTTTTGAGACTGATGTTAATTAAATGTATTTGTATAGCTCCATTCGCACAAAAAAGCAATTCAAAGTGCTTTACAAAAACATGAAAAGATACATTAGAATACTAAATAAACAACAATACGAACAATAAGAACAAATGAAAGCGGAACAAAAATTAAGTTAAGTATAAAATATATGTGTTTATTAAATCAATGTACAGTTTAGAAAGGTAATTTGAAAGCATATATTTTAATAGAAGTCTATTTTGTCTTCGGGTGCATTAACAATGATTACAGTGGTCTAGTTCTGGTCTAGTTCTGGTCTAGTCCTGGTCCAGTCCTGGTCCAGTCCTGGTCTAGTCCTGGTCTAGTTCTGGTCTAGTCCTGGTCTACTTCTGGTCTAGTCCTGGTCTAGTCCTGGTCTAGTCCTGGTCTAGTTCTGGTCTAGTTCTGGTCTAGTTCTGGTCTAGTTCCTGGTCTAGTCCTGGTCCTAGTCCTGGTCCAGTCCTGGTCTAGTCCTGGTCTAGTTCTGGTCTAGTCCTGGTCTAGTCCTGGTCTACTTCTGGTCTAGTCTGGTCTAGTCTGGTCTAGTCCTGGTCTAGTCTGGTCCTGGTCTAGTCCTGGTCTAGTTCTGGTCTAGTTCTGGTCTAGTCTGGTCTAGTCTGGTCTAGGTCTAGTTCTGGTCTAGTCCTGGTCTAGTCCTGGTCTAGTCCTGTCTAGTCCTGGTCCAGTCCTGGTCAGTCCTGGTCTAGTCCTGTCTAGTCTAGTCCTGGTTCACTTCGACGTTGTTTTACTTCCAGGTTTAAGCTGCGTTCACACGTGTCATTATTTGGTCCTAAACTAAACACATGTTTAGCCCTGAGGTTGACTCTGTTTGGTCTCGTTCTAGTCCTGGTTTGGTCCTGGTCTAGTCAGGTTTTGTTTTTGGCTTTTGTCCTGGTTTAAGTCCCAAAAGTGATGTCGCGTTTGTGCAAGTGTGAACCCACCTTAACCTTCAAGTCTTGCAAATAATCCCTTATTATTCAACATTTGCATTCTATTCTTTTACTTTACTCTTTTAGGCCAATGAGAAACAGTATATTAGATCATAAATGGATTAATTAGTACAGTTTTTGTTCTTTTTTGTTCATCTAAGTGACTGGAAATGAACTTTTACAAACCTTTTTTCGGACCTTTTAAGCAGAGTTTTCTTTTATTGAAAGAAAGTATGTTGCTGTGTCTATTTGTTAGTTGCAGCAAGGCCATATTTTGTCTGTTGATCGGGCAAATTTGGCACATCAATAAATGTAAGACTTCACCACATATAGAATCAACAAAACCACTTCAAAATCCTAAACTGTTCATTCTATTTTAGGCGGTTTACAGCATCACTGGACTCTGGACAGGAAAATGCGACTAAAAGCACATATTTATGAACTTAACTTGCTTTAACTCGTCTCTCTTTAACTCTTCTGCAGCTAAACGTTTATGAATTAGTGCCGTTTGCTTTCATTGGACGAGACATCGCGGCCGAGAGTTCGAAGTTCATGTTGCAATGTGAATACAGATCAATGCAGTAAAACCAGTGATTCAAACGTGTTGTGTGATCCCACCACAGCCCACAGTGGTGCTTCAGTGCCTGCCTATGCCAAAAGCACATATTCCCTCATCAGCAGAAACAATAAAGACTTTGTTTTGGCTACTTATAAACAAACTGTGTCGGGAAGTTTCTTTGTTATGTTGTTACTGTTCCTTTTTTGCATACAGGATTAATGATAATTTAGCTTTTTACTGTATCTTCAACGTGAGTATCTTTTAAAGCTTCAATTTGTGCTGCAGTGAATCATCGAGACGAGTCAAGTATTAAAATAGTTGTAAGTGTATTTTTTTTGTTTTTATAATCGTAGTCTTTATCTGGACGATACAGACTCTAAAACGTGTGCCAAAAGGCGTTTTAGAACAAAAACGGCAACATCATTAAATCTTCTCATTAATAAAACGCTTTAATCGCGAACATTCTCCGGAAACTTTCCGTCAACGTGCGGATTTTAATCTTTATTTATTTTTTTAAATATTTTAAAATCTCAATGTACGATAGAAATAATTGTTTGACAAGTCGACTAATAAAAAAAAAGCCTAATTTCTGACTAGTTTACTTCTGAAACAATCATTACTTACAACCCTAGCTTCAATAAATTATGTATACTTAACAAACTAGTACTTTTTCAGACTTTTTAAATTACTTTTGGACTCCTTAGCCCTGTGTTTTTACATTGTATGACCTAAAATAATAATGCAAAAAATAAAAAACATTAACTTTGACATAGAATATTCCACAGTATTGTATTTGTTCTGTAATAGGCATTTCTATTATAACGAAAATAGTTGGCCTAGTGGCATTTCCTGCTTGTCTCCATGGCAACGGGCAACTTTAATGAACGTTCCAGGAAAAGCTTGAGAGACAAGCAGGTGGCGAACCCTCCTGAGAAGTTACGTCACATGAATTTGTATTAAGTATGTATGTTTATTTACTGTACATCACCAGTAGAGGGCACAAGAACGCCTGCCGCTAGCACAACAAAGTAGTGAAGTAGATGGGCAATAAAATGGCAGCTGATAATGTCAAAGCAGACCTGGAATGTTTTGGGGGGTGATTTAGTCATATGCAACGCAATAATAATGAGTAGAAGTAAAAATATATAAATAAATAAGTCGTAAAATGAAAATGTCAAGTTCAAGATTTGTTCAGTGGTGGAAGAAGTAATCCATTTGGTAGTGCAGATACAGGAACAGAAATGTACTCAAAGTATCACTTATAATGTACGCAAATCAACTTAAGTAAAAGTATTGAAGTGCATGATTGAATTTTAACTTTTAGAGTAAAAAGTCAGAGTATTTTGCGCAGATTTGTGATGAGAGTTAAAGCCTGAAATCTTGCTTTTTTTTTGTCAATCAAAACCCCTCGAACCAAAAACATTAAGTACTTTTTACATTTTAGTCCTTTTCAAACATGTTTTGCAGTAGAAAGTACAGATTCCTGCTCTCTAATACAGTAAAATGTACTAAATAAGTGCAGAAATGGTGCTTTTTCATTTCACTGGATTTGTGTTGTAGTATTGATTCGTTCAGATGGACAACAATGCTACAATAAAACACTTTATAATAAGACATGTTTACAAAGCATTTATAAAAGTTTAATCATCATTAATTAATCATTGACAAACATAATCATAAACAATCATTAACCCTAACTTAAGTAAATAATAATTAAACATGTTTTAAACAACATTAAACAACATTAGTGAATTTATTTTATTTTATTCTTTGTCAACAATAGTTAAACATTTATAAATGCTTTGTAGATGAGGCTTAGAGTAAATCATTAGTTAATTTTTGTTCATGATTTGTAACTGATTATTAAATATGTGTTAATAATATTTTTTTTAAATTGACAATGATTAATTAACATTTATAAATGCTTTGTATATTCCTTAATTATAAAGTGTTACCAATAAAACTAATGAATAAATGACTAAGGATCTTTGGAGGTTTTATCTTTATACTAAACATCTAACCAACAGGGGGCAGTGTGTACCAATGAACGCTTAAGTGAATTAAGTCTTAATCATATTATACATTTTGATTTATTTGACAGAACAACAAGTCCAGCATTTAAAGTGATTAAAGTCATGGTTTATAAGTGACACGAGGGAATAATTATCCAATCCAAACGTGTTCAAAAACAGCAATGAAACAAAACAAGGCCATAAATATAAGTCTGATTAGATCCAGATTATTCCCAAATGTTCTGTACGTGCTATACTAAATTACGCACTCTCTCTCCTTTTTATTTTCTTGTTTTTTCTCCTTACAACACACATACAATTTCGTCAAAACTTGCTGTACAAAGTGTTCAGTTATGACGGTTGTTGTATTAGTAGTAGTAGTAATAGTAAAGTAGGATATTTAAAACGTGCCTTTCATATTTCTATTTTGAATTTCACTGTAGTTACTCCAGCAAAAATTAGGAGTTAAATATGTCAATCAATGTGCTTTTTATCATCATATTGTTCATCGATGGGCCAATATGAGTCCAGGTTTTGTGGCCGCTTTGGGACTAAGGGTGGGACGCGGACACGTATTATTTGGACCGCCACAAACTTTACATTCCTGTCATTCTAAAGCAAAAATTCGGGTGGTCCTTGACCAGTGCTTTAAAATCATTAAAAGGCATAAAATGATTTAATTCAAAAAGTCTCTGTGTTTTGTTCCACAGGAGGGAGCAGAGTTGCTGAAAGCCTTTTTTCCTGTCTCTGTGTTAAAACAATGGGGCTGTAAAATAAAAATTTCCTGAGACCTCAAACTGTGAATACCTGATCTGATGTGCAATAAACTTGATAAATAATCAGTCAAAATGCAAACTAGAGCTTTCTACACAAACAAAAGGCAGTGCTGTTCTCTGATTGCCATTCTACTTCAGAGTATAATTGACAGTGGTGAGTTCTGTGTCCTTCTCCTGTAATGAACCTTAGAGCTGAATGAAAAACCGAGTTCAGAGGTTTTAACCCTGTTGCTGTAGAATGCATTTATATATAATGTCACCATAATCTAGAACTGAGAGAAATGTAGCCTGGATTAACTGTTTTCTACAATTAAGAGGAAAACATTATTTATTTCTAAAGAAGAATGACAATCTGGCTTTAAGATTATTTGTAAGCTCTTGTACGTGTTTGTTGAAGGAGAGTTTATTATCAATCCAGATGCCCAAGTATTTGTAATGGGGTACTTGTTCAATCATATTACCATCGAGCGTGAGAATAGATATATTTTTTGGGTCACTAGAGTGTCTTTTGGAGAACAGCATACATTTTGTTTTATCATACAGAATTGCATCATCTGCATATAAGTGGATGCTACTGTGTTTTAGTTATGCCCAATTGAGTTTATATAAATTATATATAACAGTGGTCCAAGGACAGAGCCTTGAGGAACACCTTTATTAAGGTGAGAAAATTCAGATTGAAAGCCATTAAACAAAATAGAGTTGCTCTCATTTATTTTTATTTGTTCCCCCCAAAAAATGGTGACATTAGTTTTTGACCAGTGTTTGTTGGGTAATTTCCTAGTGTGATGTCATCAATTAAAAACAGCAAGTGAAATTATAAACCTAAAAAAATTGCTATTCTGGGATAAAACATTTTTTAATCATTTTTAGCAAAATTCGAAATGTATTTATCTTAACTGCATTTTAGTTCAATGAGTCGTCCAACCTGTCAGAGGCGCTTTAACTTTATTTAGGGCCAGAAATACTGATGATAGGATATACAAAAACAACTCTGGGGAACTCCGGAGCTCTATACGACATCGCAAAACTGAGAAATTTGGAACCAAGTGTTTTACTGAGGCCAAGAGAGTACCACCACAAGAGTGAAAACAACTCCAGCTATGTTTTTGACCTGCGAACATTGTTATAACACAGTTGAAGCACAAACTTAGCATATTAACTGTCCTTTAAAGTAGGAGTACGTCCAACTGTGTTATTGATCGCAATGAGAATTTAGAATTTAGAAGCTCTTTATTCCTGAATAAACATGTTTGCTCCGTCATGAACACAACACGTCGGCATATAAACAGCTCCGTCAGCATATTTACACTGCAACATATACTCCGGGTTCCATGGCGACCTAATCCTACAAATGGAAAGCAAATTAGCCGTCAGCCTCCTGCCAGTCACAATATAAATGAAGTTGTATGTGGAGGAACGGACTAAGCGGTTTTATGTGCTGTACTTTACGTGAGCTGCTCTAGTTTCTCCAAAACTTGAGAAGTGCCCTACTTTTCCCGTGTTTTTCTCCATAGACATAACCAGTGCTTTTCTTTTTGTGTGGTGCTTTTTATAACCAAGAAGGAGATTTACAGACGCGGTGAAAGAGGACATGAAGTTAGTTAGAGGAAGGAGGAATAAGGAGGTCAGTCGATAGGAGCGGCCAAAAATAGAGGAACTTTTCTTTTGGAGCGTCCGCCACCTGCCTGTGTCTGTGGATATGTTATCTCTCCCAAAATGTAATAAATGCATCAGTTTAATGCCGTACAAATGTAGAAAGCAATAACATCGCCATAGACAATCCTCCAAAAGAAACGTTTTTAACTATAATTTTCCCTTTTTTTTAACAGTTTGAAGGTCAGAACGTATAAAAGTAATATCCTACAGAAACTTTGCAATAAATGGCGATAATGTAACAAAAGGGTGTGTCCCCAAACCAGAGCTAATTGGTGAATGAACCGGATGATCCATTAGATACAGAGATTTCAGACTAAAAGGGGAAAGAACTGCACTTAAGAACTTTATTAGTGCAAAAAAAGAGGAGCTTCCAAGTTACTAATGGCAGGCAAAAATCTGTGCATGTAATCAAAATAAAGCAATAAATATTAAAGGGGCACAATATAACTTTAAACTGCATTAACTTACCGTACTTTTTGGACTTTAAGCCACTACTTTTTCCCCACGCTTTGAACCCTGTGGCCCATACAACGGTGCGGTTAATTTATACATTTTTACTGGCTAACAGCCACCGGGGGGCACTCCGACAGGAAGCGCAAGCGTTTGACACACTGTAGAAGAAGATGTCAGTGGACAGTGACCATCATCTTCTCTGTATTTTCAGCTTCAAAACGATGTGTGTTTTATTACAATCAAACTCCTATTCACAGAGAAATTATTCTAATGAGGAAGTGAATCTAGAGGCGGCGATACGCAAAGACACACGTCGAGCACGGACATGCGATAAATACGGCGGTCTGCTGTTTAGAACCGTGCCGCAACCCGTGTATCATTACCGTGGAACAATCTTTCTGTGTAAATATCTCAAGTTACAATGCAACACTTACTCGAGTATGAGCGTTGGAAATACGCTCACACAGACAGATCAAGGACAGAGGGGACAGTAGGGACAGCTGTGATGTGTTCTCTGTTTGTTAAGCTTCAAAATGCTGTGTGTTTTATTACAATCCAACTCATATTCACTTAGAAATTAGTCTAATTAGACAGCGCACACCGGGTGGGCCGCGAGACCCCCGGTTCAAAAAACAACCGGCGTGTGTAAATAGCTTATGTAACGTGGGTATCTGCAGCGGCCCAAATATGTACTAGTTCTTCTTTCTTTGTAAATTTCGTTGGAGCAGCTTTTATTCAGGAACGCTGTAAAGTACAGTATCTGTTTTGCATTTATTGAATTAGAGGTGCTTTTATTGCTAAAAATATATTGAAAAACACACATTCTTATAAGTGACCACCTGTAACTTAACAAAGGAGAAAAAGTGGTGGTGGACCCTCAACTGGTAATGTTACATATTTCACCTTAAATATATTTAAAAAAAAGTAATATCAGATTGGAGAAAAATGTAAATAGTGTAAAAAGGTACAACATCTGAGCCAGAATTTATTGGCAAAATATAATTTTCAACATCACAGAGTAAACCTCAGCTAAAACAGCCAAAACCGCGTTTGTTTTTGTAAACCATCTTATTATGCAGCAAACTAGAGTATTTTCTCAACAGTCAAAAAATACTTTTCTGCTTTCTCAGTTTGACTATTTCTTTAAAGATGACTATATAATTGAGCTATTTCTGCCAAACAATCATGTTCTCCGACCCGCTGAAAATAACTAGCCTATGTGACAAAAAGCATCTTTGTTGACACTTTCCACTTCCTCTGGGACCGGTCGCCATGGTAACGTTCCTCTACAGGAGCACAACGGGCCCAAAAAGGTCAGACACGAGTTAAGAGGTCGAATGAATTATGCATAATTCTGCCGCCGCCGCCGCCGCCGCTCCGTTCTTATCGTGGAACCGGGGCTAATTTTATGTCACAAGGCGTTGCTATGCGGGATATGGAAACGCATTAAACTGTGCATAAAAACATGTCCGGAAACTGCCGTCAGTATTTGGTGTGAATATGGATTTGCCCTGCGTTTCCTGTTTGTCCTTCCAACATTTATTTCACACATGTCAAAGCAAAGAAATCACTGCCCAACTGCCCTACAGCGAGGCAGTTCCAGGTTCAATTCCCAGTCGGACATTTGACACATTTTGGCTCAAGATCTGGAGAATGATTTCTTAGTTTCTTTTGCGTTGAAGAATGGGAAAATGTTTGATTTGAATACGGTTATCATGTAAACAAAAAAACATCTTCCACACGTTACAATCCAAAATAGATAAATGTCAACATCTGAAGTGAAAAACAAAAAATTATTTTATTTTATTTTATTAGTAAATTCTTCATTTATGCATGCCTTATTTGATTTTATAGACTATTATTACTCTTCATTGTTTTATGTTGCACCTTAACACCCAAACTTTGTTCAATGACAATGGCAATAAACCTTTTTCTGATTCTGATTCTGAATTGGAAATGACATGACACTTACTGTATATAAAGACTACTTAACTGTTCTGGTGTTTTGTACAATTTTCAAGCAATAAAAACACCTGTAATTGAACAAATGCAAGATATATGCGCTTAAAGTTATTCTGTGGAACACTGAAGGCAATGCAGCAGCATCTCCATGGAGACAAGCGGGTGGTGTTGCGTAGTGCACCTTTAAATCACATTCAGTTGAACACAATTTTACCCATTTCCAAACAACTTGTATCATTAGTACAATTGTGCAGTGTAAATTTGCATAAAGCTGCAAAAGATTCATTGAGAATTCAGCCTCATTTATTATTATTATGTCAGTATGCAAATGCAGGGGCTAAAGTTGAATGAATAAAGTTGTTTTCTTTGGTCTGTTTCAGTTTTAGTTTACCAAGGGAAGAAGAAAAAGTGACTTAGCAGAAAGCAGAAAGCAGAAACACAGGACGTACCCAGGACATCTGCATTGTAAATTAGTATCTAGCAAAACCCTAAAGACTAATATTTTCTATCTTTTGAAAACATCTCTAACATTTGTAATAGTTAAAATGAGTTGTAGTGTTTTTGGTCCGAGCAAAAGCAGAACACTTGTGATTAACCGTTTCTAGCGATTCTTGGGAGAATCCTCTGATTTGTTGGCGTTATGATGGCTTAACTCGGCTTCGCTGTCTCAAAGTTGTAAAACATGCTCATAAATTCATGCTTTTGAAGAATCAGGAAAGAGTTTGTGAGTTTGCACAGAGCCGGTAACAGTCGAACTTCCTCCCATTATATTAGATATTTCTTGGAAGACATTACGGACTTATTTCTGGCTTAATAGACGAGTACTTTTTTTTTTTTTTTTTTAGACCTCTGTGTTGGTTTTTCACAACTTAACAACTTTGGTAACAGGATCCATAGCAGATAAACCCGTCTGAAGGCCAGAGTGTGCACATAAAAACACAGAGGAGAACACACAAATTGCAACGGAGGGTTTTTCAAGCAATTGTTTTGAGTAAAAACATTTGTAACATCTGAATATATTAAAGATAGTTTAAAGCAAAGCAATAACATCTTCTTGAGGACAAGCAGCGTATGACCCATCGAAGTTTACATATTGCACATTGAATAAAAAGAAACAAATTGCAACATCAGGGAGGAACAACAGCTAAGATCTCAAGCACAAGCTGTAAAATGCCGCCGTGCTTATCCTTCTGACTCCACTGTCGTCTGTGATAAATTTGCTCTCTCATTTCAGCGGAGCATCTCAGCATTTCACCACACACTTTAACACCCACTCTAATCCAATCAGACAGCTCTTACAGCGGCCATAATCGGACCCAGTGCCCCAAAACGACATTATAATAGATATCCTATCCCACACAAGCCCATCTGCGCCTCCTGTGCACTTCCAGGGCAGGCACTGGAAGCTGGGCTCAGGTCATAGTTTGTGATTGTTTCATTTTAAAATAAGTTATAGTCAGCATTTGACAGTAAAACACTTCACAATCAGGTGCTACAGCTTCAAAGAAGAAAAAGACGAAGAAGAAGAAGAGGAAGAATTATTTGTATATAGTAACTGATTAAATGTAACTGTTTGAAATGTTTACTTTTGTCAAGTTTTAAATACAATTGTAAATATTTCAATTGGTATTCAACATGTTCTTTAAATGTTGAGTTTCTTGTTCTCTAAAAGAACAGACACAAAAGAAAATATGGTACTAAAACAAAGCCTTGTGGAACACCACCCTGATTTTTTTTAATTTTTTTTCCTAAATTGCTTTTATACCATAGAATAGCATGCAGAAAATAATAAAACCATATCATCTTGGTTTTGAGACATGAAATGATTATTATTTATTGTATTTATTGTAAATGATAATGAACTTGCAACCGCAGCATCAGTTAATATGTCACCAGGATAAGATCAGGCTAAGGATCAGGTTGTGGAAAAAAAATAAATACAAATTTGTTTGTTGTGTTTTGTCATTTGAGTTAATGAAAGCTAAATTAAAACCATTAAAGTACATTTTTCTTAAGCACTTATTTAACAAAACAACAACATTTAGTTTATTTGTGCCTGTGGTAATGTCACTAAATGTAATTGTTGGTTATTTCCTTCCTTAATTAGAGCTTGAGTATATGTAATTGTTATCTCGATGAGACAGAGATATGAATCATGCTTGGCATTGTGAAATGTGCTGCTCTACACCATGTTGAGTGAGAAACTATCAAAGTGAGGGCGTGTGACTGTTATAGACGCACATAAACAAAGTGAACAAGAAACAAGCCGCACATATTCACTGTAGACCTATTCTACATCAATGCAGTCTTATAATAATCTTAACTTTTTAATCAAAAGATGTATAATATAAAAATTGGATGTGTGATTTTCAAATTGAAATAAGGGAGTACATATTTTTAGATTAATAAATAAAAATTCAAACAGTTCCCCGCAACTCTAGCTTGTTCCTAGCGCGTGCACAGCTTTAGCACAGCTTTAGCACAGCTTTAGCACAGCTTTAGCACAGCTTTAGCACAGCTTTAGCACAGCTTTAGCACAGCTTTTTCAGACCGCAAAGTGAAGCAGGAATCATACAGCCAACACATTCTTGCAGTGACGAATCAGACTTCTTATTGTGTCTCCAGGGTTCACCTGGCTCCCCCTGGACACAGGCAGTGAAACTGAACACAGAGGAGTCTTTTGTCCTGAGGGCTATTACACGCCTCAAAGTGCCCTGACACACAATCTGCTGACTCTACGTGACGAGTCCTCTTGCCAAGCTGCTCTGAGACCTTCAACTCGGACACAAAGGCGAGTGGGAAGTGCAGTGGACATTTTTCTACATCTGAACAATTTCCTTTTGAGATCAATTACGTGTCTGTCAATCATCCATGTTCACGATCAATAACACGTTTGATGATTAAATGCATGCCGAATCTGTGGATCAGTCCTTCTACTGAGGATTTACCAGAGGTGCACTGAAATAAATAAATAAAATATGTTAAACTATCTATTATCGAAGTGTTGCAATAATTAATTATTAATAAGCATTATATAACAAAACCATTAAGTTTATTAAACCCTGCTTTTTTTTAAACTTCACAAACAGAAAATATTGCATTAACCATTGATATTTTTGTGTAAATAAAAAGATGCTGCTCCTGGCTGTGAAATCAAAGCAAAACCAGACTTGTTCCCGAGAGAGTTAATTACAGTGAAAAAGCGGTGTGTCCAGGCAGGCTCTCTGTACGATGACCTCATTCATGCACTGCAGTCAGACCCAAGCAGGAAGACATCACAGATGAAATGCAGTTGTTGTGGTGATATTTCATTAAAAGCCGGTTGTCTCGCTAAAAGCTCTCCAGCCCACGTAGCCATACAAACAACAGTGTGATTTATTATAGGCTCCATGTTTGAGTGATTTAGTGATGGCTGATTGAGTGTACGTCGGCCTCTCGGTTCCTCTGCGCCGGGGCCTGTGTCTGCTGCCGCACATCTGAAGGAACTGAAAAACGCCGCATCATCAAGTAGCAAAATGGGGAAACTCAACTAGACTACTCTGTGTCACTGACCTAAAACCGCAATTAATTCTACTTTAAAACTACTTTAAAATGTTAGGCTACGAGGTTTTATGAATCCTGAGCAGTGGCAGGGTTTCCATGAATACATAATTAGATTGAGCACGCCCAGTAGAGTACTCAACCAGTGATTTATGCACATTGTAGGGTTAATAAATAATCGAACTTGGGATCATTTCATCAGTGCTGTCTTTGTGCCAGTCCTAAACCTGGACAAGCGTACTAATATTGCATAATTGAGGGCTGTCGTTTAAAATTAAAATTACTTTTTTGATTCACTTCTTTACAATATCAGATATAATTATGATTAAAATGAAGTTTTTCTTTGCATTTCGTTCTCTTTGAGTACACTTAGATCTCCCTCCGCTGGTGACATCGGGGATGACGGCTGTTGAAATGACAAATTAGCATCACACAGCAAAATATGAACACTTTATAGTCAAAGGAGGCTCCATAATGAGTGTTAAAACTAGCACGTTTACAATTACAGCTCCAGGTATGTATTGAAACGTTAGCATAAAAAATTGCTCAAAGGAAACCATATTATGATTGTTTTCTCTTCTTATTTACGCACTCGTAGAATTAAAGTGATTTTATTTGAAGGATTTTTTTGGCCCGTCGTTTTTTTTTATTGGACATTGTTGGGGATGAGAAAGGGAAGGACATTCAGCAATTTGTCAGAGCCAGAATCAAATGCTATCCACTTGGCCTGAGCTGCACAATTCATGCATGTTTCGGCATTTTTTGTTCTCAATCAAGACGGCTCAACATCCACCGTGCGCCACTGTGATCTGCAGTGCGACGCTTTGTTGTGATGATGTTCACAGAGGCAGTTTTCCATCAGACATCAGAGGGGCTTATTTCTTTGATTAAGCAGTTTTAGATCAATATTGCGATAAAAAATATACAATAATAATCAGCTTATGTGAAATTGTATCGCAAACAAAAGCATAGTCTTCTTTCGATCTCAAAACAGTACAATTAGCATAACATGACACCTTTAACTATATGAGAGCAAATAGTTCAATAAATACATGTTTTCGACTGATTTTATAATCCAATTAGAGTTGTCACAATACAAAAATGTCAAACTCAATTCATTACTAAGGATAAACCTCAATTTGTGATACCAATTTCGCTATAATAAGTTAAAATGCTCTTCAGATTTAGACAATAGACTGACATTTTGAACCGTAAATCATTTCTTTATTAAACTTTGTGGTCATACGAGTTCCGACACAGCTCAAGGTCATTCTAAAACTGTCCGATTTTGTCCTGTAAAAGGGATTTATTTCCAGTATTGATACTTGCTAAAATGAGTATCTAGGTTCTATACTAATTTGAGCATCGATTAGCATCTGATTTTTGATACTTTGGACAACCCTAAGTCCAATAACAATAAACAAGGAAGCCCAGGGCCGCGCTTCAGGTCTAAGAATAGGCCTTTCGTAATTGTGCTCCCTCATCTCTCCCATCTTCCTCTTTATCGCCGCTCTTCCACTTGTGTCTTCATCATCAGCTTCTCTGTCATTGTCTGCGAAAAGTAGGTCAACATGAAACCCCGTTAGATCTGAGTGGAGCTGCAGGGAGACTTGTTGTTTTAATTCCACGCTCTCTCCAGTGGAGTACTATCAGTGTAATCTTAGTGGAAAAAGAGCAAAGCTTTTAAATGGCTACACTTGGCTAATAAAGTTAACTCCCCATGAGTTTATACACTGACGTACTCAATCAAACCTTTTTCCTTTCTTTTTCAATGTCTTTGAAAATTAACTTGTTTGTAACTTAAATATTAAAGATGCACTTTGTTACTTTTCTTGTGGAAGGTCCATCACCCCCATCAACATGTGAGATTAAACTGGAGACATGGAGACTGA
This sequence comes from Chaenogobius annularis, assembly GCA_015082035.1. Taxonomy (NCBI): domain Eukaryota; kingdom Metazoa; phylum Chordata; class Actinopteri; order Gobiiformes; family Gobiidae; genus Chaenogobius; species Chaenogobius annularis. Next base: position 654,892 of record BJKM01000037.1, read on the forward strand.
CAGAAGGTGGACCCTCACCAGAAAACCTGCACATTTAAGTTACATCTTTGAATGTTACATCTACATACCGTAAGTATTTATGTACAAAAAAAGTTACAAGTCTACATGTTTTTCTAATTACTTCTTCATTTGGTGGAACAGTACCTGTAAATATTATTACAAAATAAATTATCTTATCTTTTGATTATTTGTATGTATTTAATTTATGTAATTTTTCAATTTATTTTTTCTTACAATTTTATATTTATCTATGCTCTTGTTTTAAAATAATTGATGTTATTGTATATTTAAATTATCTAACAATCATTTTTAAATGTATTTTTTATATCTCAGTGTTTCCTCTGTGGAGCCGTCTGCACTGGGGGCGGTGGTCGGCTGTGGCTGCTGGGGCCAGGCTCGGGGGCCCCTGGTGGAGGTTTGCCTCTCTCCTTTGGGCCCCGTGTCTGTGTCTTGTAGCCGTAGCGGGAGACGCTCTACTCCTGGTGCATTCGGCTCCTCTGATGGCGCTTTCTTCACTGGTTCATTGGGACTCAGCCTTCATTCCTTTTAGTGTGTGAGGTGTATGTGTGCATGTGTGGATGGGTTAGGGTATTATACATGCGGCTGTGTTGACTGTGGGATGGTTGCGGGTGGGGTCAGGTGGTTGTGGGCGGGGTCACGTGGTTGCCCAACATGTCCAACCAGAAAGTACAATAAATCTATTAAAATTAAAGTTAAAAACAGCGAAGACTATAGAAGACTTTCTTATTTTTCTACCAATTTCTTAAATAAATTATGTTAACTCCATTCTAGTGAAATAAGTAGTTTAACCTGCCATGTGTACTTTAAAGCTACTTTATTGCTTCAAGTAAAATGAGTGCATTTTTGTCAGAAGTGATTTGATCGCCATAGTTACACACTGTGACTACTATGATACTGCCACAGCTGACCAACTTTGCTATTAAGATGAACTCGTTGCACATTCACAATATCCTGTTCTAGTGTTACATAAACTGGCGCTTGTGAATGTGTCTGCAATATACTTGAATAAAGCCATTGTAAATTAGCAAGTATCTATTTACTTTGCGTTGCATGCCATTTCCTCGCACCGCTACCTGCGCTGTGGCATTGAACCAAGGCTAAATGACAAAGCCTGGTTTGTTTCCAGTCAGGGCCACAGGGGAAGTCAGCTTTACGTACAATACACCACAGTTTAACCACAACAACTAACTATTCTCCGCGTCGAGTGTCCGTGTGAGAGCAACACAAGTTACATTCTCCTACAGTCACGGGAAGTCACATTTCAAGGCTTTTCCTCTTTGTGTTGCTGAAAAATAATACATATTTAAGAATGTATTTGTGCATTGTGTTACAGTTAATAAGGCTATTTGTGGAATTGAAAATGAAACTGTTGCCATAGCAATTCACATGTTATGACGAAGTAAAAACAAGCAAAAAAAATAATATGATTCCTTCCTGATTTGAAAGATTTTGAGAGGACCTTTGCCCTTTTTAAAGATATGATATTTTGATTTGAATTACGCTTTTGTTATAAAAATGCCAAATCCTTAAAATCAGGAAAGAATTCTCAGGCGTCTTCTCCATGTTATAATGTTGTATTGTGATCAAAAACATGCTGGAGCTAGGGTTGCTCAATAATTGTCTCATAATTGAAATGACTAACCATTTTTGTTTTAAAAGCTCTAGAAATGTGTATCACGTGTATCAACGATTTTGAATTCAGTTGCACAGCAGGCATGCACAGCCCTACTTGGACCTAACCCTAGCCCTACCTGGACTAAACCCAAAACTTAACCTAAACCCTAAATTATCCCAGCTTGGAGGTACAGGTACACACATTGTTTCATGGTACACTTTACAGGAAATACCGAGACAAAAAAGACAGAATAATGCGTAATACAAGACGGTCTTCGCCTTTGCCCTGTTGGGAATCTGCTGCTCCACCAGTCCGTCACTTATTATGAAAATCATCGTTAGTTGTGCTTTGAAGAACCGCTCTTGAGACAGACAACGTATTCCTCCAGCAGCAGCGAGTTACGAGTGTATGACGAGTGCTGCAGGGCCCGACGAAAGATCTAAGCGCCGAAGAGAGACTTTTGAAGGAAACTGAAGTCACAAGATTAATTTCCAAGATTTATTGGATATTCGAGGTTTCTGGGTCATATTTTACACCATACTTGATGCATTGTTCCCACCTCATTATGCACAGTGTAATGCATTGTGCAACAACCTGTAATAACAGTAAGTGGCAACTTATAATAACCTGTGTAATAACCTGTAATAATATTCAACATACAGTCAAAACATTTAAAGCACTGTGCAACACCCTGAAGTTTACTCGTAATTACATGTAACGCACTGTGTAGTAACATGTAATACTCTGTTTAATAACATCAGGCAGCCTGTAATAACATGTAATACTCTGTTTAATAACATAAGGCAGCCTGTAATAACATGTAACACTCTGTTTAATAACGTAAGGCAGCCTATTATAACATGTAACACTTTGTATGATAAGATAAGGCCGCCTGTAACAACGTGTAACACTGTTTAATAACATAAGGCAGCCTGTAATAACTTGTAACACTCTGTTTAATAACATAAGGCAGCCTGTAATAACATGTAACACTCTGTTTAATAACGTAAGGCAGCCTATTATAACATGTACTAACACTTTGTATGATAAGATAAGGCCGCCTGTAACAACGTGTAACACTGTTTAATAACATAAGGCAGCCTGTAATAACTTGTAACACTCTGTTTAATAACATAAGGCAGCCTGTAATAATATGTTACGAATTGTGTAACACCCTGGAATTAGATTGGATTAGTTTTTTGACAATTAACGGTTGGAGACAACATTCTTCTCAAATGCACCAATCATTACATTACAAATAAGAACATTTTTAAGAACTTCCATTGACACCCAGTGATGTAATAGCATGTAATTACATTGTATTTACGGTAAGGGTTAGAATTTTTGTGTATTTGTGATTTTTTTTCATTACAGGTTATTACAAAAGGCTTTCAGGAATGTATACCGTAAAACGTGTATTGTGTACAGTAAAATGTGTGTATATATGTATATATAGTTTCTAACAGCTTGATTACAGGAAAAGTAGAACTTATGGGGTTATTACAATCTTTGTTTGACCTGGTTCTCCAATAACAACAATTGGCCAACAATCAACTCTGACAAGAAGGTAAGTGATAATTGTTGTTAACCCTTCTGAGCTGCATGTTGCTGTACCTTTATTGTCCAACAGGGGCTGCAGCCGATATTTTGGGAATCGCAAAAGTATCCCATTTGTTCGTTACCGCGCGGCGTAGCTTAAGTTTCCGAAATGCATACGCTAACCTTTCAACGACAGGCACATTATCCCCTGCCTCTGTGGTGATACTTCCTGAACACTACTCCCCCTACTGGCCGAGTCTCGCCTCACTTCACAGTACGCATCACAAAGCTCCATATAGACCCCTTTAACAGGCGGGAGGGGAGTGGGCTGAGCAGAGCGATAGGGGGAGGAGGCAGCTTGCTTCCCTCATAAAGCCTGTGTATGTTTGAAGATAACCACATCGGGACTGAGAGTCAGAGGAGAGCGAGCGCTGCCGGACGGAAAGAGAGTGTGAGAGAGTGAGAGAAAGAGAGAGAAAGAGAGAGAGGGGTCAGGAGCAGTGAATGAGTGAAGAATAGACAGAGCATTGTGTCGCCGGCCAAGAGAGAACCCATGTCCGGACAAAGAGGTAGGTGTACCCTGCTCTGCCATAAGACTGTGCCACACGTCGGATTGGTCGGACAAGTACGGAGGAAATGATTAAGACGGCCGGGTACATTATACGTGTCAGAAAGCATGCGTCAAGTGAATGCAGCGTGTGGAAGTAATCAGAGTTGTAAAGCAGGTGGCAAGGTTTTTATAGTGGCAGTAGTAGTCGTAGTAAAATAGCAGCTGCAGTACAAGTAGTAGTAGTAGACAAAACAAATGTGTCTCCTCCATTTGAAAAATATACAATCATGTAAAAATATATTCATCTAATATTTGTCCTTGGAATGAAAAGACAAATTTAACACTAATTGTAATAGTTTTATAATATATATATAATTTTTTTTATTTTTTTTTAAATCACAGACAGTAATAATAATAGGGATGTAACAGTTGAGGTAAATTATGTATTTCTTTTTTTTATACATTTTCTTTTATCTTTTTTCTAAATGTTTAAAAGAAACATAAAATACATAACACAGAGAACAGAATCAGAGAGCAAAATTAGGAAGAATAATAAAAGAAAAGAAAAGAAATTACAAGAATACATCGACCCACAAAAGAATCCTGAAAAAGATGAATCAGGTCAATTCTTTTTTAAGTCTACAGAGTACATGTGGTAGATGGAGTTAGAGTTGCAGGCAGGTGTCTGGACTCCGCAGTACTATTGTGGAGCAGCTTACTTTGGGTTTGTGCATACATTCAATAAAAATGACTGCAAGTAAGCATTCGGATGTGGTTGTATATAAAATTTGGGCACACAGGATAAGTAATAAGTTATTGTAGCCCGTAGTAGTAAATATAGTTGCAGTGGGATATGTGGTAGTAGTGGATGTACTGCATGTGAAGGTTGGATATATGGAACTCAGGTAAATGTTGTCGTATAGTGAAAACCGGACAGGTATCACAGGGATCTACTGGTCCAGGGACGCAAGTGTGGATTTGCCGTGCAAGTGTAGAAGCAGTAAAAGTAATAGACGGGTGGAATTTATTTGGAAAAGTGATTAACACTTTAAAAAAAAAAAAAAAAGGTTCCTTGTGAAACAATTTATAAGGTGTTAAGAAGCATTAGTTATGTGTTTATAAGCACTTAGACAATAACTGGCATTTGTAGATGTAAATAATATGTTATAAATGTGAGAAGAAGGCGTTTGTAAGAGCTCGTGTATTAAAACTGTTTACAATGCTATATGCTGGTAAATGTTTTGGAAAATCTTATAAACATAGTGCTTATTAATGCATTATAAAAAGGTTTACTAATGACTCTTATTTCAAAGCGATACGAAATAGGGGTTCCGCGTGTGCATTTCAGCAATAGTAGTAGAGAAGTGGCACGTTTTAAGATGGCACGTCACTATGTTCTCTTCAAAACTGTGTGAATGGATTTCATGCCGTGGTGAAATTGCAGTATGGTGAGGCAGGTGTGACCAGCACTATAGGAGAGCGTGGAGTGAGGAGGGGGGGGTGAGAGAGAGAAGGTGTGATAGAGGGGCGAGGAGAGCGGGGGGGGGGGGGAGGGAGATGGAGGGGCAGTGGTGCCTGGAATTACCCATAAAAGTCACGTGATGTTACAGACTCGTTAAATGTGCAGATTGGAGAGAGTAAGAGGCTTGATTTACCGCCGTTAAAGTGGACAACAAATTAATGTCAATATTACCAATAATGCCACACGAGACCACTTAAGGAAGGGCTGTTATCTGAGTACAGTTTGCCATGTGAACTCAGTGTTTCTCTTGTGGTGGGCTGGCGTTTGTATATTTTGCGGAGTCTATAATTGTATTCAAATGTGTCATCGCAGCTGGGGAAAAACGATGCAATAGTGTGAGAAACTTGTCCTGCTTTGAGCCCAGTTTAATGTCCATTTAGACTCGGTTTGCTCCCGTCCCAGTCCTGGTTTTAGTCCTCCTGTTTAATCCTAGGTTTAGTCCCTGTTTAGTCCAGAGTCTACGGTAAATATTCATGAATCGTTACGTGAACCAAATCAAGCTTTCGCGACGTTGTAATGAAAGGTAATACTTGCCAAAATGGTTGTTAAAGTATTATTATTAGGCTTTTTGTAGTAGTAGCAGTTGCGGTAGAAGTAGTAGCAAGAATAGTATTAGCTGGGGTTGCAGAAGTATTTGACCATTTAAAGCAGTCTAACCTCTGTGTATTGTTCTAGTTCATCCAGTTCTAGTTGTTACTGGTGAGCCTCATTTCTTAACCGCACCATAGTAAATTTGTCATCGCTCCTTCGGGAGTCACAGCTTAGAGTCAGTGAATACAGATGACTTTAGACGTGTCAGACTGGCCCCCCCTGGTCCTCAGACAAAACTGTGCACTTCCTGTGTCTTCATCATGTGAGTTTCCAGGTTGTTCCCCTTTAGACAGAAAATGCAGACGTGGGCAATGTCTTGAAGGTCTGTGTATGACAAATGACTGTTCACCAGGAAGTGGGTTGTGATGTGTCTAAAGATTATAACCCTTTATATTTTATATTTAACAATCATTCTATTTAAATGGGAACTACCTTTGCTTGAAATTGGCCAAAACAAATCAAAGCCAAACAATAACGAGCAGTATAAAATCACCGTGTTGCTTTATATTTGTGACTACGTAAATTAGAGCGGCGGACGGTGTTTCTTGTGGTTTAACTGAAGCCAGAGGATGTTTCGTCATTGTGTGTTGTTTGTGGTTGTTTAAATACAGCAGGTGACACAACACGGGCTGTGACGGGGATATATTATATTATAATTCACATTTAAATTGTAGCACGACTTCTTTTAAATGGTAGAAAAGATTTAAAATATGCACAGTATATTCACCTGGACACTATTTTTGCAAACATGAAATATGCTGCAACTGTCTTTTTTCCGTCTGAAGGCACTTGTCTGAGATGATTTCAGACCGTTCCTGCACGAATTACACCGATTTTAGAACAACACATTACAACCTGGAGTTTGTACGTTTTGACGGTAGGAGCGCGTAACCCTTGACGATAACTGTAATAATATACCGCGACTAATAAAAATGGACACTTTTCAACATTGTTATTGCTACACGTTGTGAGTAAAGTTATTGAAATTCAAGCGACATATATTTCCAGAGGACCCAAGTAAAGGCCAGTGCAATGACAACGTTTGTATCTTTTAATCGATGTCGTCAAGGCTCAAAAAAACTAAAAACTAAAAATAAAAAAACAACGCCTGTAATCCACACGTTAAGAAAGTGTCCTTAAAATCCCTCCCCGTCTCTAATCCTCTTAAGGCTTGATGTGAAGGACTTGATGATGTGATTTTGAACCATTTATTTCTTGTCCAAAACTGTCAACTATATCAGAAATGAATACTTTTTTTCTTTTTTTCTTTCTTGAGCACATTTGTTATGCCAGATGCCTTTCCTTGATCCAAATTTCACTTTAGATAGTTATACATTGCATTGTTGGAAGTTTTGAAAAACATTAGCTTTTGTAGTAAGCAGCTAAATTGTCAATATTTGCCATTAAAGTGAATCGATGCTTTGAAAGTTCCAGCAATCCGCTAATTACTGCTACGCTAAAGTAACTGGAGTGTTAGCGGCCGTGGACGTGAATGGCGTAAAAGCAGTCGCTGAATCTATATATAATAAACAGAGTCAATGTGAATGTCAAGTGCTTCCCACAGAGAGAAAAAGGGCCTCCAGGTCAATGCAGGTGCACCACTTAATCATGTGCGTGTTCAAGGGACAGTGTCGTTTAATAGACTTTTCCACTCGTCTTACCATAACTCAGCTTAAAGGTGCACCGCGTAACTTTTCTTGTGAGGGTTATTGATTTACTCTGAATATTCCACAGTACGGCATCAAAGAAATGTATCTGCAATGTCAATAGATATGTTTGTACTTATTATTATTATTATTATTATTATTATTATTATTATTATTATTATTATTATTATTGTTATTATCATTATCTTATTATTATTTATTATTATTATTATTATTATTTATTTTATTTTTTTATTATTTATTTTATAGTTTATTTATATGTCAATTTTTTATTATATATTTGTATCTTAAAATAAATAATCATTTTAAATAAATAAAATAATAGTAATGACATGAAATTAAATAGAAATAAATATATATGTTTGTGCTGAGGACCTTCCAAACAACTTCAAAATGAGCTAATCAATAACATCTCCAAAGAGACAAGCAGTTGGCAAACGCCCCACAACAAAAGTTACACAGTGTACCTTTTAAATTGTTTACTGATTTACAAATACATTGATACTGCAGCCAATAGTTTGACAGTATTGTAAGGAAAAGATTGTAACTCAAGACTCAAGGGGGCATCATTAATCTTTTTGTATATTATTTATGAGCGTTAAAATGATATTGTTGACAAAGTAATTGAGCATTTACCCCAGAATCAGTTTGACATTTCATTACATTACTTGAATTTGTTTTGTAAAGGCGAGAGTTGGTGTTAAAAATAGCTTTAACAACATTGATGGCATCACGACATCGGGACAAGCGGAGGAATCAAACTTTTGTCCGATTCATTCAAGGGGAAAGCGCAGACCCGTCCGCAAACGCACAACGCACCTCTGACTGCAACTTTATTGTTTTATTTTCAGTCAAAACGGTTTGCATTTCTGCTAAAACAGACCGATGTACGTCTGTCAGCTGGTGTATTTGTCACGGTTCTTTTGTGCCCTTTACTTTGGCAGCTGATTTCAACATTTGTATTGCTTTTACTCTTGCCTTACATTAGAAACATTATCACGCTTACGGAGTGTATTGCTAATATAAGGTCACCGTTGCACCTGCATTGGCTTGAAGGTTACCAGCAGCCACTTACGGTTATTATGACACCGCAGTTATACCCACCACACACTCACCTGCAGACTAAGCGCTATTGTCGTCTGGTCTAGTGATTACAAAAACATAACCTGTAATCCCCCGTTTGACTCATATGTCTGAAATGGAGCCCGCCGACACACTTTAATGTCTGTCCCTTTTAAGTGTGCTATGCAAACACCTGGCACATGAAGATTTATGAGCACGTGGTTTTATTTGGGGTGGAGAGTACGGGTTATGTCATTGGAATCAAACACGGACACGGCCAGACCAGGCTCCTCGGCTTGTTAAGTACGGATATATTTGAGTACGCAGCAATAAAAGGGCAAGAAAACATGGTACTGTTTGATACAAGTGCTGTTCAGGTGCATAGAGTTTACGCCACCTGCTTGTCACCATGGATATACTGGTGTGCCTAGTATGCTCCACAGGATTGTGTTTCCCCCCCCCAAGAGTTTATTATAAATGCAATTATTTGTGATAAAATGAGACCGCTCCATGCTGTCTGCAGCTGATAATAAAGTATTTATTTCAACCTGGAAGTAAGAGCCAAAAGCAGTGTTCTGATTGGCTGCGCTTGAGTGGTCACAAGCTTTACTTTGTCATAGTATTTGGATTCCTATTCCCAGATGGATTTCCTCCTTTCGCCTTGTGGAAATCAGGAACAGCGTTAAACTTAAAGTGTCTGTGATTTTGTGTATTTATACCTATTGAAATGATAGTTTTACACCATTCGAGCAGGTATTTGTGGAGAAAACATTGAAAAATCTGTTGCAAATGACAGGAAGTGACATCACACTAGGTACTCTCACTCCAGTCAAAGTTTATGCAGAATTTAAACAAAGAAACCACTTTTTTTGATTCCCTGAACATTAATTTAACAAAATAAAGTCGCTTTCATATATTTCTATTTGTCAAATGAAAATAATTGTGACATTAGATGAGTTTTGGCGTGATGTCATCAATTACAAACAGGAAGTGAAATTATAAACCTAAAAAAATTTGCTATTCTGTGATAACATTTTTATAATTTTTTAGCAAAATTCAAAATATATTCATGTCAACTGCATTTTAGTTCAATGGGTCGTCCAAACTGTCAGGGGCACTTTAGTTATACCTTCAGACAAGCAGGTGGCGCTAAGTTACAGGTCAGATCTGTAGCGAGGCAACAACGCTCACATTACGTTGGCATGTTTTTCCAGTCGAACAAATGCTAAACAGATATGTTTAATGTCAAACTGTTTAACATTTTAAGCAAAGCAATAACGTCTCCAAAGAGGTAGAAGCTAGTAGAAACGATCAGATGTTCAGATGGGCGCGATTGACAAGGGGATTAGCCAATCAGGAGCATGCATTTTCGTCGGAGGGAGCGGTGAGTGCGTGTTTTTGGACACCGGGCAACCAGCCGCACCGACGGATGGGCCATTCTTTTACAGGGACGAAGCGGTGTAGCTAAACCATCATCCGGGATGTCCTGCTTAAGAGTTCGAGTCCACGGCGTTGGGTTGGGTTTCGTCCCCCCCAGATTGGAATTTGTTTTTTTTTTATTTGTCTTAATGTTTCCGATCCAAACAGCACTCCAGATGTGCTATAAACCATCAGCTTTATTTAAAACAGCTTTTCCTATCATGTAAACTTGTAAATTGCATCCAAATCCGTGCTCGACCAGAACAATACGCACTGTCGTATCTGTTGTTACACATACAAGCCAATTTATCATTTGACTATTGACTCTTCTTCTTGTTACAACAGCCGAAGGGAGTTTCAATGGGAGCTGTGAATCTTAACACATTTAGACAACTATTTATTTTCATTTCTAAACCCATTCATCTGCAGTTAGGTCCGTCACAGTAATTACCATATCGATTTATCCTTCAATAAATGAAACAAATCGTTTTCGGGGAGTTAATGTTTGTTATTTTTTTGTACAATAATGAAGTTTGAGCTGTAGATGGTTGAACAAATAACGCATACTATATACAGATACACAATAATGATGTACTTTAGTGCGTTTTGCCAAGTTTGTTTGTTTGTAATCCTCCTGCAGCAGTATATCACACTTCAAAATGTGTTACTGTGTCAGGCCTCACTGCAGTCTTCTTCAGTGTCGTCGGATTTGTCTACGAACTGTGAAAAGAATAATAATGGTAATAATAAGTAGAGGAACAATCATAATTCCACATTTAGAAGCAACATATAACGGCTTTAAATTTGATATAAAACTGCAAATCAATACACCAATAAATAACGTTCCCATCATGTGACAGAATACACAAAATAATTGTATTAATATTCATGACATTTGTAAAATTGCTATGTTTCTTATGTTGTTTTTAAGCATTGTTGGTGTTTTTTTTGCCTTTTTTGTTGTTGCTGTTGTCATTTTTTGTGAGTTTTTTTGGTAAAATATCTTTATATAAAAAATTAAAAAATGCAATTTCTTACCACAAGAATTACAACAACAATTGCTCTTTGACCTGGCGCTGTTCACGCTTGCATGTTTTAGGTGCTTGGAGAGAAGCAAAGCAGGGAGGACACGCACGCCCCCACGCATGAACGCAGTTATATTTTACTAGTTCAAATAACCCAAAACATATGTAAGGTCAAAGGTCACCACCGCTGAAGTTAAAGCGGTCACTTTCGGCCTGCGATGCCGTGACATTTCAGATGCTTCATGTTCTGCATGTCCTGACTGCAAACGTACGGCACATGTTGTTGTCTGGGCTCTCGTGGACTTCGAGGAAAATCCCTCTGATCTCACTGCAGTGTTTGTGGGTAAAACCCTCGCTTTGTGCCCGGACATGTGTTTGGCTGGAGCGTGCCAACCGCAGCATCATCAGGGAACGATTAGAACACGCCATAACACGAGCCGATCTTTAGACGTGTGTTTGTCTCCATGGAAACCAATCACAGGTGGAAATAGTGTCAGCCATTCGCATCTGACACCTATTGGTGAAACGGACCAGAAATATGGACGCTAAAGATGATTGTGGCGGAAAAGGTGTGCACGATGCAGCAGATTTGTAGTGCCGTTTTTGGTTGTAGATTTGAGTTTGTTTTCATATTTTTGACTAATGAATTGAAGGAGTGAACTTTGGCGTGTAGAACAAAGAAAATAGAGAAATTAGTGATGCAAAGATTGTGTTTTGTGGTGTTTTCTCTTGAATTAAAGGACGTATATCCACAATTTAACCCTAATGTACCTGGACGTGTATTTAGCTTCACTGGGGCTTGTTTACTAAGTCCTCTCCCATCTGTGCCTCGGAAAAACACTTGGTTCCAAATTTCCCACTTTTGTGACATTTTTTAAAGTTTTTAAAGTCCACAAAGTAATGTATGCTCTCAGTCGATACATTATGTACGTTCTAAAACATGTAGTGGCAAATAACAATACAAATGATGCAAACTACGTGTCCTTTATTTAAGTTTATACCCCCACAAGACCTTTGTGACAAAACCAGACCACTGCACCTTGTCAGCATCTAATTGTAAAACAAAATGTTGTTACAAATGACGTCACTCACAGAACTGTGTGCCTCGCTGTGGAACACTTTGGGATGAGGGTCCACCACTACTTCAGTTGTCTAAAAAAGCTCTTCTAAAGTAAAAATGTATGCACTAGTAGTGAATACTAGTGAAATGCAAAGGGTTAGTGAGAGCGAGTATAGTACCTGAAGTTTTTTCCGCACTGAAAATTGGGTGCCCTAATTTGACAAGTTCCGCTTGTTGCAGCCACAGTACCAGCCACTGGATCCAGACTGGATCAAGTTTCTTGTCCAAAGACACAAGGGCGAAAGGTAATCGTCATGGAAATACCTTATAGTTTCTGTGGAAACGTATATGCTTCTGAAAGCCAGCAATGATATAACTTCCATCTTTACATAAAGAATTGGTTCCCATTGTTGTCGGATTGAGCCTTTCACTGAAACAGTGACTTCAGCTTTGATCCCAGATGTTGTTATAGGCAATGCAAGTCACACCACCAACACAAAGGCTAAAGGCAAGCAAGGCAGAACAAGCCAGAAGACATGCACGTCCCCACCCCATATGTTTTCACTTGTCCCGGCATATGCCTGAAAGATATCGTCTCCATACTAAAATAAAATGACGTTGACTCTGGCACATTCCCAGTTGTGCAATAATGCCGCTGGAGTTCACTGCTTGCAATTCCATAATTACTTTCCTGTCAGTTAAGGATTGGGAGGTTACTGTATTTTTCGATCGTCCCAAGTGGTAAATCCAAACTATTTAGATGAATGATTATTGGTAACAAACCCCACTGAGGAATGTAAGTCCCCAACAACATATGTAAACTGGTTATGGCTACGATAAGCTTCAGCTTGTCCAAACCCTTCAGATAACTAGTAATAGAAGAATAAACCGATGTTTGCTTTGGCTCATTACATTTTAATGACATAGCACAAATCAACCTCCAATATAAAATATGCCTTCTGTGCATTTTGCAATAAAATAAAAAATATCTTCATCGACATAGTGGGCCTCATTACGTCTCTGCCAATGGGCTGCAATGCATTTTGTCCTTAATATGGCATGAGTTATAACGCCTTGAACTCTAAATCACAACCAGACAGGAAGTTAGCACTATCATATCTGAGCCTTTTATGTTTTATGCCAATCTTTTTCTCTTTTTTTTGGCCTGTATGCTTTATTAGACAGGGCAGCTGAGCATGAACTGGGGACGAGAGAGAAGGGAGAATGTGCAGTAAATGAGTGAATATTCAAACTGCCTGGCATGTGCGCTGCTGCCTCAACCACTCGACGGCACCATTTTAGATGAAGAAGATATGTTGAGGCGTCCAATGTACTTATTTGAGCTTTTACCATGGTACAACATTGTTCCCTCGTCAAAAACATACCTGGAGTTTATTTAGCTTCATCTAAGCTTATTTGATCAAGCCTGAGTTTCGGAGGTCTCCTGTGCTTTTTAAGTCCATAAATCAATGAAAGACTCGTTTTGAGCATTTTTTTTATCATCAGATCACATCAATTACAACCACGTACAATATTAGCATGTCAGAAAGCTAGCTTTTGTTTGTTTCCCCATGGAAATTCCCTCTGCAGCCTCTGCAGTTTTAATCTAACACAAAAAATGATAACGCAGAGGTGCTAAAGAGCCAATAACACTCAAATATATGTGTAATAACAGCCCTTTGAAGTGTACTGAAGACATGGAAGAGCCTCCTTATGGCGCACAATATGTAACTTCACCACTCACTTGTCTCATGGTGATGTCATCGCTGGGACAGGAATGTTCCACAGTATGGCTTGGTTTACTAAGCTCTGAAGAAATAACTGGATGCTCACGTCTGCATGTGCAAAGTTGGCCTAGTTGCTGTAAAGTTGTATGATTTTCCCCAGAATGCTAACAAGCTAAAGACACCGTACACTTGCTAGCCTAGTAAACGCCACAGGATGTTTACAGTTGGTGGGGAATCTGTTTTCATTGGCAAACCATGTGGTCTAAACATGTGCTAGCCTCCCCCTAGCCCTAATGTGGTCATATATACAAGGCTCCCAGGGGGTCCCAGACATTCCTGACTACTTGAGTGAAAAGAAACACAGCATGGTGCAACTTTGGGAGAAAACCTCAGCTTTATAATTCGTCAGTGACCACTTCAGAACTTTTAAGTCAAACCATGTGAGCATATTTACGTTACTTCATTGCGTTGCAGATTATCAGACTGGGTTGTGCAGCCTGGCCAATAAACAAACTGATAATTTCTAATAAACATGTCAGTGATAACCTTATTTATCTTTTTAATGGCTCACAACAAACGATTAAAATTCTTTGGAGCTGTAAAACATGTGCCCGCGACCCGGCCCCGGATAAAGCGGAAGAAGATGGATGGATGTAAAACATGTGGGTGGTGAAAGCTCCGACGTGAGAGTCCACTTGCAGAAGGTTCATCACACCAACGTCACATGATGTTCACCGAGCCTAATGCCAATGGAGATTTTACGATGCGCTAAATAAAACGTATTCTGACACTATAGAGTAATGAATGTATTTATCAGTGACCCGGCTTTTAATCTTTTTGTTTGCTTTTTTACGTTGTTTTGGCTGATGCATTTCTATGGATGTTTAGCACACCGGCAACACAACTAGCCAAGAGAGTCCAGCTGCAGACATGCGGCGGTTTGTCACCTTCAGCTGCTGCGTGGAGTGATCTGCCCGAGTCACCAAGACTGTGACACATGGCGCACCACACTGAGTCACATGGTAACCAGCCCTGCATGTAATACACAACACTTTTCAACAGACATATTTCCCAAACATCTTCAATGTCATCCGTGCACGGTATCAAAGTGCCTCGAACCTGAGATAATGTGCGACGAACAAAAACAAAGGGCAAGCACAAGACGGGAGATTAGGTCAGAGGTCATCAAAACAAGATTGCTTTGAAAACGATGATGCACTCTTAGATATACCATCTTACAAGGCCTGAGGAGGACACACTGGGCAGTAATTAGTCACTGGGCTAAAGAGTTTTTTTTTATTATTATGCTCTTCTTGACATACTTCTGAATTTTCCTTCTCTGAGTGGTTTTCAGACACTATACTTTTACTCTTACGTCTTACTTGAGTAAAAGTGCTGTTGCTTTCTAACAAAAGCTAAACAAAACAAAAGATTTATGTGGACAATATTAAACATCTTGAACACTTGAGTTTCTTACACTTTTAATATATGATTTAGCTTTTCAAATGTTTGTGGTCGATCCTGAAAAACAACAACAGTGTGCATTATTTAATGTTTTATTCTTCAAAGTACGTCAACTTCAAAGTATGTCATGTACAGACAGTTACTCATACAGTTACTCTTACTTGTGTTTCCCTACATAGTTTTTTTGTTTCATTTACACACATTTCAGTAATACATGTTCAACTTCACAGTGCAGTTTTTTCCTTTTTCAAATTAGCGACCAGTTTTTTGCTTCATACAAATTACTTCCCTTTTTCGATGTGCCTTAAGTTCCAGCGCCCTCTAGGGTCAGTCTGAGATGTATTTTTTGTGTCAGCTCGTGCTTTAAAGAACACAAATTAGGCAAAGTTGACTCTTTTTGAGCTTTTACCATGTTATAACATTGCTCTCTCATCCAAAACAAACCTGGAGTTGCATTTTGCTTCACGCCAGAATCCTGTTCAGAAAGTCTTCCCCTCCGAGCGTCAAAAACACTCCCGAACGGTTGACGTCACATTCTACATGACTCCGAGATCTTCTGCGCTCTTTTAACGTCCATGAATCAACTCCAGACTCATTCTCAGCATTTCTGCAGTCGAATCACGTTAATAACAACTGCATGTTTACATTAGCATGTCGGAGGAAAGATAATATATTCTGTAATTCCCTTTGCTGCCAGTAGATAGAGCCAAAGGTCATTTTCTAGGCATGGGAAACGCCAGAGTGACATGAAGAGGGACAAATTGATACCTTTTTATTAGATTTTTCGCCTTTAAGGCACTCAAAGCATCAAAGAACCACTCACACACACACACACACACACACATATTCACTCGCACGCTCACACACACACTCTCACACACACACACACACACACACACACATATTCACTCGCACACTCACACACACTCTCACACACACACACACACAGACATACTTCTCGCACAATCACACACACTCTCACACGCACACACACACACATATTCACTCGTACATTCACACAACACACACACACACACACTCGCACATTCACACACACATACACACATATTCTCACACACACATTCACTCGCACATTCGCACACACACTCAACACACACATTCACACACACATTCACTCGCACATTCACACACACACACACCACACACACACACACATTCACACTCACATTCACACACATTCACTCGCACATTCACACACACACACATTCACACACATTCACTCACACATTACACTCGCAACATTCACACACACACACAGCTTCACACACACACATCATTCACACACACATTCACATTCACACTCACATCACACACTCACACACACACATTCACACACATTCACTCACACATTTCACACTTGCACATTCACACACACACACACACACACAGTACGTTCACATACACATTCACACACACATCACATTCACACTCACATTCACACACTCACCGCACACACACACACACACACACATTCACTCGCACATTCACACACAACGTTCACACACACCAAACAGATGCCAAAAGTAAAGGCACTCAAGACCATGTTAAAGGCCAAAATAATATAAATAACGCATAATATTTGTCCTTCAAAGCACGTACATTATTTTATAACATAAACTACAAGAAATATAAAAATCCAAAGGTTGAAGGAAAGAGAGTTGACCTTTCGTCACACATTATAGATCCGGATACGGCTATTGTTTTAAAAGGAGGAGTCGGGCTAATTTTGAGCTTTGGCCTTCATTTGGAAATCACCATGCCAAAGTAAACAATGACACTATATTTAGCTCACTCACACTTCCTCGTCGCACAACTGTGAGCGGTAAGTGTATTTGAACCGCGGTAATGTATTTGACCGCTGTAAGTTATTTGCCGCGTAACGTGTATTTGACCGCGGTAACACGTGTATGTTAACGTGTATGTTTGACCTGCGGTAACGTGTTATTTGACCGCGGTAACGTGTATTTGACGCGGTAAACGTGTATTTGACCGCTGTAACGTGTATTTGACCTGTACGTGTTGACCGGTTAACGTGTATTTGGTCGTGTAACGTGTATTTGGTCGCTGTAACGTGTATTTGGCCGCTGTAAACGTGTATTTGACCGCTGTAACGTGTATTTGACCGCGGTATCGTGTATTTGACCGCTGTAACGTGTATTTGACCGCGGTAAGGTGTATTTGACCGCGGTGACGTGTATTTGACCGCGGTAACGTGTATTTGACCGCTGTAACGTGTATTTGACCGCGGTAACGTGTATTTGACCGCGGTAACGTGTATTTGACCGCGGTAACGTGTATTTGACCGCGGTAACGTGTATTTGACCGCTGGACACTTCTTGTAGATTCACTTTTGAGTTGCGACGTTGTTGTCTCGTCCTAACTTCTCTCTTTCCTGCCTCCAAACTTGTTTTTGGGCGAGACTATGCACTGTGAAGTTTATGGACCCGCAATGCCGTGCAGATGTTATGGTTTTGCCCAAAAAATGTTTCACAGTATGGCATTAAACTTGTCTTTTTATTCAATTACATGTTTTATTGCTGTAAAAAAACAAACATGTTTACCTGCTTGTCTCTATGGCGTTAAAGATTGGATGACTCATTGAACTAAAATGCAGGTAAGATAAATATATTTTGAATGATGCTATCACTTCCTGTTTGTAATCGATGACATCACAGCAGGAAATTACCCAGCAAACTCGTCTAATGTCACAATTTGTTTTAATTTGGCAAATAAAATCATTTGAGAGCGACTTTATTTTTGTTGAATTCATGTTTAGAGCGTCAAAAAAGAGTTGTTTTCTTTGCGTGAATTCGGCATGAACTTGGACTGGAGCGAGTGCCCCTGCTGTGATGTCACTTCCTGTCATTTTCGGCACATTTTTCAACGTTTTCTCCACAAATACCTGCTCGATTGGTGTAAAACTATCATGTAGATGTACAACAGGTACAAATACAGCAAATAAAGTCAAAATTAGAAAATCGTGAAAACCTAGCTTACTGGCACTTTAACATTAACATCACCAGAAAAGTGACATAGGGCACCTTTAACCCAAGCAATCCATAACATTAGAACTTTCTGTATTTCTCTCTCGACTGTATATGTTTCTCTCTCTTTATGTGAGATTGATTGCGGATATTTGGGGGTCTATTTGGCCCCCTTCTCCAAACACCTGTTTCGGCATTTCCTTGTCTCCACCGACGTGAACTCCTGGAGCAGAAGAAAACAAACAGCTCAACTTCTCCCTCTGAAAGGCCCTCAGACATTTACAGGCAGATCAGGTTTGGGGCTGTTCTCACTCACACACTGCCTCCCCAGGGGACCGCTCTCTCTCTCTCTCTCTTTCTCTCTCTCCCCCCTCCTCTGTCTCTCTGCCCTTTTCTCCCCCCTTTTTTTGTGTGTTGTTTACCCCTTCTCTTCCTCTTCTTTCTCTCTCCTTTCCACTCTTTCCTTCTGTCCTTTCCGTCACCCCGTTGTTTTTTCTACCACATCTTTACTCTCTCCCCCTTCTCTTTGCTTTTCTTTTTCTCTCTCCCCTACTCTTTATTTCTCTCTTCGCCACCTTTCCTCCTCATCGCTCTCGTTCTCTCTCTGTCCCTCTTCTCTTTCTCCTGCCCTTCCCTTTCTCTCCCATGCCCACCCCCTTCTTTATCTGAAACTTTTCTTTGACTCCCCTTCTGCATCTCTCACTCTCTCTCTCCTAATCTCTCTCTTTTCTCTCCAATTCTCTTCGCTGTCTTAACTCTCACTTCACTTATCTCTCGTTCACCCCCTTTCTCTTCACCCCACTCTCGCTCTTCCTTCAGTTCCTTCCCCCTTTCTCTCACTCTCTCCCTCCCTTTCTTCTCTCTCCCTTCATGCCTCTCCCTTTCTTTCCATTTTCTCTCTTCACCCCTCTCTCATCCTCCTTCTCTCCTTCCCTTTTCCCCTCTCTCTCTCCTTTCTCTCTTGTTCTCTTTTATTCGCCGCCTCTCACGTCAGTCTCTTTCTCTTTTCTCTCTTCACTCCCGCTCTCCTCTCTTTCTCTTCTCGCTCTTCACCATCCTCTTCCTCTCTATTTCTCTTTTTTTGGCCTCTCTAGCTTCTCGCCCTTCCCTCTTCTCTCTTTCTATCACGCTCTCTTTTCTCTCTTGACTCCCTTGCTTTCCCTATCTCTTTTCTCTCTCCCCTTCTATTTCTCTCTCTTACCCTTCCCTTTATCTTTTTCTCCTCTCTTTACATGATTTTCTCTCTAACCCTCTCTTTTTCTGCTCTTTCTGTCTTCTCTGTCCCCCTCTCTCTTCACTCCTCTTTCTCTTCTTTCTCTTTCTCTCCTCACCCTCCTCTCTGTGCCCCTCTCTCTTCACTCCTCTTTCTCTTCTTTCTCTTTCTCTCCTCTCCTCACCCTCCTCTCTGTCACCTCTCTCTCTTCACTCCTCTCTCTTTCTCTTCTTTCCTCTGTTTCTCTCCTCACCCTCCTCCTCTGCCTCATCCTTTTTCATCGCACAGTCCACCTCCTCATCAAGTGCTCTCTTCTCTCTCTCTCTTCTCTCTTCTCTCTTCTCTTCTCGTCTCTCACAGAAGGCCGCAGGATCCCAAATCACCGTACACTTCTTTGACACACAACGCTATCTCCGAAAAAGGGAGTACCCCCACTTTCCCCGTCAACTCCCACCGAACCTGCCCCTGCTCACTCACTCTCTTCAGTCCCTAATCGTTGACCATGACCAGCGCATCTGTTAACCGCGGTCAGTCTCCATAGGACATGCGTATTCAGAAAGTGAAATTTACCCTATTCTACCAAGTTAGCCTACTTAAGAAACGTCACACAAACCAATATCACTTTCTTTCTCTTTTGCCCCTGTATATAATACTGTGTTCCTCTCAATCGTTATCGCTTCTTCATCTTTCCATGCCTGATTTAATTTCCTTTTTATCTTTCTACCCCCTCCCATTGCTCTGAAACCCCACATACTCCACTTCTCTCTTCTCTCTCTCTCTCTCTCTCTCTCTCCCCCCTCTCTCTCTTTCTTTCTCTCATCTGTCAGTTTAAGTTCAATGCCAGCTGAGGTAAGCCACTCTTCCTCGCTCAAAACACATGCTTTTCCCCTCTTAGATCTGTTGTACTTTCAAGTTTTCTTTCATGCTACTTCTCTAACCACTCTTTATTTGTATTTATTTTTTTGTTTGCAACACTGTTCTTTGTATTCCTTTCATTTCTGTCAGTCTGTTAGTTCAGCTTGCACTCCCACCGGCGTTTCATGTGTACTTTGTAGTTTGCAGGTTAGCTTCGCTTGCTAATGATCAAACAAACTTTATCTATGTGCAGACTTCGCCGTGGCTGTAACCGCTTACTCTACCGTGTTCGGTGTGCTTGTGCCTGTGCCAGGTCTGTCAATGCACCGCTGTCACACCCTCTTTTATGTCTGTCAGTGATTTAAACTGCAAAGTGGCTACTGAATCCCAATGGTAAACAGTGGAAAATTAAAGAGGGGGAAGGTATTATTTTGGAAATGTGTTGCGTAAATATTGGGCTTTTGCAGTCTATTGGAACAGTTATTCACAGGACATACAGTAGCGGGAAACAATAGACTTGATCAGAATGCATTATATATGAGATTACGATGCTTTCTGCAAGTTCTAATTATGAATGCATGCATATTTTAGAGTCTGCAAAGTAGATGTTGGGAGCTAGAGGGTAAAAGGTGCAAACTCAAGGCAGAAGAACTGGAAAACAGGAAAGGCGTATGAGGAGTCAGCCATTCACTTGACATTACAGCGTGTTTTCATTTGAGATTGCGATGCAGGGATACAGTGAACCGTGTTTTCAGGGGGTGGTGGTGGTGGGGGTGGTGGTGGTTGTCCAACGTGTTGCAGAAAGACTGGACATTGACTGAGTTCTTGTCCTTAAATGCCTCTTAAACCGAGCTGAAAACATGCGAGACGGCCTCAATAATGTACATTTGCTTTTCATTCCTTGTGTTATGTTAAATTGACCTTTGCTGCATCTTGGCCAGTTGGAGAAGAGGTTTTGAAATATCAATGGGACTCTCCTAAATGAAGGTTAAATAAAAAGAATTAAAAAAATTGAAAATAAAAAAATAGGCAGTTCAATTCCTGCTCCGACTAGTGCATATGTTTACCCAACTTGCTTATACACGAGAAAGCCACATCTCTGTAAATCAGCCTCAGGGCAGCGGTGGCTGGAATATGGAGTGACTGAATAATGCAATGTAAAGCAAATATATATGTACTGTATTAATGTAGTATCTTTATTTCACTATATTTGACTCGCCAGCTCAAATGATCTACCAATAGAATACAATATTTTGTTAATTCAAGTGACAAAACCTTATTTTTCCCTTTTCTTATTTCAAGTAACGAGATGTTTTTTGTCTCTGTTTTTATGTACAAAAGGCTCTGTTCCGTACATAATTTATTTGTCCAGTCAAATCGACACAAAACCAACATAAGTCAAGATAACTTATTTATTACTGTTAGTTTATTTGTTTATTGCACGATATACATTAAACTGAACAGTTGCTCATTTCCGCCTGGGCAGCTGATGTTATATTTGTGAGGAAATACAATACCGACGCATTGTTATTTATCATCTTGATCTGCGCAAACGCCTGACGTTCTCATGACGACAAACAATAACAGTGAGGCTGTGGAGGGGAACTGCAAGTCGATGGGAAAATAATAAATACAATTGAAACATGTGAAAGATGCACTGTGTGATGTAACTAGAGATGTCTCAATGGAGATCTTCTTGCGTTGCCGAAAATGCTCCACAAAATAGCTTAAAGCGTATCTATCTCCGTGGAGACAAGCAGGTAACACCACCAAGTTATGTTATTGGTCACTTCTGTGTGAAGGCGAGCCTGCTCAGTCAGAACGCATGTATTTCAAGGTGTTTTTAAGCAATAAAAACGCCTGCAATGAATTAAAAGATAAATCTGCTGCCATACTGTGAAAAGTTACACAGTGCACCTTTAAGAACGTCTTTATTTGACTAAATGTGACTCAAGTAAAATGATCTACCAATTGGCCAAGAGGTTTTTCTCATTAAAAGCGAGTTGTAGTTTTATTTGCAGGCTGAATAAGTCAGATAAAACTCACTAAAATACGGTTCAGTGCAATACATTATCAGTCTTTTTTCTTCCATTTATACTGTCACTATATTTATCCACCTTAAAATGAACCATTCCGAATAAAGTTGAATTGAATTTGTCTTATTTTAAGTGCAAAGTGTTGTTGTTTTTCTTTAAGTGTAATTTATGTACAAAAAATGTATTGGTAAATTGTAAAAAATGATCAAAAAAGTAATTTCACCCTATTTTAGTAGTACTACAAGACCGACGCCTTATTACTTATTATTAATGTATCCATTGTGTATTATTACAATCATACTTAGTCCTATACAACCCACAGTACGGTAGATTCAGAGGAATCAGAGGACGCGTTATAAAAAAGCCCCTGATAGTTCCAGTCCTGTTCCTCAGCTCTGCCTCCAGATGTGATGATGTCAACATGTTTAAGTGTCTGGTGGAGAGGAACGCTGTCTGGGGGCGCTGCAGTGTTGTTTTGTAACCAAGGCCCACAGCTGTATCTTGGTATAATAATGTCCGACTGAACGTGTGCCAAAATCCTGGAGGGTCTCGTGTTTTGTTTAAAAAAGTTTAAAGCATAAAAGTTAAATTATTCAGCCAATTTATGGAAATGACATTGATTAAGGGCAAACAGATGGAGTCATGTGGAAAAAAAAAACAAAACCAAAAAAACGTCCACCTGTTTGTCTAAGAAAGATGTTTATATAAAGAGACTAGTACCATCGATTACATTGTCAAGGAAACAGTTCAGCGTGACTCAGCATCGGCATGCATCCTGAATAACAAGGTATTACTCAAATACCTATTTCACAATAGATTTAAAGGTAAAAGTGTTAGCAGTGAACGTAGCCGTGTATAGAAGTAGCGTTTGTAGTTATAAAAGTAGTAATAACAAGACGTAGTTCTATAAAGATGTTTTAATTTTTAATATATTTTTAAATTCAATTTTCATTTTTATTTATTTATTTATTTATTTATTTATTTATTTATTTATTTATTTATTTATTTATTTATTTAATTTTATTTATTTTATTACTATTTATTTTATTACTATTTTTAAAATTTATTTCAGCAACACATTTGTATTGGTTGCAGTAGAAAGCAGAACTAGTGTGGTTGCATTGTGGTATTGTGGTGCTAGAAGAAGTAGGAACAGAGACTGTATTCACCGAGTACTGTAGTACTTAGATGTAGTTGTAGTTGTGTCCGTACTTGCTTACAGCCTACTGTCTTCTCTCTATGTTTTATTGTTTAGTATACGACCTGTCCTGCATGTATTACGACTCCAAGAAGTGGACAGAATATCGAAACATTCATATATCTTGAATGCTGTTTTGAAGCGCTGCAAACTCCGAATATCAATTGTGTTTGTAATAAATAAATGCTTCATAAATTGCCGAGGAAAGAAATCCGTTTAGGGTTGTAAAGTCGCATTTCTGCATTTTGTGTGAGTAACTTTACGGTCGTTTCCATTTGTCGGAGCACATTTGGTGTAAACATCATTAATGGGAAGCTCGAAGGAAGTAACGAGGTATTCGTTTTAGTCACTATTGTCTCTATATCTCTATAACTCCGTGTACAGTTCGTTCCATCAGTCCAGGGCAGTTACTGGACTTGTAACTAACGATTATTTTACGAGTCGACGACGCTTTTAGTCCAGGGCTATTCAACATCAGGCCTGGGGGCAAAAATCAGGCCCTCCAAGCGATTTAATCCGGCCCACAACGTCCATCTCCCAAATGTATATGTTTAAAAAAAAATCTTGTTTACTGGTTTATTACTGGTTTAGCACTAGTTTAGACCTGGTTGGTACTAGTCTAGTCCTAGTTTAATTCAGCTTCAGTACTGGATGGTCAAGCAATATTGGTAAAGCATTTTGCATGTTATTACGCGCAAAAATCTAATCTATCAGTAGTTATTTTATTGTATTAACTCAATTTATTGAAACAGTGTTGGGGATATTTTGTGCGACCTAAAATGTTGTTAAAAAGTTGTACAGTTGTCTTCTAGATAGAGAATATAAAGAGTACAAATAAATGTATTGTATTTTAGAGTCTGTGTAGTGCAGTTACAGCAGGATCTTATGCCACCACCAAGAGTACAGAGTGAATGAATACTTGACAACTTTGAGTACTTCGTAGGACTAAAGTACGCCACTGTAACATTATCAGTACTTGTAGCAGCGGCGGCCGTCCTTTCCGTTGCCGCTGTAGCTGTAGCACTTTGAATCGTGGTAACTGTGTCGCTGTCCTCTGTGTGTCCATGTTGACCCTTCCTCTCCTCTCTTCCTCCTCCTCCTCTCTTCCCGTCCCGTCCCGCCCACGCGTCGCCTCACAGAGATGAAAGAGAGGAACCCCTGGCACACGCCCCTCACCGTCATCATCACTGTCGTCGGCGTCATAGCCATCGTTGCCCTGGTGACCGTCGCCGTGCTGCAGAACAAGCCTCTCAACCCAAAGTATAAGGTAGTCGGTCGCAGGATAATTAAAGTAGATCTGAGTACATTAGAAGTAGATCTGAGCTGGAGACAAGTCGACATTTGAGGTTTAACTGTGCAGATTTGTATTAGAGGATTTTTTTTTAATTTTTATCTGCCTCTGCACGAGTTCAGGGAGGGTCACGTCTGCGGGGGGGGTCAGTGTGATTCGGTTAGCACTGTTTTTCGGGTCGCAGCTCGCAAACCTCGACTCCAGTGCAAACCGACCAGAAGAAAGGCTCCGTCGTTGCCAAGTCACCGCTCTTGAACTTCACGCATCTGTATCTTCTGCTCAGTCAAATAAAAGTAAAGTGCATGATGTCGTCCCCCCCCTCCCACCCCCCGATCAAAGCCAGATCAAAGCCAGATCAAACGCGAAGGCCTCGTCTCTCCGTGTCCCGCTGCTCTGTTTTTCCGCGGTGGGAGTCTTCCATTTCGCTGTGATCCCAGTCCAAAGTCCGCTGCCCAAATATTGCGCTGGGTTAAAACAACCTGAAACCCACAACTCCGTTTTCTCCCGCACTCCCATATAAGGGCGAGCGGAGAGCACTAATGGTTAAAATAATGTGATCTTTTCTGTCAGACGGACGAAATACAGCAGCTCCTCTGGGATGCGTACGACTGTCAGAACGTGGCACCGAAAGTTAAACAAATCTATCAGTAAATATTTTTCAAAGTTATCCACTTAAAGGAGACGTGTTGACGGGTTTTTTTTTACAACAGTTTTCCATCATCGTTTATTCAAAGTATTTCAAACGATACGTGCCCTGCAACGGAGGCTCGGGTGCTCACAAAAAAAATCCTGTTTTCACCTACCCCCTATCCCCGCCCACATCCCTGCATAGTTGCATTTATTTGACGGATCAAGACAAGTCAAAAACGTAGCCTTTTCCCGAATAAACAAAAAACAAAAACATAAATGACGATCCGCTGCTTGTTACGGGGGAAATGTCACTGTGAAGAGGCGGGGCTTATCGGTCGGTTCTGCGGTTGTCAACAGGAAGTCAATGGTTTCTTTTATCAAGCCGTTTTAGATCAATATTCCAGTTTACGGATGAACAAAATGTTAAAATTATTCTCTATTTATGTTTGGTTTCAAAATTAAAAGCCCGAAAAAAAATCTCTACACGTCCTCTTTAAAGTTCACTGGTGTAACTTTTCTGGTTGTCGAAATGGAGATTGCGTCGCTTTGCCTGGAATGTTCCATAGTATGGCATTGAACATATTTTATTTATTAATTTAAATGTGCTTAAAATACCTAAAAAAAAAAAAAACCATTGTCAGGGCTCATCTCTGCGCAGACTTAATCCAGGTTTAATGTCATACTGCGGAACATTTCAGGCAATAAATACTCGATGAAGTCAAGCAGGAGGAACAATGGGAAAAGTTACAACGTGCGCCTTTAAGCAGAGCAAAAAAATTTGCAATTAAAACATTATTAAACTGTAAATATCTTTCGCAAATTACATTTCATTTGAATTTGTTTTGCAATTGAAAGGAATTAATGTGATTTAAAAAAACATTGAACCCCTGCAGACAGCTTTTCCTCCACATAGAGACCGTAACTATGCTCTGAAGGCTCAAAATCAACAAAAATGATCACGCTGGACCTGTAAGCTGATCACAATTGCAAATGATTGATTATCATACCATGCATAATACATTGCAACTCTGGCGTTTTCACATTCTAAGAGACGCTGCTGTATTTTAGTCATTCGATTGAAGGCGAAAACGTTACGATAGTTGAATATTTGTATGCTTTTTTATTTATTTATTTATTTATTTGCCATTAAAATACACCCCCTTCTTTATCCAGCCACATATAGATTCGCTGCTATTACTCGATCACAAACAAATGGCGATATCTGTTGATGGAATCGTCAGAAAAACAGATGAACTTTCCCCGTCTCAAAAATGAGCGCTTTCCTTCCCTTTGTGCTCAGTATGGGATCGTGTTGGACGCCGGCTCCTCCCACACGGCCGTGTACATTTACAAGTGGCCCGCGGAGAAGGACAACGACACAGGGAGGGTAGTGCAGACCCACGCCTGCAAAGTCAAAGGTACGCCGTGTCCGTGTGTGCTGCATACATGCGTTTTGCTGCCGCTGTATACTTTTGCCTTCATCCTATCGTTGTTTGTATTGTACTGCTGCTCGTCGTTTTTGTGTGGCACCAGCTCGCCAAAGCGGAAACAAATCAAATGAACGTGTTATCAAAGTGTTATCATGTGGCACTGGGCTAAATGAAAAGACATGTGTGTAATGCGCAGCAAACGCATGAATACTGATTCTTACTTTGCATGTTATTGCTTTTGTTGCCCTAGTTTTCTTCTAGTTTATTTTTTACAAACAATGACTTTTACAAAGGTAGTAGTGTGTGGACGGTGCTCTAAATACACAAAACTACACTTAGAATAAAATTTTAAAAATATTTAAAAAAAAATAGATAAAATAGTAATAAATAAATAAATAATAAATAAATAAAATTCAAATATTTCTTTTTTTTTTCTTCACATTATTTTTTTTAAACATTCAGCAACAAAAACGTACACAAAACAAACTGACCTATGTAAAGAAAAGTACACAATAATAATAATAATAATAATAATAATAATAATAATAATAATAATAATAATAATAATTAAACAAAATAATAATAAATGATAATAATGATGACAAATAAATAACAATAATAATAACAACAATAATTATTATAATAATAAAGAACAAAAAAGAAAAAGAAAAAAAAGCTGAAAATTCTTTTTTTAGATAGACACTGGTGTCTATCTAATGTTATATTGTTGTTATCACTTAGTTTGTGTCACTTGTTTGTTTACTATTTGTAAAAGTAATCATGTCTGAGCAGCTGTTCCGTAACTAATTCCCGTAAAGTATAAAAAAGTAACTTATCGTAAACTTTTTGACATAATTGTTGAATAATCCTATGACTTCATTCCGATGCTGTACTTTTGATCCCGTTATAGAGATAGGAGTGTTATTATGTTCAAGCTTATCGTGTCCCACCACTGCTATCTGCCTAATGGGCCAATCATGTCGACCGAATCCAAAACACAGATAAAAACACTTTAGATGTCCTTTTGTTTTGGGTCAGAGAGCTCCGAGAGGGACAGCGAGGCATTGAGATGTTTGAAACGATCGCTTTGTTTCGTGTTCGATGTCAGATTTAAGCTTGGGTCATTGATAAAGTCCAATAGTTTTACACTGATGCGCAGGAGGCTTTGCTCAAAGTCAAGTAAGTCACTTTACACCGACCAAAACAAAATAGGATGCATTTGGAAGGAGTCTTGAGACGTTTTCTTAGTTGTTTTAGGTCATGAACATGTAACACCAGGCCTTCCCATAGCATCCCTTATAGCGTGCCCAGAATAATGCAGTCACAATACTAACATTTAAAAAACTCCATAATGAAGGAGTAGACTCAATACTTAATGCCAATTTCAGTGCCATAATGATATTAAAGTAAAAAAATTTTTTGTAGATGACAGACTCATTTTCGTCACAAAATAATTGCACTTTCTCTATGTTTCCATGTGTTTTTTTGGGGATAATTCTTAAAACTGTTTGGGAAAATATCCAGTTTTTTCCTGTTTCCTGTGATTTATTTTGTGTTATTATTATTGTGTTATTGTGTTATTTATTTTGTATTTTGTGTGACTTATCCAGTTTCTATACTAGCTTTAGTATTGATTAGTATCATATTTCCAATGCTCTTGTGAGTAAAGATTATAAATAAAATATGTAATCATCAAAATAAGGCCTATTGTTAACAAATGAAAGTAGTTCATGGTTCACATTTAAACGACATAAAATGGCAATATTTATAATGACTACATTTAAAATAGCCATAATAAAGCATTAAGAAATCATTTATTCATATGAACGAATCATTTATGATTATTCAAACTCAACCCATAGCTTCATTAAGTCGTTACTAACTCAATAAACTAGTTGTTCATTATGAATTAAGTCTTTGGCCATGGTCTAAGGCTAATTAAGGTGTCGTTATTTCCATCGAAAAATACTATGTTTGTTAAAGTCAACGCGGTTTCTTTTTGCGAGGCCACGTTGTTCATTGTCGTACAAAAGTGGAATGATCTGTTAAACGATTCTCCGTCAGGTCCCGGCATCTCCAGTTACGCGGCCGACCCAAAGATGGCGGGAGAGTCTCTTCAGGACTGCATTGAGGAGGCCGAGGGGTTTGTCCCGAGCGAGCGACGCGAGGAGACGCCGCTGTACCTCGGGGCCACGGCCGGCATGAGGCTGCTCAAGTAAATCCGAACATGCCCCGCACACGAAACATGTCATGCCCTTTGGTCCGTTTATCAGGACCAAGTATTGATCTCGTGAGTGCCGTTTGGGTCAGATGTTTGGTCGGATCGCAGAGATACGTTATACTTTTTAGAGCGCCACACCGTACTTCTCGTTTTAGTCGATGCACTCGGTTTGTCTTTGAATTTCTTACGTCAAATTGAGCTGTTCAAGATATAAATATGTGCCAATTATAATAAACATTTGGGAATATATGACGTTATTGCTTTTTAAGGATGCAAAATATGAGGAAAAAAATCCATAATGTTGGATAATATTACTGTGAAAATGTGTTTGTTAAATTAATCTCAAAATAAAATTGATACTGGTCAAGATAAATAAGGATAAATTAAGACAAAATTTGAGCTTGAAATGGTTTTTTTTATATGGATATTGCAATAAAAGTTGTTTTTGCTTCATATTATTCCAATTATAAGACACATTTTATGACAAATTTACTTTTAACAGCTTTTCAACCATATTATTATTGTTTCTTTTCTCATTTACACATCTTTTCTCATTTACACACTTTTTTTTTAAATTAATTGATTCATACATATTTGGGAGATCTTTATTCTCCTGCATTCGAGACGCCGTTGGTCCAGAAGTGTTTGCTTTTTTCTCCTTAAGTCTCCAAATAAATAACGTATTCATGTGTATTTTAGCGTAATGTGTATAGCAGACAAACGCAGTATGTATTCAATCTGCATAAATACACACAACAAAGTCAATGATGAGCTATTGTCCCTGAAAACGTGACAAAATTGTATAGAATTATCTTAAAATAGAGAGCATGAATTAGAGTTTTGACATGTTTAAGATCTGGGACTCAAATCAAATTGTAGAAAAAAAAATAAATCTTATTTCTTGTCACTGTCTTGGACCAAAAATTATGATATATTAAGTAGCGATGGCAAGATTATTTGTTTAAACAATAATAATGTTTTTTCAGGACACAATATAATCCTGAAAGCTAAAACATGAGAATTTAAGAAGCAAAATGTTTTCTTTTTACTTCAATAAATGATCCAAAAAGACACTTTAATCAAGATGTTTTTGTCACATTCACGTTATTTTGTCACATTCTGAAAGTTTGATTGCTTGAAGCTGGTCCCAATCTTGAGGAATATGAATGTATAAGTAAACGAAAATAAATGTTGTCACGCTCTCTGTCACAACAAATAATCGTTAAATCGGGTCGTTTTCCCTCACAATAACGTCACATAGCACTGAGTTTGCAGATTTTTTTTAAATATTTGATACCTAATAGATTCCTGCAGCCCTGGTCACGCTCCCAATTGCAAACGCCACTTCATATTAACACTGATGCAACAGAATCCAATCGCATTTCCACTCCTTTTCCATCCGTCTGCGTCACACGCCACAGCACTGAACTTACACCGAACCTAATCCATTACGCTCCGCCCTGGCACTTTGCGTTTGACATATATATATATATATATATATATATATATATACATATATATATGTATATATATATATACGTCATCGATTCGCATTATGGATGGGAATAACGTTGTTTTTCCCTCGCCGCAGTATCGAGAACAGCGCGGCGTCCGAGCTGGTTTTCCGAGCCGTGTCGGACAGCCTGCAGAGGAGCCCGTTTTCGTTCCAAGGGGCGCGGACCCTGAGCGGGCAGGAGGAGGGGGCCTTCGGGTGGGTCACCGTCAACTACCTGGACGACCGGCTCAAACAGGTCAGTGGTTTGGACGGTGAGAGTCGAAGGCGTGGCGGGAGTAAATGTAGCAGGTCGACAGGAAAAAAGAACACGTTGCTTTTTTCACCACCAGTTCCGCTAAACATTCACACATCAAGAAATAATCACTTTATAATTATGAACAAACGTAATAACCAGTGATTTTTAGTTTTGATTTGATGCCAAGTAATACTGTGGCAAGTACAGGGATGTCACGATTATCAGGTTAATCGATAATCGTGATTATTCAGGTCACAATATAATCGTAAGAGCCAAAAAAATAACAATCGTGACCATTTTAGAAGCAAAATTAAGTCGTTTTAATTCAATTTCACGTCCAAAAAATAGACATAAATAAAAAAGAAATAAAAACAATTATCTGGCTGTTTTTGTTAAATTTGACTTTATTTTGTTTGTTGTTGTGTTTTATTGAGTTCAATTTTGTGAAGTCGCTCACAAACTTGAGGAGCAGTAACATGTTTGACCACGGGAATGAAAGGAAATTAAAGATTTCACTGTTGTTTGGTCTCAATAATCAATATCTGTTAAATTGTGATGTTTTATAACACCTGATTTTATTTTTATTTTATCACAGTTTATATACAATTATTATTTGTGGTTTTATGTTGCACCATATCACCAAAGTAAATTAATTGGGCTGGAACAGAATGTTAAACAACATTAGATTGTTGTGTTTGATTCATTTCCAACCGCTCTGTGTGTTGTTGTTTATGGTTGTGTTTTTGTGGTTGCAGGGCCTGGCGACCACCGGAGCTCTGGACTTGGGCGGAGCCTCCACTCAGATCAGTTTTATCTCCGACAGATTCGACGGCTCAGAATCTCCCGATAACTCGGTCACTTTCAGACTCTACGGCAACGACTACAACCTGTACACCCACAGCTTCCTCTGCTACGGCAAAGACCAGGTCCTCCGCATGGCCCTCGCACACCAGACACAGGTACACCACAAGCTGAGATCTTCAAGTCCGACTTATCGCAGTTGTAGGTTCAGTTCAGTTTAGTTCAGTTCAGTTCAGTATAGTTTAGTTTAGTTTAGTTCAGTTCAGTTTAGTTTAGTTTGATTCAGTTTTGTTCAGTTTAATTCAGTTTAGTTCAGTTTGATTAAGTTTAGTTCAGTTTAGTTTGGCTTAGTTTAATTCAGTTTATTTTTGTTGAATTCAGTTTAGTTTAGTATAATTCAGTTTAGTTTAGTTTAGTTAAATTCAGTTTAGTTTAGTTTAATTCAGTTTAGTTTAGTTTAATTTTGTTTTTTTTTGTTTAATTCAGTTCAGTTTGGTTTAATTCAGTTTAGTTTAGTTTAATTTAGTTTAGTTTAATTCAGTTTAGTTTAGTTTCATTCAGTTTTTTAGTTTAATTCAGTTTAGTTCAGTTTAATTCAGTTTAGTGTAATTCGAATTCGGTTTAACTCAGTTCAGTTTAGTTTGATTCAGTTTGGTTTAGTTTAATTCAGTTTAGTTCAGTTTAGTTCAGTTTAATTCAGTTTAGTTCAGTTTAGTTTAGTATAATTCAGTTCATTTTAGACTTAGTTTGATTTAGTTTAGTTTAGTTTAATTCAGTTTAGTTTAGTATAATTCAGTTTAGTTTAGCTTAATTCAGTTTAGTTTAGTATAATTCATTCAGTTTAGTTCAGTTGAATTCAGTTTAGTTTAGTTTAAATCAGTTTAGTTTAGTTTAATTCAGTTTATTTTAGTGTAATTCAGTTTAGTTTAGTATAATTCAGTTTAGTTCAGTTTAGTTTAATTCAGTTAAGTTTAATTCAGGTTAGTTCAGTTGAATTCAGTTTAGTTTAGTTTAATTCAGTTTAGTTTAGTTTAATTCAGTTAAATTCATCTTAGTTTAATTCAGTTTATTTTAGTTTAATTCAGTTCAGTTTATTTCAGTTTAGTTTAGTTGAATTCAGTTTAGTTTAGTTTAGTTTGACCCTAAGCTTTTCATCTTTATCAATGTGCTTCCAAAATAACTTTCTTGGTTTGTATGGAATAGGAAGATGAAGAAAATTGAGACATGAAATATATTCTGAAATGTTATATATTTTTATTGCAATCGTATGACCATTATAACGTAAACTATTCCCTTATCAAAATATATCTGGTTACCACTTTACAATAACTATCTTAACTTACCTATATTTATCAGCCTCAACAAAGCATGAACAAAGACTTAATTGGAAATTAAGTTTACTAAGAAAAATGGTTCCGGTTTAGTAACTTCTTGATTAAGGAGTTAATAAAGAATATTCATTTAATAGTGACTACAGCAGAATAATACTTAATCAACTATTTGTTCAATAATATTACTTAAGAACAAGTAAGAACTGGTCTAAGAAATTTCTCAAGAAAGAGTAATTGTAAAACTATCAGGACGTTACAACTGATGTATAATTTTAAATAACATGAAATACGCACAAGAATATCCTTCACTTTTAGTCACTGTAGCGTTCTGTTGCTCTTTGCATGCCTCTTCCTCAAGTTTGAGATGAAGTTTGGCGTCTAAAAACAACGCCAAAAGTTATTTAAAGGCACAGTACGTAACTTTCAGGTGTTGGAAAGCCACCTGCATAATTCCATGAAAATTACCGACTACAAGGACATGTTTAATTTAATTTTTGTGCAATAAAACCATCTAAAAACCCCAAAAAACATGCTTTTCTTTTAGTCTATTTTTTGGCTCAAATGTGCGTAAGTCAGTGCCCGTGAGTAACTGTGAGTATTAAAAGTTTAAATAGTGTGCGGCAGCAGACACGCACCTCTCAAACGTAGTGGAAATGGAGCTGTAATGTAAAATCCCATTATCACCATCCTGTGCATAATCCAATTCAAACCTGACTCCAGCAGACTCGGAGCATCTGGAGCCAAGATGTCAGTCCAAAACGCTTGGATTCAATTAGACGCCAGGTTTTACCTCCCGTTTCATATCGGACTCCAGAACTTTATAGAGAGACAAGGAAACTCTTAAACCTCAGCTATTAAAAAAATGGAAATAAGGTATTTTATTAGGCATTAAACTGAATTTCAGACATAAAATTCACGTTAACTTGGTTTTGACTGGCCAGTAAAACCCAGGACTATTACTATTATATTAATTCTGTAATATTCCATTCATACTACTATGGGCTGTAAGTTAACTCTAGTTTTTTTTAATATATCAGTAATTGTACACTTTACACTCATTATTCTAATTAAGTGAAATGATTTTATGTTGTGCTTTTTTGGGGAGATAAGTCTAGTGAAAATGTTTGTTGCCAATTAGAATGAAATATGTCAATATACTAATATATTTAAATATTTGAGTTAAATATTTTAACAAAAAAATTATTTAACTCAAATATTATTCCAAATGCTGTTCTATTTAACTCAAATACTATCCTAAACTCAAAAGATTGAAACAGGCCACACTAATGTTTTTCTTCGATATTACGTGGTCTTCTAATACAGATAAAGACCACCCAAAAACTATTGAGCAGAACTTTGTCAATTTTTTTGTAATGTTTTCACTATCAACACTTGCTCGAATTAGTTTAATATTGATTAGTATCTGGATATTAAATTGTCAACGAGACATGCAGCATTTATTTAAAGCCAATAATTAACTCTAGATTGTACTTAGAAGTTATTACTTTATTTCCCGCCACTGTCAATCAGTTACAAGCTGCTAATCATCTCAATCGACCACCTCTTACGCCATCATAAATACACTAAATACACATAAATACAGTTTATCGAGTCGTCAAGTCGTTTCTCAGATCTCTCGTTTCAATCGCGTCCGGGCAATTCTTCTCGGCCAATTTCTCTCTGTTAAATTTGTTGGGTTTTTTTCTTTCTTCCTAGTCAGCTCAAGGATCGATTTTGGACCCCTGCTTCCACAACGGCTACAGCGAGACGAAGAACTACACGGTTTTGTACGACAGCCCGTGCGTCTCCAAGAGGAAGCCCGGCTCGGCCCCTCCGACCTTCACGCACGCGGGCAAAGGCGACTTCTACCAGTGCCAGGATGTGGTCAAGAGCGTGTTCAACGTGTCGCAGTGCGGTTACAGACAGTGCTCCTTCAACGGCGTCTTCCAGCCGACTCTGCAGGGCTCGTTTGGAGTGAGTGCGACGTCGAGAGTGTTGTCACGGCTTGTTTGAGTCCAAATGGTTCTGAGTTACTGAGACGCAAACAGGCGAAACAGCAACTTTGGATGAATAAAAAAAGACATATCGTGGGGCAGAAAATAATAGTGGAAATAGATGAACAGATGTTTCAGGAAAAGCAAACAACATGAAACTGTAAAAAAAAAAAGGCATAAAGTAAAAATGTGAAGGAGGCTGGATTTCCTTTGGACACAGAAGGAGGCAAAATGCAGTTATGAAAAATTATTTGAGTCTCCTTCTGATCTTGAACCTTTTTTTTTTTTATTATTATTATTATTATTATTATTATTATTATTATTATTATTATTATTATTATTATTATTATCATTATTATCATTATTATTATTATTATTATTATTATTGTTTTTTATATATACATTTTTTAATTATTATTATTTTTTTAATTCTTATTATTTTTTTATGTATTTAATTTTTTATGTATGTATTTATTTATTTATTATTAGTCCTGCTTAGTCCTAGCGTTGGGCTCATTCTATAGTCTGTGTAAACTAGGTTACATAAAGTCCATTGTGTAACATGTGCTGGACTGGTTTGGAGGACACTATAAAAGTCTTCTATCTTTACAGTGTTTTAATTGGAGCAGTGAGTGCTGCTTGTTGATCTTAAACTTCTTTATCAGAGAAATGGAAGTTTCCAGAAACTCACTGACTGTGAATGTGTTACAGTAATACACTGGAAGCACGAAACGTGTTTGAATCTACTGCACATTTGAGAAAACGTTTGACAAAGAGACAAATTAAAAGCACAAATACCACACAGTAGCAGAGGTGGAAGGTTCAAATGTAAAAGTACTGCACTTTAGACATTTTTACAGCGGTTGCGTTTTACATTTGAGAGCAGGTATCTGTACTTTCTACTCTACTACATTTGTTAACTAGGCTGAAGAATAGTACGTTGATGATGCCATGGTCCATAAAAGACCTGGGTTCAAGTCAAATCCACCACATTTACTGCTTTAACAGTTCTCAAAACCGTTACAGTTACTTCAAAACTAAGTAGATTATTTATGTGCTACTTTTACTTGAGCATTTTTGTTCCTGTAGCTGTTCTTTTACTTCTTTCTTCCACCACTGAGCAGTAGTTTCTGTGTTTTTTCTATGGGAGTAGCTAGAACACAAGAGGAGGTATAGTTCCTGTGATGAAAGACCAGCTGAAATCCACCTCAGTTCTCTCCAGAGACAGAGTGAAAGGAGGATGTCGTACTAAAGCACGCTTTGCTCTGTCCCTGCAGGCGTTCTCGGCGTACTACTTTGTCATGAAGTTCCTGAACCTGACTGATACCTCTGTGCCGCTGCAGAGTGTGAAGGAAGCTCTGGCCCGCTACTGCGCCACGCCCTGGGACACGGTGAGGAGGACGAACACGTGGACGATGGCATATGTGCTGTTCATGCTTTTAACACTGCAGTTTTTGATTTCAGAACGCAAATTGAAAAGAGAACGCACGATGATATGCGGTACAAAGTGCAAAAGTATGAGGACAATGAACAAAATAACACATTCATAAGTGTATTTGATTATTTTTGAGTCCATGCTTGTATCTCTCGCTGAATTGTTCTCATTGTCCACTTATTAGACCGTATATTCTGAATGTTTTGAATGCTTCTCTGTTTTGAAACACCTTGAATCCTAATTATAGGTCCATTTTGAAATTGCGATTCTTTTAACTCTGTTCATAGTTTAAAAAAAAACATCACTTCTACAGGTTTTGAATGATCTTCTTTTTATGGTTGACCCTGGTTGTGCCGTAACTTTGATGTGGTTGACCACTGTATTTTATTGTCCCGTTTGGAGCCATTCGCAGGTTTTAAAGGCACAGCGTTAAACTGGTTCAGTTCCTACCTCAGAGACGAAGTTTTTCTGTAAATCATGGGCGCCACAAGTCAAGCTCGGCACCACTAAGCTGCGGTGTTCCTCAAGGCTCTGTATTAGGCTCTGCACTATTCTCGCTATTGGGACATGAAGTAAAGACATGCGCTCTTTTAAAAACGGACAAACTTGCAGTGTTATCGCCAAAATCTTCGCCAAAACAAAATGCAGCCCTCAGACAATTTTTTTCTTGCCCCCAGGCTACATCTTCATCATCCTAAACCTCTTCAGAAGTACTTTTTACCGAGAGTTTCAGGTTCTCCACCATTAAAACGTCAATAACATCTTGATGCGCGAAAGACTTGATAATAAGATTCAAAGACTGAATAAATGTGATGCGGCGCTTTAAAACTTTAGATAAAAGCTTTTTATTTTCTTTTTCTTTTTGTAATTGACAGTATTGACCTTTCTGTGGCTCTTTGCTTGGGCTTGCACACCTTAATCTCAGGTATTTGCAAATGTATCATGCAAAAATTAGCAAGAAATTATTAAAAAAAAACACACAACTAAAACTGGCTGAATTAGATTTAATACAGGGGTAAAAGCTCTTGCAATTGAGCCACAAAAATCCTTACATTTCATTACTTTTAGAAAATATTGAATAATACGCCAACGTAAAAGCACAAAGAAGACATATCTTTTACTATATTTTATGTTGGAAGTGTTACAGAATTTTTTTGCACATAGCATTTTCTTGATTCCTTTTCAATTTCGAACATTATCTTTGCGTTTTTCCTGACAGATAAAGAAGCAGCATCCCGGGATTAAGCTGAAGTACTTATCTGAATACTGTTTCTCGGGCACGTACATCCTCACGCTGCTGACAGAAGGATACAACTTCACCTCAGAGACATTCTCCGACATTAAATTCATCAAACAGGTCAGTACAGGACGCGCAACGCCTTTCCTGTCCCACCGAAGCAGGGCACAGCAAGATCGTGGCACGAAAAAGTACTAGAGTTACTTTTGCATTTACCTTGGCATGAAGATATCACTGATACTACTTTGATACTACTTTGGATAGTCGAATTTCATTTATTTATTTATTTATTTATTACTTTAATGAATGAATTGCACTTCATTGTTTTTAGCATTTTATGAATACACCAATATTTAATTAGAGTACTTAGATTGTTTGCCAAATTTTACTATTATGAGGCTAACTGAAATGACACTAATTTACTGTATGAAGTCTATGGTGCTATTATGCCATCTAGTGGAGGCCAGATGTGTTACATGTTTTTATTATATTATTATTTTATTATTTTTTATATTATATTATATTTATTATTATTATTTTATTATTATTATTATTATTATTATTATTATTTAGTATTGTTATTATTATGTTGTTGTTGTTGTTATTATTATTATTATTATTTTATTATTTTACTATTATTATTTTGTATTGTTATTATGATTATATTATTATTATTATTATTAGTATTATTATTATTATTATTATTATTTTTTTTTTTTTTTATTATTTTACTATTATTATTATTATTATTATTATTATTATTATTATTATTATTATATTTCTTATAATAATAAATAAAACAACAAAAACAAACATAAAACAACACAAAAACAGAACCAGGCCGGACCACAGAGAACACATGATAAGTAAAGAATATAATGAGAATATAATGGAGTTAAAGCATATTAAATCCAAAATAAAAGTCCTGTTTTGTCCATTGTCTGTGAAATGTGTTTATTTTGAGATTGAGTCCAGAAGTGACTTTTGTCTTGTCTTGTTTTAAATCATTTTCAGTTTTGGGTTGTTGTTAAGTGTTTTCCCAGTCTTGAATGAGTCTGACGTGTCCCGCAGTCGAAACCTGTTTGACGCTCGTTTTGTTCCCGTGGGCACAGATCAAAGGCAGTGACGCGGGCTGGACTCTGGGTTACATGCTAAACCTGACCAACATGATCCCGGCCGAGGCTCCGGACACGCCGCTGCTGCCTCACGCCGGATACGTCTCCGTCGTCACCGTCATCGCCCTGGTCCTGTTCGCCCTCTTCATCCTCAGTCTCCGCCCCCTTTGGCCACGCTGCTCCCAAAAACCTCAGATTGTATAGGACCTCCACCAAACACTGTAAAATGTGACAGTTAGCTTTACTTAAAAGAAGATCTAGGGAAATGATTACTTTAAAAAGACATCTTTCTCTAGGTATGAGTTTGTTTTTGGATAGGGACGGGATATTTCACTTGCTGCTGTGGCCGATAACCGATATTTGTCAATGCCGATATTTAGATTTTAAACTCAAATCAATTTTAAGTTGAAGTAAAGATCACAAATTCACTTTTCACCATAGTAAAAATAATAACTATGTATTTATCTGGGCTATAGAATCATTTGTGTCATGATTGTGGAAACATATTTTTCTAATTGTTCCATTTTTACTCATTTGTTTGTTAAAAAGACAAATGACACACACAGACACAGACAAATATCAACCAACTTTTCAATATCAGCACCAAATATTGACTGTTTTTTTCCAAAATATATTGCCGAATATTGACAGATTTTCACCAATATCGGTATCAGCCGATACTGGAACCATCCCCATCTCTTCTTTTTATTCATACTCACTATGTGTTTTACACTGATAATATTTATTTTTCATTTAATGAGCTTAAAAAGGACCATTGTAACGTTGCTTCTAGTGCACATCAATAAGGATGTAGGCGTTTTGCGTAATCACAATAACATTAATCAGATCATATTTTCACAAAGTTTCAGGAAAGGGCTAAAATGTGTCTGTAAATCAGGTTAGGCTCAAGTATCTCACAAAAACCACAAAAAGGCAGAAATATTACTTTATTCCCTTGTTTGGAAGATTAAACCAAAGGTTTCTGTCTCTTTTTGACGTCATTTTTTATGTTTTAATTATAAATATGCAAAATGAGAATATCAAGTATGTCTCCGAAACAATAATAGCAATATTAGCCTCTTTTCAGTATATCTCCAAATATATGTTGGCAATAAATATGTATATTCAAAAAGTATTTCAAAATAATTACTCAAGTAAACGTCTAAAATAGTAATCTAAATAATCACAGAAGCATGATTAAAAACAACTATTAAAGTATTAATTAACAATATACAACACAATAAAATAATAATTTCCACGTAAACAAACCGAAAACTAAACATATTTTTAACTTTATATAGTGTAAGTACAAAACTAAACTAAAATCAAGTCATACTACATAAATCAAAGTTAGAATCCGCCGTAAACACGTAAAATGTCTCTCTTTATTCAAACGTTGCATCAATTCAATTCTACAAATTTGAAGTTAAAATCAAAACTAGTAATTTGTTTCACAGACTTTTTTTTAAGTTGCGCTAACGTGTCCAGCTTTACAGTGTGGTTCTTCCTGCATGTGAGAGGAGTGTGTGGACTTTATCACTGCATTCCTCAAAGAAAAGACACAAAGTCAACGGCATTTTATTTCCAGGCTCCGCAATTTCAAGGTCAAAGTTCAGTGTGCAGCTGCCAGGACCGACCCAGGGACTTTTATTTTGAAGGACTCGTTTTATTCCTGATGTCACTGAAGGACTTTTTTTGTGTTATGTGCGAGTGAATGAGAGCGCGACTGTAAATATTGTGTGCACCAAACCTCTGCATGTATGTGTCATGAAACATAATGTGAATAAATAAATAAAGTAATCCAAGTTTATATTAAAAAAAAAACAACATAAAAATAAAACTGCTCGTGTCATGACTGGATTAATACAGAAACGTCGAAAACGTGATTGAAAAGAGTTTATTTTAAATCGATCTACAAGCTATTTACAACTTTATTTAAATATTTGTTGCATTTTTTTTTTAAATATTTATGTTACACTTGAGGACACCAGATGGCAGTGTTTGCATCTTTCTGTACAGTCCCACATTTGAATAGTAAAGCTGATCATTTACAGACTTGTCAAACATGTTAAAACATTTTTGTAAAGTGCGCAACATTTGTACAAACAGATCCAAGCAAAAATATCCAGTTTAACATGAAATTAAAAGTATTAGAAACATTCAGAAATATATTTATAAAAGGCACTGAAGTAGAATAAAAAATGAATGAACTCGAAATATATATAGAAACTTAGAAGAATATTGCTTTTCTGAATTTAAACTGAAAACATTTGTAGGAAAAAGGCTTTTTAATTGCTATAACTTTGTACAAATTCACCCTCTAGTGGATCCAAAGAGAAGTGCTCATTGTATAAACTGTAATTGACCTGAAACTATTACATTACAGTCTTTTTTTACACATTTTTTGTAACCGAACCCTTTAGTTAGATCATTTAGGTCATTAGTTCACGATGTTCTCTGTTGTTTTGGTTTTTTTTCTCAGAATGCACAGCTTTTATTTGGAAACATACTGCACCAGCTCGATGAATTGACCTTTTTTTTTCCAACTATTTCAACTTAGAATTTCAAACATCACGGCCAAAAACAACAATTTGTGAAACAACAAACGACGTGACGCTTAAATCCAGCAGGGACAATGGTCTGAGACGTCCTAAATACTGTATACATTTAATCTGTTGTATCTGATTTTGCTCAGCGTAAATATTCAAGTACATTCTGATGAGTACTCACTTTGGTCGAATGAAAGACCACATCAAAACACGAGGCTGAACGTTGAGAGTTTCGGTGGTAAAACTTGCTTTTTGTCAGTTGCAAATGTAAAACTGCATTTTGCGTGTTCGATTTTGTAAAATTTGACATTTTTTTGCAAATGTCAAATTTGAACGGAGCAGGACGTCATGTCAAAGAAAATGAAACAAAACGAATACTTCTCATAGTGTAAGGAGAATAAACATTGCGATTTCATGATTATTCGACCAACCGTTATTCGATTATCGCGACCAAAAAAAAA
Source organism: Chaenogobius annularis (assembly GCA_015082035.1). Taxonomy (NCBI): domain Eukaryota; kingdom Metazoa; phylum Chordata; class Actinopteri; order Gobiiformes; family Gobiidae; genus Chaenogobius; species Chaenogobius annularis. The sequence goes on from BJKM01000037.1 coordinate 696,707, forward strand.
ACAATAAAAAATCCTAAAAATGTTTTCCTTCTTGCTTTCTGAACACATGACCGCTCCTCAATATGTGACCTTTGCTTTATGAAAACAAACTTTATGAATGATTTATTTGACACAAACAAGATAAAAATGCACTTTACATTTTGCTTTTCTTTTTGAGGAACGGTTGAGCAGAAACGACTTCATTTTCGTCACATTTATTTTAATTAAACAAAAAACAAAAAACATAATTTAGTATTTTTCAATCAATTTAATAAAAAATAAAATCAATAAAAAATCTTCCAAAATTGTAACTATTATAATTTTTTTGTTTTTACGATTATACTGTGACCTAAATGATCACAATTATCGATTAACCGAATAATCCGGAATATTCCTACTGAAGTGCCATAAATCCAATCCAATCAAGTCGTTTTCACCTTCCGCCTAAAACAAAGGCTTCATCTGGATAGTTTTGAGTAGAATCCCGTTAGATCCGTGTATTATGCATATAAAACACGCAGCACAATATAATGAACGTCCGTACTGTACAACGTGAGCTAATGCTGCCCCCTACGGGTCTACAGACATTATTACAAGTTGCCCACAATGACGAAATTAAAAGCTTCAAGTAAAATAGTTTATTCAGACTTTTCACTATGTACACGTGACGCAGACTGAAAGCAGCAGACGGAGCAGTGTGTCGTGCTTCGCTCAGTACATATATATAATAGCGGCTCATGTGATTTCCCTATGCAAATGCCCCTGGTGGTCAGAATGCACACGGCAGTCCAATGCACTCGCCTGTCTACACTCTAAAAGTTATGGCATCAGGAAGTCCCCCCCAACTCAATTTTTGACTCTAATCAGCCAGGAATAATAAGCGAGAGAACAACAACAAAAAAACAGCCTTGTCTTGACTGAAAAAGCGTAAAAGATAAAGTTATTTCTTCACTCAAAAACTGAAATGTTGTCACCTAAAATATTACAATACAAAGTACACGTTACCATCTTACCACGGATCAACATGAAGCAATTACATGGACAACTTGCCATAATAATACTTGAAAGGTGCTCTATGTAACTGTTGTTTGCCAGGAAAGTTCCACAGTGTGGCATTTTACTTATACTAGATCTCCACGGTGACAAGCAGCCACTACGTCAAGTTGGAATATGTGTTTTTCAAGGTTACTTTTAGCAATAACATAAAAACTATGATTGAGTAACTGCAAGAGTGATGAGTGGGATTCCATTGAAGCAATAACATCGCCATGGAAACGAGCGCCAACGATAACCCCCCCAGAAAAAGTTACATATTGCAACGTGAAGATCAACATTTCATTTTTGTTGTGTAGATGTTGAGATACGGAGCGGAAAACAGCAGTTGTTATTTTATGTTTTAAATTACTTTCTTTTTTTCTCTGCCTGCTGTTTGTCAAGGTTTTTTTTTGTATTATTATTTTTTTCTAAATTTTTCTCTCCTCTCTCTTTTCTCTAATTTAAAAAAAGAAAAAAAAGAAAAGGCAGCAGCAGTAGAAAACCCAAACTAAATAAATGTAATATAACACTAAACATTGCATTGTAGCAGCATTCTTTTCAGGTCTCACAGGTTTTTTTTTTTTTTTAAATTAATTTGTGTGCGCAATAAAGCAGGGGGCGGAGTCAGCATAAGCCAACCAATCAGAACAATGGAGAAGGAAAGAGCAGCAATCATAATCTCGATGTATACAAGGAAATGATTGGTCAGTATAAGTTCATGTTGGCGTCGACACATGAACGCCACCGAAAATTCATTTAAATATAAATCATCGGTTCTGTTTTTTAAAATGCATTTTAGATTTTTATTATTCATTTTATCTGTTTTTTTATTTGTATTTTTTTTTTCTTCCTCTCTTTTGTTGTGAAAAATGTGTTCTGAAAAAAATATGTTATGTATAAATCATATCATATTCAGGTCACAACATAAATTGTAAGAAGAAAAAAGTAATAATCGTGACAATTTTAGATGCAAAAAACAGACCTAAATGTAAAGAACTTTTTTTTTTTTTTTTATCTGGCTGTTTTTGTCATATTTAACTTTATTTTGTGTTCAATTTTGTAAATCCGGTCACAAACTTGAGGAACAGTAACATGTTAGACCACGAGAATTAAAGAAAATTAAAATATTTCACTGTCAATAAATGGTGAATAATCGTTAAACTGTGACTTTTTTCACAATAATCGTAACACTTTGATATTGTGTCATTCCTCCAGTTTGTAAATCTGTGCACATAGATATAAAATTATACTCGCCGTCATTAATCCTTGTTATGTTATTTAAAGTCTATATGACACATTAAACTACACTTTTCAGTAAAACAAAAAGGGAACATGATTACATTTCAGATTTTACCACACATTTTTGCCAATTTTGGTGACGTATCATAATGTCACTTCCTGGTTTGACACGGCCAGCAAATACGACATAGGCTGAGGTAATTCCACAACTGTTACTTAGCAACCAGATTGTAAACAAGGGCCTGACAACACCTTTATTTTGTTAAATAACTGTTTAAACTGTCATTAAAAACGTGTAAGTCGCAAAGTTTCTCTGCATTTTTGATATAATAGCGCTTTTTGATGACATCACAGAGAACGCGGTTGTACTTCCTGTAATTTTCAGCTATTAATTGTGACATTTTCTTCACAAACTGCGTCTTGACTGATGAGAAACTATGATAATTATTTACCACAGGGACAAACTCGCCAAACAACATCATAATTACAAAAACGTGTCACATGGGCGTTAAGCTGGTCTTAAGTTAGCTCGTTAGCTAACTCACTTTTCCAGCTTTGTAGCGCAGGCCTCTGTAACAAGGCAGTATAAATCATTCTGTTTCTAGTTTCTTTCTGGACGGAGTCTGAGCAGAAAAACTGAACTAAACCAATAGAAACTAGTCTTTAGTGACATTATACAACTTGAAATAATAACATATATTCTTTCTGAACCACCCACTTAAACAAGATTGATCGACTAAATGAAAGAATGCATCTGATCAGAAGCTTTACGCTATATACATAAATGTCTGGCCATGTTTGAATTTTTTTTTTTTTTTTTTTTTTTTTTTTTTTTTTTTTATGGCTGAATTGTTCATGTCTAATGCAAAGAACTGCACAAAATATCCTCCAAAAACAACGGTATTCGCAACATCGGCGTTTGTGTCTCGTCATCTGAGCTTTCGATTCTGGACACTCGCCGGACTGTAGGCCAAACCGCCGTCCCCCTTCATGGACGCCGCCTGCTCGGAGACTGAGGTGATGGCGGGCAGCGGCTGGCCGGTGTAGTGTTCGCTCAGCTGGTCCCGGTCGATGATGGTGGCGGTCTCCGGGTCGAGCTCGTGAACGCTTTCGTTGTAGAAGCGCTGTCGGAGTCGCCTCATCTGCGGCAGCTCGCAGCACGTCTCCAGCATGACCAGCATGAAGATCAGGCCCACCAGCAGGTAAACTGCAGCAGAAAGGACTTTTATTTCACTGTCAGATATTAATAACGGTCTTACAATAATGGGAAAACCCTCCAGGACGTCTCCATGTCAAGTAATGGTTTTGTAATTATTCTTAAAAGACTTATTATTACTTAAAACAAAAGAAAAGAAAATGTGTTTGCTTTGTTTTGTTTATTTGTATTATTTGTATATTTGTATTTATTTTTTTACACTATTATTTATTTTATTTTATTATACAACCATAATATTTCATCTATTTTATTTTATTATGTTATTATTATTTTAATATTTTATTATTATAATTATTTATTTAAATTCATTTATTATTACTTAAACACATTTTTATTTGGTAATTTGACAGACATTTCTTAAATCTCTGCCCTCCTTGTATTTCCTTAAATCAAAAACGTCTTGTATAATTAATTAATTAAACAATATCACAAGAAAAAGGACTAAATGTCAGCGTGCTATAACTGCGTCTGTAACAATGCATGCCATCGTAATCTGCTCTTACCATCTCTTCTTCTTTCTTGTATTTAAAGTATTCAATGCATCTAATCTAAAGTATTTCAGGATTTTTGTTTTGTGTTTTGTACGTAATCCCTCATGTCTCTCACATTCTAGCTTTATATTTATTTGTGTATTAAGCACAGTTTGTGAAAGCACCTTTAACTTTGGAATTATGGAGAAAGGCGGAAAATGTCAATAATAAAACAATATAGAAACATCAATGAAATTCAAGTATAAAGGGATTCTGCCGTTTTATTTTTTACAATTTATTTGTATTTATTTAATTTAGATCAATATTGCTGCTGACAATGAACAAAATATAAAAAACAAAGAGCGAGAATCCTATGAAAATGGTCTTTTAAATGTAGTCCAGTTTTTTAATCTTTCTTTAAGTGTAAATTAAAAAAGTTATTATTAATAATAATAATAATAATAATAATAATAATAATAATAATAATAAAATACTAAATACCAGAAATGATGACCCAATAAAGTACTAAAAATAAAGGCAAATAAACCTAATTTTAAAAGAAATTATTATTACAGATGTCCATTTCATTTCATCGTGGGGGTCCCACTGCATGGTTATTTTGGGGGTTCCCCAGACTGAAACGTTTGGGAACTCCTTAAATAGATTACCGTAGCAACAGTTATAATAATGCATTAGTCACATACAGGATAGTTCACTTGGTAATTACTTGCATATTTCATTTTTTTTACTTTACAACTTGTGACGCAAGATACTGCTCATACAAATATCTTCCAACATATTTAAATAGGTTGGGTGACGTGTCTTGCCCAACAACACGTCTGCCACTGCTAGTAATAACTTTAATTTAATATTTCCTATCCATTATTAAGTCCGTTTTATCATCACACTAAACACTTTTGCATTCGCAGACGTTGAAATACCTCTGCCAAACATTGTCGTCAGAGAATTCAATGAGGAACAGGATTTAGCCAGAACAAAACTGAATCTGTTGCGTCTTAAGTTAAGTCAACAGTGGCCAAAGGGCGTGTCCACGGGTTCAGGAGGAGTCTGATGACATCACGCACCGCCACACCAACGAATAATATTATTACAGGAAGAGGAAAGGGGGGTGGGGGAACTATGGAAATGACTCTATAATGGGGCCAGTGTGTGAATTACAAGATGTAGGACGGATGAAGTACAAAGGTAAAAGGTTACAGTAAATAAGTACATCACTACTACAATCATTCCTTATACTTTGATCAGACAAAAAACACTTTAAATTCTGGAATGGAGGCAAAAGTGAAGAGGAAAATGATGGGATTTCAACTGATAAACTTGGGATTTACGTCAGAATTCTCACAAAATATGAAAAGTTGGTTTTGGCAAATGAAAACCACTCAGAGCCTGGTTTAGACAAGTTTACATTCGTTTTGTTTTTTTTACATTATTTGTTTATTTAATAGGTGATTATGAAAGATATTTAGCACTTTTGATTAATAAATCCTGGTTTTTAACGAGTTTCACTGGACAAATACTTGACCTCACCCATTTTCTTCCATTCTTTGTGACAGAAAAAGCAAACTATCTGACATTTGGAGCCTGGAAATTCAAAGTTGTGGCTTCGTTTTTGTCATGAAGACTACAAAGACACATTCGTGTTCCGCTCTGATGTCAGTTTATCAGTTTATCATTGCAAATATGTTAAAGTTTACTTCCTCCTGCCTCCATTCTGACGGCAGGGATGATTAACTTGCACCCTCAGGTTTTTTTTTTTGGGGACATTTCCCTGTTTGGAATGATTGATAAGAAGCTGCGTTTGAACTCGTCAGTGAATCTTTTCAGGCCAAGCCCCCCGGCGGCCAAGAATCTGTGCTTTTGTCCACATCACAGCGGAGCGGAGTCGGTTACTCCAGTGACAGTAACTTTATACTGCAAACTAACAAGGAAATAAGTACAGCAGGTGTTGTGTCGCCGAGCCCAATTCTGAGAGCACATTTTTGCACCTATTTGTTAACGACAAGCATAATAAGGATGTCAAGATTTATTGGTTAAATCGATAATCTGGATTATTTAAATCACAATATTATCGTAAAATCGTATAAATATATATATAATTGTGACATTTTTAGAAGAAAAATGAAGCTTTTTTAATTCAATTTATAGAAAAGTTGACAATGTTCAAACTAAATGAGGTCTTTTTTAGTTCAGTTAAAAGAAATGTGATGATTTCAGCAACAAAATGAAGTCTTTTCCGTTTACCCTTTCCTCAAAAACGTAAACCTAAATGTAAAGTGCTTTTCCATCTTGCCCTTTATGTCAAATGAATCATTCAGAAAGTTTAATCTCATAAAGCGGGTCACACATAATGAGGAGCGGAAAGAAGAGTGTTAAGAAGGAAAGAAAATGTTGGATTTTATTGTCGTTTTGGTCGTGACGTTAATAATCGCGAATAATCGTTAAATCGCAATGTTTATTCTCACAAAAAGCGTTACACTACCATTTTAAATCGTGACAGGCGTTTCTTTACGTGTACAAAACAGCACGGACGTTTACCACGCTTTTGTGTCTGTGACGTGTAATTAAATTAAGAATTAACCAATGACGCAGTCGCTAAATCCTTGAAGCTGTTATTGTTGCTACTACTTCAACCACTAAAACTGCATTTACTGTATGTTTGGTACACACTTTTACAACATATTTGGCTTTTGTTAGCAGAGATTAGAGCTGTAAAAAGGACAACATTCTAAATCCATGTATTTAAATAAAATGAAGTCCAAATTCAACCGTTTATCCGCTGTAAACGATGTACAATTGACATATCGCTGTGAAAATGTACTAAAAGAACAGGACATTTATGTTATGGTTGGTTGGAGTTCAGTACTATTTGCACACATTTGGGGTTGCTGTATGTTAGCACTCTCACCTCACAACAATTTGAGTTTTATTTTGATCAGAAAAGTACAGATGAGAATTCGATTTTGAGAGTACAAAACATCAATAAAAATACCCAATAACATGTACATGAAGATGACTTGTAGGACCAGTAGTAAATATAAAAGATATGTTTTTTGGATTATTATGTTTAAGGGAACTTTATTGTTTGGTTTTACAATAATAGAATAATAATAGAAAAGATGATTGTTCCTAAAAGTACAAAAGAAAGTAAGAGAAATCTGCGGGAGAGGAAGATGGTGAAGCCGTGTCTGAACAACGGAACAAGCTTGGTTTAAATATTCAAGTTTTCAATTTGTATGTTTAAGTTTTGGCATTTAATATTTGCCTTTTAACCCTTTGCCTTTTAGTTTTTATTGTGTTTTTTTTTTTATTTTATTTTATTTTTTTATTTATTCATGTTTTGTTCAAGTTAGGAATGATTTACTATACAAATAAAAAGAGAAAAATGTACGGACATATTTGCTAGTGTCTTGCCGCAACCACCCAAAACACCAAACGACTCAATAATACGCAATTAATGTCGCAATTAATGTCGCAATTAATGTCGCAATTAATGCGATCGAGATTCTGTAATTTCTAACAATTCGCTTGGGTTTTTGGGTCCGAAAAAGTGATTTGACGGAAAGTTCAGACTTTGGCAGAAGAAATATGATAGTTTTTTGTGTTAAAGTTTGTGAAATCAAGATCGAAAGCCATTTTTGGTTTTATTTTTGAAAATAAAATAAAAAAATATAATACTTTTTGCCATATTTCCCAGCGCTACAGCTAAAATGATGTCCCTCTTATAATTTAGAAGTAATAGACCCCAAATAACTCACCGGTGATGCCCAGCCTGTAGAGTTGTGGATGTGGGCGGTCTTCTTTACTATGAGACGACCCGGGGACGTAATCCCCCAGGCCGATGGTCGTCAAGGAGATGAAACAAAAATAGAACGACTCCAGGAAGTTCCAGTCCTTCTCCATGGTCACGAATATCCACGACGGGATGATCAGGAGCAGCAGCGTGAGGGCGACTCCCATAAAAGTGGCGTGGGCGAAAGCCAGGACGGACTTGGACGTGGCCCAGCGCCGGTGGAAGTAGGCGATGGGCCCGCGGGTGACGTGGCCCATGACCCTCTGCACCACCGCGGACAGGAAGAGCAGGGTGAGGGGGATGCCGAAAGCAGAGTAGAAGATGCAGAAGGCCTTGCCCTCGTCGGAAAGAGGCACCGTGTGGCCATAGCCTGTAATTACACACACCACAAATGACAGTTGAAGTGAAGTCAAGTAAAAGGGAGAAGGTTATTATTATTTTTTATTGTAGGTGAGGTTTCCTGCTAGACACTGGACTGGAAAGAAAGAGATGAAGTACCAGGATTAGGCCTCAACTATTTGAATGAGATTATTCTGACAAACATTGCAATTTATGTTTTAAAAGTTGGATTCTGTTCAAAGTATTGCCGCGAGGTTAATTGCATTTAAGGACGGCACGACGTCAAATCTTATAGTAACGATTATTATTATTATTATTATTATTATTATTATTATTATTATTATTATTATTATTACGAAAAAAACATCACAATTTTACAATTATTCCCAATTTTTTACTGATTACTATTACCATTTCTCAAGTTTGTGACCAGCTTTATGAAATTTAACTGGCTGAATGACAAGATGAAGTAAATGTGATAAAAATGTATGTATTTATTTTAACTATGGAGTGAAACCACTTAATTTTGCTTCTAAAACAGTTACGGCTATTAGTTTTCATGATTATTTTGTGACCTAAATAATCATGATTATCAATGAATTCAATAATCTTGGCGTCCCTAATTCTAATTTGAATGGATGCAAATTGTAAATTGTACATTTTGAAGTGACAGAATTTCCTCCACAAACTAAAATATCATGTCGTATTCTTCATAAAAACGTTGGGGATTATTCAGGTCACAATATAACCGTAAGAAACAAAAAATAATAATCGTGACAATTATGTAGTTTTTGTCCAATATACAGCCCCCAAAAAATAGACCTAAATGTAAAGAACTTTATTTTATCTGGCTGTTTTTGACAAATTTAAGCTTTATTTTGTCTTTCAGAAAGTGAATTTTCGTAAAGTCGGTCACAAACTTGAGGAACAGTCACATGTCAAACCACGGAAATGAAAGAAAATGAAAGATTTCACTGTTGTTCCGTCACAGTCTCAATAATCGTGAAGAATCGTGCAATTGTGATGTTTTTTCTTCGTAGCATCTGATATCGTGACGTCCCTAACCGTAGTTCAGGAGTAACTGTAACTGTAGTCTTTTTGCCTACACGCTTTTCCCAGTGTGGCGTTTACAAACCGCGAACGCCAATTAAACTAAACCAACTCAAACGCCAACTTTGAAGCGAAACCTATGATTAAAACAAAAATCCAATCTGAAAAATGGCAATGAGGCATTCGTCCCAAACGTTCAGCAAATTGTTGGGTCTGATAAAGTGTTTCTCAAACTGTCGGTACTTGAGCTTCTTCAGATGGTTCTCTCCCATTTCACACTTTATTCAAAATGATAAATTCTACATATGCCTTAGCGATGCATTAACGATCAATCTTTGGTAGGTTTAAATCAGGTTTGTACCCAGTTTTAGGCCCGACTTGGTCCAGGTTTTTGCCCCGTTTTAAACCAGTGTCGGGATGCGCTCGCACTTTCACATTCAACACATCGAAATTTGGACTACACCCAGGCAAGAAATGTAGAAAACCTGGACTCAATCGGGACCAAGCAGAGTAGAACCAAGCCAAGTCCACATCAGGTCAGGAATAGTCTTAATTTAGTGTGTGAATGCAGCTCTTGACTCGCCCTGGTGGTACACACGGGAAGCCAAATATTTAACAAAGCAGTGTGAAAGGGTTGAGCGCCGCCGGTCTGTTTGCACCGCGTTGAGCAGAACAGACGAACCGTGACAAAATAAAGAGGGCACGTCGCTGTGTTTTTACAACTGTAACATAAAGTTATTGCCGTGGTAATCATTCGCAGCACTTAAAACAGGATGTAAGCTCAAACACGGGCCTCATAAATAACACTGTTAAACAATCAAATGTGTCAGGCAAATATGGGAAAGGTTTGTCCCGGTTCTATAGCTCTGCCTTTGTTTTGTTTTTTCTTCATTTTAATTTCATTTATTTATTTATATTATTAATAATAATAATATTAATAATAATAATAATAATAATAATAATAATAATAATAATAATAGTATTATTTTTATTATTAATACTACCACTATTAATAATAATAATAATAATAATAATAATAATAATAATAGTAGTAGTAGTATTATTTTTATTATTAATACTACCACTACTATTATTATTATTATTATTATTACTATTACTATTACTATTACTATTACTACTACTACTACTACCATTATTATTATTATTTTATTATTCGTTTTTTAATTATTATATTATTATATATTTTTCTTTACATAGGTCAGTTTGTTTTATGTATGTTTTTGTTGTTGTATGTTAAAAAAATATATAATAATAATACGAAAAAAAAGACTAACAGTTTGCAGACGAGTTAGGAACACAAGAGACAAGAAGTGACCCGAGGACTTTGACTTAACCTCGTAGTTTAACGTAATTAGTCTCAAATGGGGAAGAGAGCGGCCTTATAAGTGTCACATTTTAGACACGGGAAAGCACCGAAATAAAACACTAAATCAGGCTGAAGTAGGATGCATCTCAGTGAGAGCTAAACCAGGACAAAGCAACAGTAGAGTCAAGTCAGAGTCAAGTCAGAGTCAAGTCAGAGTCAAGTCAGAGTCAAGTCAGAGTCAAGTCAGAGTCAAGTCAAGTCAGAGTCAAGTCAGAGTCAAGTCAGAGTCAAGTCAGAGTCAAGTCAGAGTCAAGTCAGAGTCAAGTTAGAGTCAAGTGATACTAAACTCTTCCTGAAAATGAAGCCACGTTTAGAAGAAGAAAATCAGAAATCTTACAAAGATGGTATTGTGGAACCAGGACTAAACGACTAAATGACTAAATCAGGACTAAATCAGGACTGGAACAGGACTAAATCAGAACTAAATCAGGACTGGAACAGACCGGAACCCTCACAAATCCGGTACACTACTTCAGAAATTACTTCAATTGGATCTAATCTAAACCTGTGAATCAACCAAACCTAAACCAGGACTAAACCAAGATGAATTCGGGTGCGTTCACACTTCACCAAATCAACTAAATGAGAAGATCAGGGACGACAGAAAAGGAATAAACTGAACCCCAACTTCGGAATAAAATGGGTCTCAAACAAGCCTAAACCAGGACTAAAACCACAACCAATTGAATAAAAAGGTCTACTCCAGTGCTAATCCATTACAGAACAGGGACTAAACCAAACAGGAGTGAACCAGACTTAAAGGAACTTAACCTGTCGTTATTTGGTCCTAAACTGAGCCTAAACTTCAGCCCTGATGTGGACTTGGTTTTGGCCTGTTCTAGTCCTCGTTTAATCCTGATCCAGCCCAGGTTTAGCTCCGGGTTTAGTCCCAAAGTCGACGTGGTAAAAGTACAAGTGTGAACGTGGCCAAATTACGCACAGCTCCCAGAACCACCAAAGTGGCCCGAACTCTCACCTGTCGTGGTCAGAACGGTGCTGGTGAAGAACAGAGACGACAAGAAGTCCCAGTTCTGCTCGGAGCTGTTCCCGTGCACCGTCACCCCGTAGTTACTCGCCGCCAGCACCCGCGCCAAGAGCTCCTCCAGCCGCGCCTCGTCCACGCACGAACTGTCGCGGAGAAAGTCCCTATGCGCGTCCTTCAGCTCCTGGCGCAGGTCGCGCTCGTACGGCAGCTCGATGGAGGAGAAGATCCCGGCCCCGATGATGAGATAGAGAACATAACCCAGAACCAGAGCGGTGAAGTTCAAGCCCGCGCGATGACGCTCCACGAAACGGGCGCACCACGCGTTCGCGCCGCAAGTCATCGCTTTGCGCGGACTTCGGAGGCGAAACGAGCGCTGAACAAGGTCGTAGTCGAGTCCCGAGTCTGCCGCGATCCTCCGAGGGCTGAGCCGGCTCCTCAGACTGAACTGCAGCACCTTCGTCTTGCCCCCGGGTACTCTTCCTCATTCCTCGCATCTCATTGGAGACGGAGCGCGGTGACGTTGCGCGTTTACCGGAGCAGGTACGGCCGGCCAATCGCGCGCACTTCTCAGTCCGTGTCTACTCCCTCACCACCGGTGGAAGAACTACTCAATTTGGATACTTAAGTAAAAGTACAGGCACAGGAGTACAAAAATAGTCAATAAAAAGTACCTCATTATAAAATCTACTTAAGTAAAAGTATTCAAATGTACTTAAATGAACTCTCAAAGCGTCAAATTGTAATAAACTTTGAAAAGGAATTCTTCTGAAGCCTATTTTTGTGTGTTCAGGCAAGGTGTCTCTATAAATGTGCTAAAAAAACAAACCCTTCCGCCATTTCAGCCAGTCTAAAACCGTAAGAACATTTACTTTTCAGTCCAGTTGAAAAATGTAGCAGTAGAGAAGAAAGTACATGTACATGCTCTGGAATGTAGTGAAGTAAAAGTTAAAAGCAAGTGTCCGCTGTAAAATGTACTTAAGTAATGTAAAGATACCTGAATACTTGACTACAGTACTCTGACTTTCCTGTTCGGCTCGGGCGGAGGGCGAGAGCGGAGACACGGATTGGGAACGGGCCTCGCTCTGTCCCAGAACTGGTTCAACAGGTTTTAAATGTTGAGAATAGCAACAAAGGATTTTCCCTGAAACCTCAAGGTCGGGTTTCAAGGTAAATCCAGATTTACACTGTATTTACACTGTCTATGTTAAACGTATACAATAATGGATGAAGTATTTTAGGTCGACTATGAGTACAACACTATTGTATCCAAGAAGTGAAGGTCTCTATCTCATGCATGTATCTTGTTTATGTCATGAATCCTATTTATCATATGGGACACAATAACCTGTTACTGTGTACTTCATTATCTGTAAACTGGTACAAATAATCTTAAATCTGACATCATGACATTACATCAGACACAAATAACAGCTATTTAAACCACCGTTAAACTGTGGGAAAAGGACCCAGAACCAAGACCCTCAGCACGAGCTGTTTTGTCTGATTTCATGCACCAAATCAAGACCTTGAGAACGCTCGTCGCCCCTCGCTGTCTCAGAGACTAAACTTTGACAGGCAAGACGTATTTCATCCTCTCCCGGGGTCTTTTAATTCTTATTTATGTATGTTCATTTTGAAGTACCTGTTTTAAAACGAGAAAAGTATTTCAGACTATTCAAACTATTAAAGCATAAAAAGTGCAGATTTGTGTTCAACAGAAATGAAAGAGTCGATGTCCCAATTTTTCTAGCTGCACTTATTTGTATATTTTGGTTTTCTCAAAGTCGGGACATCAACTATGAACGTGCAAATACAAATACAACCCTCCAGCCATTTCAGGCGGTGTAAAACAGTAAAGAAAAGTGACTTAAGTAAAGTACAGATAAGTATGTTTACTTAAGTGACATTTACAGTTTGTAAGTACAGGACTTTTACTTTTGCACTGTATTGAGCACAGAAAGTCATGTTCGACTAAAGACATGTCCTGGCCATGGATTAGTCAACTGAAAATGGCGTTATTTCTATTTATTTGACCCAAACTGCACTCACAAGACTACAATGTCACAGAAAAGCACGCAAATACAACTATTCATACAGGAAAGTACTTCAAAACGGTGTATTTATATGTAAAAATCACATTAAACTCAGCAAACCCACTCCATATATTCTCTTTTCTGTCCCATATAAATCCTTATAATCTAAAGAAAATATTAACAATATTAATCAGCTAAACGACTAAAATGTACACAAATATTGATTTATTTGATGTTGAAAACACTCCAACTGTGTAAGAAGTAGTCCAAGTATGTAGAAATGTTGCATATTATGACACTGTTTAGCATATAATGGTGTATAATCCAGTCATTGTACGCGGATATAATAGAGATATTTTGGTGTTGACACAGCCTGTACAACATGTATAATAGCTGGGTGTGGCTGCATTGACTGTGAAAATAGCAACAAAATAGTAAGTGTTGTGAAAACCATGCGCAATCCAAATACCAACACATTTTAACTACGCTTTAAATCAGACAATAAACGTGGGACAAGTTGGGAAATGTGGTGAATTCCCGCTTATCGATAAAGACGGCCGTAAAAAAAAAAAACTATTTATTTTCGATGTTCAACTCCTTAAAACACAGTTACAAGAGTTTTTAATAGCAATACATCACATCATTATACAACGCAGGAAGACATGAAGTATGTTTTGTTTTCTGTGTAAATATCAGGTTATAACACTACAATATTTCATGCACGTGGCTCCCAATTACTGCAAATCTGTAGTAGGAGGCTCGGCTACAGGTGTAAAAAGTACTTTAGTAGATCGAGGCTCACTTCTAAGTATTTTGAATTGTTCTCATGTGAGGTAATTTGTATTTGTCGACTAATATTTGATTTGGATTATAAGTATAAAAGCAAAAGGATAAAACATGGAGTGAGTTAGCGGAAGAAATACGACAGAATTATGAGATTAATCTGCTTTTTTTAAAAAAAATATATATTTTTTTTAAATACACATGGACACTTTCCTGGACTTATCTTTAATTGACCAAGACTTTCTTTTGTCGACTCCAGCCCAAGTGTGAAGTTTAATTAAGTGCTAACGAGTTTAAACAGGCGCCATTCCAATTATTACAGCTAATTACTCATTCTTCTTCTTCTTGAAAGTGTCAAATTTGGGCACAATAAGTCGATATGCTTTCTAAAGTCAATTAAATTCACCAAATTAAATTGATTTTCTATTGATGGTCGTCGGGGAAATATTTTCACGACCGCCCACCCTGAGTGAATGTAATTTACGATTTCTCCACTAGAGGACGCTTGAGACTGCGACTTCTCCATGCAGTGGCACAAAGTCCAAAGTCAAAATCAAGTACAAAAATATGCATTCACAATACACAATACAGAATTATTTATTGATAAACGTTACAGATTTAATTTCCAAGAATGTACACGAATCCTTACACTATCTTAACTTTCTGTACGTAATTAATATGTACATCCAACAACTATTTCATATTCGAAGCAAGTGAGAAGCTTGGATGCTGTAATGTAGTATGTAATGTAGTAAAAGAATACCAGGGTTCAGTCCGCAGTCTTTTTTTTTTTTAGCAATGTCTAGACAAAGAAAACTGGTGGTATTCAGGCGCAGATTTGACGGTTCAGTTTTCAAGTGTCTGACAATCTCTCAAAGTGGAACCTCTCGAATCCAGACGACGCGCGTTCATCATGGAAACTGAATAAGAGAGTGAGTAGTTGCCCGCCGTTTTGGCAATCTACAACAGGCTATGCTTTCAGACGAGGAATAAATGCATTTCCAATAGTTGATAACAGATAATAACATGCTATTCCTCTGTGGGTTAAAGAAGACTTAAACTATTATGTTTTATTTCGGGTATTTAGTATTAAAGTGACGTATGGCAGGTTTTTACCATTTCCTAATTTTGACTTTATTTGGTGTATTTATACGTGTTGTACATATACATTATAGTTTTACACCAATCGAGTAAGTATTTGTGGAGAAAACGTTAAAAAAAGCAGTAGAAAATGACAGGAAGTGACATCACACCAGGGACGCTAATTCTAGTCAAAGTTTATTCAGAATTTACACAAAGAAACTCTCTAAACATTAATTTAACAAAATAAAGTCGCTCTCACATTTTTGTACTCTTCAAATAAAACAAATGGTGACATTAGATGACTTTTTGTACTCGTCATTTCCTAGTGTGATGTCATCAATTTACAAACAGGAAGTGAAATTATAAACCTAAAAGGTTTGCTATTCTGGGATAAGATTAACATTTTGTTCATTGTTTGAAACCATAATATTGATTTAAAAGAGCCTGTACCTGATTTCTTTTCAATACAGCAAAATTAAAAGTAGTTTTTAGGGACAAAATGAGACCGCTGAGTGCATTCTGCATCTGATTATAGTGTGTTATCGTCCAAAAACAGGGAAATGCGCCGTTAGCATGCTAGCTGTTGTCCGCGTTAACGTGGCTGCTGCAAATTGTTCTATTTTTCATGTTTTTAGACAGTCAAAAAATCAGTTACAGCGCCTAATTATAGAAATGAGCCAATTAAGTCCTTTTCAGATGGAAGTGTCATAGTACAGAGCAGTGGGTGGAGATGGGGGGTAGGTGAAAATTGAATAATTCTGAGCAATCGAGCCTCAAGTGCAGGACAATTATAGGATTAATCAAATTACAATGCAGGAATCAATCAAAATACAACTTTGAGTAAGTAAATCATGAGGGAACATTTTACACACGATGTCCCTTTCAATCTGCATTATGAGGGCATTTCCAGAAGACCATCAACATATGGATTTATTACATCTAGACATCAAACTAAAAGGAAAAAAAATGGGTAAAAAAACTTCCTTGTAGGGTTGACACGGGTCAGAAAATGGTTGCTCTCCAAATCATCATAAATCTGAGCTCGTTTCTCTGGCGTTCCCAGCAGCAGCAGCAGAAGAATCAGTTATCTGAAAACCAGAACGACGGGTTCACATCAGGAGACGTCTGGGACAGTGGGGCTCAGAATGCTGTAAGGGCCGAAACCAGAAGCCCCCCGAACGACAGGCTTAACCAGGTCTGTAACAGGACTGAATTAGGACAACAAGTAACACGTTTATGCAGTCAAGTTAGAGTTGATCATAATTTAGCTGGTTATTTTCCAATGTTTAACTGGTTTGTTCGTGGTGAAAGCCTTTAAGTGAGGTTTAGCCTGATTTACTTGGTTAAGTAGTTTTGGCATCAAGTATCCATGGGTTTGGGACTAGGTTTAGAAAAGGTTTAGTCCTGGTTTAGAAAGGTTTAGTGCTGGTTTAGAAAAGGTTTAGTCCTGGTTTAGAAAAGGTTTTGTTCTGGTTTGGAAAAGGTTTAGTACTGGTTTAGAACTATTAGAGAGAACATTTAGCATCCCTGGTTTAGTAGTCTTACTTTAGACCTGGTCTAAATCAGTCCTAGTTCTGTCCCAGTTTGGTCCTGTAGTCTGGAGTCACTTCTACCTTTGTTAAGCGCACACAAATGACACACATGTTATAGTCCAAAAAAATATATATTCTAGATGTATTATTGCTGGGTTAGTAGTCCTGCTTTAGACCTGGGGCAGACATTATTCCTGGTTTAGACCAATTAAGTTCCGGTTAAGCCCTGGTTATGTCCTGGTTTAGATTTCGTTATGTCCTGGTTTAAATCTGGTTTAGACCTGGTTCAGTCCTGGTTTAGTCCTGGTTACGTCCCGATTTAGTCCAGGTTCAGTCCTGGTTTAGACCTGGTTCAGTCCTGGTTTTGACCTGGTTACGTCCCGGTTTAGTCCAGGTTCAATCCTGGTTTAGACCTGGTTACGTCCTGGTTTAGACTTGGCTATATGCTGGTTTAGACCTGGTTCAGTCCTGGTTACGTCCTGGTTTTGACCTGGTTATGTCCTGGTTAAGTCTTGTATCTTTTAGGTAACTAAACCTGGAGCCCACATTAGTTTGAGCCCACATTAGGACTCAAACTGGGCCCACATTAGGACTCAAACTGGGCCCACATTAGGACTCAAACTGGGCCCACATTAGGACTCAAACTGGGCCCACATTAGGACTCAAACTGGGCCCTCCAAACTGCGGCCCACATTACGGACTCAAACTGGCCCACATTAGGACCTCAACAGGGCCCATAGACAGGACTCAAAACTGCGGCCCATAGCAGGACTCAAACTGGCCCAAAGCAGGACTCAAACACTGGGCCCACATTATGACTCAAACTGGGCCCACATTAGGACTCAAACCGGGCCCATAGCAGGACTGAACTGAACGCGGGCCCACATTTCAAAGTCAGTTGTTGGTCTGTAGCGTCTTCGGTCTTTGTTACCTCTGCACTCGTATCTCAGGTCGGAGAAAGATCACTTGTTCCTGTGAGAACACAAACAGGCCCAGACGTCCTCCGGCCAACGTGTGGTCATACACCGCCCGCGGAGTCCGCCAAGATGCCCTCCCCTCGTACACAACACTCTGCAAAAGCATAGACATCACATATATTTAAGGGACACTATGTCATTTTTTCCTCCATGAAGAAGTTTTTTAAAAATATTACATTGTTTGACATTAAACTTAGCTAGCTTGCATTTAGAGGTGTTTTTATTGCACATGCACTGCTTGTTTTCCATGGAGATAGATACGTTCAAATGTCATACTGTAGAACATTCCAGGCTAAGCAATGAAATCTCCACGAAGACAAACAGGTGGCGGACCCAGAAAGTTACGTAGTGCACCTTTAAATATATCTGTTTACGGAATTATTTTGTTTGTTACTTTATATTATGCCCCCCTTATTGGTGAAACGTCACACACTGGTTAGAGTGGTGATTCTGAAACACATTTTTTTAATTACCTCACTGACACGGGCGGGCGACGTTGACAAAAATCATATTGATAAATTTTTCACTATCGCATGATGACAATATTTAGACGAACACGACATTATGAAATCCATGAGAAACGGGCTAAACGTTACGTAAATGCCGTGGTTGAGGTTCAAGTATCAACACAAAAATGGACAAATGCTGATGTTTAAATTTTTTTTTTAAGGATTGCAATGAAGGTTACTATTTTATTATTTATTGTTTGTATTATTATTATTATTGTTATTATTTCTTATTATTTTTTCGTATTTAAAAAAAAAAAAAAAATTATTTATTTAGATAGCTATTTTCCATGGTTTATTTATCTTAGGTTCACGTTAGACGCACTTCTTCCTGTCCCTGGCCTAGTTATACACCCACCCTCTTCCACTTCACTATAACATGCCCATCACCCACTCCCACCACTCCTCATTAATCAAAGTGTTATTGTCTCCATGGAGATGTAATGTTCCACAGAATTGCACTGAAAATATCTGCATCTCGCATTTATTCAATTACATGTGTTTTCATTGTCTCGAAAAACATCCGTTCGTCACAGAGCCGCCCTGTAACTTGTCGCCTGGTGACGTCAACTGCTCGTCTCCATGGAGATAAGCCTAAATGCCCCACTGCGGGACATTCCAGGAGAAGCAAACCGATGTCAGTGTTGTCATATTTTACGTAAATCGAGATACCACACGTGTACTTGCTGCTTGTCCTTCAGAATCTACACCTCTTCAAGTTCAACGATCATAAACATCGCAATGACACTTTACTTACCCATAATGCATCTCTCCACAATCTTTAACAGCTTTGCCTCTTTGTTGGAAAAAAAAAAAAAAAACCTTGATATTGCTCTCCATCTGTGCTATAAAAACGGGATGCTCGGGGCGTTTTTTTTTTTTGCGAGCGCATTAGCGAGAAGTGTAACGCGTTCGGCAGCGGATGAGGTTTCTGTGAATTCGCGGTGCAAATAGTAAATTATTACGCAGGCGTTCATGTAATAACTCTGAAAGATTGACGACGTCCCCGAGTCGGAGAAATCATCTGAGACGTTCCGACAAGGCGGCACGCAATGTGATCAGAACAGATTTTTAGATGTTACGTTCTGTGTGGCTCGTCGCTTAAATCTTCATGAACTCTGGCAGATGAACGAGGAGGAGAAAAAGGGAAAACGCGTTGGCAATTCGTTTTATGGTTTGAATTAGAAAAACACAAGTGCTCCACATGTTTTAAAGCTCGGACTTGTGCACAGAATAAAACGGTCAAGTTGATGTAAAACTGGCTTGTTTCAAATACTGCTAAAACTGATTAAGTTTTGTTTTTTTATGTCATATTTTTCATTCAAAACAGTTTGGGGTTTACAGTTTGTGTCCAGAATAATAATAATATCTATGAGTTGGATTTATATTAAGACGATTTGGATACTTTTTGACACAATAATTGCAGTTATATTGAAGCAAATAAGTGCATGCCTTAATTCAGGGGGGTCCAAACTTTTTTTTTTCACAGAGGGCATTTTGAAACTTATACGGAGCAGGGGGCCGCAGACAACCCAACAATGAAGTGACTCAATAGCCTCAACACCTTCAATAAGACTTGGAACATTCATATTATTTTGGTATAACATCAAAATGCTTGAATTATTTCCAACTTTCCAATAAAAAAATCTACTTTTTGTTGTTTGGACCAACTTAGCAGGAAGCCGGAGGGCCAACAAAAATTAGTCTGAGGGCCGCATTTGGCCCCCAGGCCGTAGTTTGGACATGCCTGCCTTAATTTAAGTCAAACTCTGTAAAAAACAATAGAAAATCAAGGCTGATTTAGACTGAAAAGGGAAAATCATAAATTAAATCAGCCGTTTCCAAGTGTAGTTTGTGGCGATAGCGATACTTTAGCGATATATTGTTTTTATTGTGCTGCCCTAATTGACACTAAAACTAATATCTAAACTAGATTCTCAGTTGATTATCACATACGGATGGGACAATAAACAATAATGTTGTTAATAGTTCGTAGTACGTTCTGTATAATCGTGACAATTGCCGAAAAAGAACCGCCATTTACAGCCAGAAAATGCCCCCCAAAAAAAAGCTACTTGTCCATGATGTTTTCTTCTAGATTATTGTTGTTTTCACTTATAACCACAACAATTCTATTATAAATGTCTTTCTCACTTAAGAACTTGATGTTTACAGTCGTTTGATATATTTCCATGTTCAAACCTCGAGTAATTCTAATAACGATCGTGATATTATCGATAATCACAACACAACACTAAATTTCAATATTGTCACACGCCTAGCATCAATAATGAAAAAAAAAGAAAAAAAGAATCACATAAATAGGATTTTTTTTTTTTAACCTTTCCTGAACAGTTTTGTCTTGCTCTATATCAGAACTAGAATAAGACCACATCCTTCAAGATAGAGGACGGAAACAAACCTGTAAAAATGCTAAAATTGTTTGTTTCTCTGCGTTTTTTTCCTTCTTTCTTTCTTTTACCTGATGAAGCCAGTCTTGGGCCGGTGCATGAGGTGCATGCGGTACGCCGTGAAGTGCTTCCAGCCGATTTTATTCGGGTCGTGCCATAAAGTTTTGACCTGGAGGAGAGACAGACACGGGGGGAGTCAGCCTGAGACAAGAGACAAACATTGTGATTCAGCTATTTCCAATCATTCAGCGTAGCTTCGTGGCTGATTTATTTGCATTTTATAGAGCCATTATTCAACAGAGTCAGTGCAAAAACAAGAAATTAACGAGACATATTGGGAATTACACAGAGCAAATTCGCTTGAACTTGTTTGAAAGCAGACAATGCAGTGTTTGCCATTAACAGAGGCGACTATAGTGGCCCCAAATTATCTAAAACAAAACTGATAAAAAAAAAAGACAAAATACAAAAGATACTTTATGCTTGTGGTATTGTCATAAACATACTGCATAGACCCTTAAAATGCTCTGTCATCGGACTGATCAGCACTCCAGAATGGCGTCGACTGGAGGCCAAATAAACCATAAAAAATCTGTAATTATTATCTTTTTTTCTTCTTTTTTTATCGTCTCTTTTTTCTTCTAGTTTGAAAAAAATAAATAAAATTAAATAAAAAAATGTAAAAAAGCAGTTGTTATCTGGCATACAATCTAAATGCTAATGAATTTAAGTATTTATTACAACAAATATGCCACACGTTAGAATTTCCATGGTTAATTTGCTTTTCTATTACAAAGTGTGGAAAACATTTTAAAAAATGAAATGGATTAGTTGTAATTACATGAGTCTGCTAACTAAAGTGTGCAGTGAGTACCTGGTTTCTTGTATTTCCAGTGTGCCAAAGTGCGTTTCTCAAATACTCCCCGGGTCCCGTGGTGGAGTTGACCAGTTTGATGGAGAGTCCCGCCGTGCCGAACGCTTTTGAAGGCCTCTTCTCCCAGTAGGCCTGCGATACCTGCGCTCACCGCACAAGGACATCAACAAAACTGCTGAATAAACAAAATATACATTGTGCTAAAGTTGTCTCTTCCATGCTGTTAGATAAAGCAGCTAAGGTTGTCATTTTTGTAAAGTTCAAACAATACAAACACTTTTTATTGCCTTAATAAAGTATGAACAAAGAATGATAAGAAACAAAACTCATTATGAATTGTCCCTGCTTTATTAAGGCTAATTAAGGTGTAGTTTTTATGAAATGGGACTAAACTACATAAAAAATACATCATGTTGTTATTGTGTCATGGTAACTATAGACTGAACTGAAGAAATTACAACTACTATACTAGTTTCTCCCCAAAAAACATCTTTAAACTTTACAATGGTGAACGCCAGATGCTTCGTAACAATCACTATTCAAATTAAATGCATCTATAAAACATATTTACTACAGCTAAAGCTAAAAAAACAAAGCACAGAGCAGACAATAAAACAAATGCGCAATAAAAGCAGCATCTACAATACAATAAAAAAACAACACAAACTTGCAAGCAAAAGATAATAATTGTTAAAAATCAAGATAATTCTCTCTAATTTGGGTCAAATACTAAAGAAAAAGTGTAGAAACGTATAGTGCTTTAGTTACTGTGCCTGTTTACCTTTTCTCTAGAGAAATTAGACTCTAATTGGACAGCAAGCATAAGCAGATTACGCTCTGCAAATAAACCTAGTGTGCGTGAGATGAATAAATCTTTCTATACTAGGTCACAATAATCACTTTATCAACTTATCGTTCAACAAATTAAACTGAAACAATATTCTGGGGCTCAGTATTTCTTGTATCATGTAAGTTTTGTTATTTGTTTGTAATATACTAACATTTCAGCTGTAGAGGGTTGAATATTTAACATGTAGGACTCATAAACTAACTATAAGTGCTTCATTCTGCGCTTTATTTATTACAGCTCATGATTTTTACAACATGGATCATTTGGAAAAAGGGTTTAATTATCGTTTATCGTGATATTTCCCGGAACAACACCGTCGCAAGTCCGAAACGTGTTGCAGTCCACACCTGCTTCCACATGACCACGTAAAAGCGGCGGCTGGACTGGTACGCGAACGCCACCCCGGCGTAGTCGTCGTCTCGGTTCGTGTTCACGTAAAAGGTCACGCTGAAGTCCACCGCACTGAACCGGTCAAAACCTGAAGAAATGATGTGCAAAAGCTACGTTACGTTCTTGTGTATGGGGGTATTCGATGTACTGACACGTACTGATATATTCAAATCTATTTTATTGTGATTTTTTTTCTGACTAAATACTGTCATGGATCTGTTTTTGTTCTGATTGTTCTGTATCTTGATGAGGCTTTTTCATGTCTGTTGTGTGCTTGTTTTTCAGTTTTACATAAATGTTGTTGAATTATTTAATTTTAATTTTGATTTTGATTTTAATTTTAATTTTAGGGACAGTGCATATTAATAAAAACATCTATAAATATGCCAGAATTAAATTAAATTAGAATGAAATATTATAATTTTTTTTAGCAGTTTTGCATTTTGGATTGTTCTTTTGATTCCTCCCACGTGACAGATACAGATATTAAAAGGCTGTGACTGAGCTATTTTTTTCATTCCGAGCAAGTTTATTTTAAATATCCAAGTTAAATTAATTAAAAAATATATCATTAAGTCAAATGACTAATAATCAAATAACTAAATTCATTTAATTAAGTTTGCAGATAACATCAGATAACAATATATTACACAATTGCTTTCAATACATACCTGTACTTTTGTAGATTTGTACTGCTTTGTAGGGTATTTTAACTTGTTTTTACATCTTTTAATATACTAATGTAAAGACCTTTGGGTCAGTTGTTGCATTTGTACAAATATGTAAAGTTTGGTTGATTAATTGATTGATGATTAGATTGCCTTTTTCCAGATTTTGACAGATGAACTACTAACTTTGAATCAATCAATAGGTCATTTAAATGTAAAGATTTTGAAGGAAAACGTAACTTTTAAGAACAATATTCCTTCATACTAATAACTCAAGCCTTTTCCCACCGTTTTCCCCAACTGAAATGACAGTTTGAACTCATTTTGATACAGAATGATTATATTATATTCAGTGTTTTGATATCTTCACCTAAAGCGATGCCGGGGTCAGAGTTGGCCTTTTGCAGCAGCTCTGTGCCTTCACTCCGGATGAGCCACAGCGGGTCGGACTGCGTGGTGCCTTTAGGGTCCAACAAAACCACCTGGAACTTTCTAAAGTCCGTTAGCCCGATGTCCTGGTTCAGCGGACAGACGTCCAGCGCGTCGGGAACGCTGTCGTTGTCAAAGTCATCGAAGCAGACGTCGCCACTACCGTCACCTACAGGACATGCACGGGAAATGCAAGGGAAATACGCACGAGTTAGCGTAGCAACGAAAATGTATACTGTGGAATAGATCACAGATGTCATCATTATTATTTCTGTTATTTTGATTCTCACATGAGCTTTAAATGTACATATTTTTTGCACCACTGAAGCAAGAATATGTACTCGGGGGTAATGCATGTTAAATAAATCCACAAATAACTGTATGCGACGTGAATGTTTGTTGCAGACATGGCAGTAACGTTAGACGAGCCAGATGGCATTGTTTTGAGTGTTCATTTTCAACATCTGTCAGTAGGAAATACACACATGCACACGCACAAACAGACAACACATGCTAGTAACACACAAAATACGGTGCAGAGGGGATATGCGGCGTGCTAGTTATTACCTCGGCGTGTACGTGCAGTCATTTTATATTTACTTATACATTTGTTTGCAGTTTTAAATCAGCTGGTAAACGGTTCCACAGGCTAGTAATCCCTTTGTCAGAGAGAGAGGACAGACCAAAAGTAGTCAGGGATCAGGATCAGGATTGGTGTTAGCGCTCCATCTACCGGCAGCAGAGGGAATTACCGCAGGGAGACAAACAAACGCTAGCTTTTTTCACCAACATTATGTTAAATCGATTATTAGGTTAATAGATAATCGTGGTTATTCAGGTCACAATATAATCGAAAAATAAGAAACAAGAAATAATAATCGTGACAATTTTAGAAGCTAAATGAACTCTTTTTAGTTGAATCTAGTCCAAAAATGTAAATAACTTTTTTTAATCTGGCTGTTATTGTTATATTTAACTTTATTTTGTCTTTCAGAAAGTTATTTCATAAAGTTGGTCATTTCATAAAAGTAAAATTAAAGATTTCACTGTTGCTTGGTCACAGTCTCAATAATCGTGAGTAATCGTTGAATCGTGACATTCTTTAGTAGCTCTAAAATTCTATACTGCGACATCCCTACCCCCGCGTGCTAATGTAAGCACGCAGTTGTAATAAACACGATTTGACTCACTTATAGACTTAAAAACAGTGCAAAATACCTCCGGATTTCTACCTATGACATCACAAATCTCGGAAATTAGAAACCAAGCGTTTTTTTTTGGCAAAGAATTAATGAAACAAGCGTGAATAAATGAACAACTCCAGGTAAAATTTGATGAGGAAACAATGTTGTTATGTTGTTTAAAGCTCAAAGAAGTCCATTTTGCATAATATGTGCCTGTAAAGTAATATAATGACTCTAAAGCTAAAAAACAAAAGTAAAAGTAAGTAAATAAACAAGTAAAAACCACATTTATTCCAAAGTGTTTTCAAACCCTGACCGTCCGAGTCTCGCTGGTCGCGGTTCGGCACCAGTCTGCAGTTGTCTCTGTCGTCGGGGACGCCGTCGTTGTCGTCGTCATGGTCACAGGCGTCGCCGCGGCCGTCCCTGTCCTGGTCGGCCTGGTTACTGTTGGACACGTACGGGCAGTTGTCCAAAGAGTTCTGGTGTCCGTCCTCATCGATGTCCGCGTTGTCGTCGCACAAGTCTCCCACCAGGTCACTGTCGGAGTCCAGCTGCAAATACAAGAGGACTGGCAATAATTCAAATATCTGCACATAAACACACAAAAAACAAGATGCAGACAGAGAAAGAATAAAGCAAAATGTTCAGCAAGTGGAAACATCTAAACAATGTCTGGCATAATGTGATCTAGACTAGAAGAACCTTGATTTTCAACCAGTTGAGAATAATTTACTATTTGGCAAACGTCTGCACCAAAAAACCCAAAGAAAAACTAATTTAAAAAACCTGTGGCACAGACATTATTTGTCACATTTTACATACTGTGTCTTTTTAACAAAATAAAAAGTGCACTGAGGCTCAAAAAAGGTTTAGAAAAAACATAAAAATGGTCTCAGCCATATGTGTCCGATACTATATCAATGGTCCGAGCAAACAACCATTTCTTTGCGATGGCTTTTTTCCTGCTCCTGCTGCCCAAAAGTACATTCCAAAAGTATCCATCAATTGTTTCCATTGCAGGAGTTTTATGTCCCGGATAAGAATCATTTTAAACTCAGGTGGGATGTTAGTATTGAAAATAATGGGCAATACTCGGTGTTTGTGAATAACCAGACAATCTTTTTTTTTTTTAAATTTTTTTTTTATTGTTGTTTATTGTCCTTCACCTGCAGGGGGTTGTGCAGCAGAGGGCAGTTGTCGCACTGATCTCCCACGCCGTCCAAATCTGTGTCCCTCTGGTCTGTGTTGTAGATGAATGGACAGTTGTCGCGGTCATTCAACACCTCTGCACAAAAGAAACACAATGGCTGATTAAACCTATCGCTTGCCGTCACTTGAACTGAAAGCACAGACGTCTGAGCACAGGACATTTACTAATTCATCCTCTAATTATCATCGACTATGCGCGTTTGTCGGTACTTTCTGGAGAATGGTCAGAGTCACTGGGGGTATTTTGCTATTATTATTATTATTATTATTATTATTATTATTATTATTATTATTATTATTATTATTATTTATTATTATTATTCATTATTATTATTATTATTATTATTTTATTTTATTTTGTAATCTTTTTTTAAAAAAATAATGTAATATTATTTATGTATTTATTTCTTTATTCATTCAGTGGTAAAGCATGTAAATTAGTCATCATGATTATATTTTGAGTATTCGTTTGTGTAATTTTTTTTTTCTTTTTGTAACTAAAACTAATAAAAATCTATGGAAAACATCTTATTGAGGGAACCAATACTTTAACTTGTTATTATTTTAAAAAAAAACAACCTTCTATTAACTGCATTCCATTTGCAATTATATATCAAAAAAGTACAATTGTGTTTAGAGAGCAGATTGTAAACAACTTCACGAGCATTAACATTTAAGACAAGACTGAAATACAAACTGGTACATTTACACAAAACATCCCACGTATTTCAGAACATATTTTTAGAGGTCTAAACTAACGTACAGCAAGCTTTATCTATAAAAAGACAGGATAGTTTGTTCTTCGCTGAGGACATTCTATTATCCAAATAACTGCCGCCTTTGCGAGTGGATAATTGCGCCAACTCAAATTGCGATTTAGATTCGATTGTGATGAATTATGCAGCCCTTCTCTGCGCCCAGTATTAATCAACCTTTCGTTTCTTACCATCTCCATCTATGTCTATGCTGCACGCGTCGCCCTCTCCGTCGTCGTTGGTGTCAGTTTGCAGCGGGTTGCTCTCAAAGGGACAGTTATCGCACGTGTCCCCGATTCCGTCCAGGTCTGAGTCGAACTGGCGAGGGTTGAACACCAGAGGGCAGTTGTCCTAAAACACATACGTAACTGTACAGCGTTTGCCTTTTATTCGCTCTGATTTTGTCTTATTATTTATCAAGTTTATCATTTGAGATCTCAGGACATTTTTAAACTACAGTCCCGTAGAGTCGACACAGAATTAGGAAAAATGGCTTTCAGCTATTTTGCTCGCTGTCTGTGGAATAAAACTCAGAAACTTTTTTAATTACATGATTTTATGCCATTTTATGAATTCAAAGCACTGGTTAAAAATCACCCACTACGCCAGTGCTCTTGCTTTGTATAATTGTATCCGGTTTTGTATGTTTAAATGTGTTTTCATGTATTTGTTACATTTTATGAATTGTTTTATTGTATATGTATTTATCTGTTTGTGTGTTTAACTTGTTTTATGTTGTGTTAACAGGGTGCTCTTGCAAACGAGGGCTTGCATACCTGTTTTTTTTTATCATCTAAATGTCTCTTACCCGTCCATCAAGAATCTCATCATTATCGTCATCAGGATCACAGGCGTCTCCCAGGCCGTCTTTGTCCCAGTCTTCCTGTCCAGAGTTTGGGATCATTGGGCAATTGTCCTGAAATTAGGACATTTAAAAAAAAATCACATAAATATCATTTTAAATTGAAAATAGTATGTATCAGTGGGATGTGGAGTTGAAAAATATAATACAAAAATTAGAAGACAAAAATGCAGAATAATACAAAGAAAGTTTAAAGTTTAAAGCTAAGATATTAATCATTTTCAGTTACGTGGCATCAATTAAAAATAGCCAGATTTTTTTTTTTATGTATGTATGTATTATTTGTTGAAATGGATTAATATACACTTTTATTCCTATTTATAGTATTTAGTTTACACTTTGGCCTTTTGAGTTCTACCAGATCCAGGTCTAAATTAGAGTTAAATCAGATATAAAGTAGGACTAGTTCTAAGCACTAAACTTAAAAAAGTGTGCATAAATTGACACAAAATTAAGCAACAACAGGATAATAAAGAGTAGAAAATGATATACAATTAGAGTGACACTGTGCATATATAAATAAACCTTTTTGCAGTGATATGTCGCGTTTTGTTTGCAGGGGAGGTGCTGATTGGGCCACCCGTCCAGATCCGGGTCTTCTCCGCAGAGAAAACCATCTCCAGCGAAGCCCACGGCGCACACACATTTGAACAGCAGCTCCGAGGCCAGCCCCAGGTAAAAACACTCTGCGAATCTGTGACAACTGTGACTGTTGTCTTTGCAAGGATTATGAGGCTCACAAACCTACAAGCAAAGAGAGTTTCAAAACGTGTAACAAAATGGCTTGCTATGAGGGACACGTTTTATTGCAACTGTTTTTGATTTTTGAATATATAAAACCTGCTAATTCAAACCTCTACAAACATGTTCTGGAGTTCTATTAATTTAGAAGTCGATATTTCATGCTTCTCTGTAAATATGTGTTTCAAATGTTCACTTTGTACTGATTCTTGAAATATATAATCGCAAAGTGTCTGAAAAACCTTTATTAACTATCGGCAGCATTTTGTGTCAGCTACTCATCCTGGAGTCAATTTCAAATATTACAATTCGTTATCATAAGCAAATGTTCATGACTCAATCAAATAAAAAGCTTTTTGCACAAATACAGACAAACCTGCTTCAGCTAAAATACAGTTTCAGGAAATGCAATAATGAAATTTCTCACGTGTCATGATCAAATTGATTCATGCATTTGTTTCCAGTAGTTGCTTTTTGAAGCTATAAGTGCTACTTTTGTCCCTTATATTGAGTGGTAAATGTTTCCATTCGTGCATTGCTCCAAACACACAGCACATTGGCTCTGATTAGTTTTACATTTTGGCAGAGAGGCCCACCCTTTCAGAATGCCTCGTGGAGACATTTGCCCACTAATCCGTGCGTTAGCAGTCTGAGCTCCACCACAGGCACTGGATATTGTTGTTGTGTCCTTGGGCAGGACATCTAACCCACCGTGCTTTTGTGAAAGTGGCGCACACTTCCATTACAAAGTGTCTCTAAAAGCACTATATAAAAGGAATACTGATAATGTAAAAATAAATCTACAGACTAACGAAAAACAAAAAGATCTGAACAAAAAGGTAAACTACGATTAACCAAAAGGACAAATAGTGTTTCTGAAGTGAACATTCACCTGTTTGTTGCTCTGCGCCTCTTGTAGTCCCAGTCCAAAAGGCTGAGTCCCTTTGAACCGCGGAGGGCAGGGCAGGCAGTAGAACCCAGGATCTGTGTTAATGCACTCAGTCACACACAGTCCCTCCACTTCACACTGAGGACACACATCATAAATATAAAACAACTCAAAATAAGGTTTGTAATGCTGTATCATTTTGGACATGAATGCAAAAACAAAATGATCAATAAACTGTATGCACACATGCACCAGCCATCATATCACATGTAGTTTCAGGATTTTTGTAACATTAGTAAGTAACATTACCTCGTTTTCATCCTCACAGTGAGTCCCATTCCCTCTCAGACCTGGGGGACAGGGACCACACTCCCAGGACCCGTCTGAGTGAGAGGTGCAGCTCACTCCAGGAAAACAGGGCTTAGAGCTCTGACAAATATCTGAAAACATATGTATAACTAGTATTTTATTAACATATGGGGGCTACCGTTCGGCTTTTCTCTTTTCAGTCTTGGCCTTTTACTATATTTTGATTCTTTGATTTATGTGAATGAACCAGATTTGGGACCAGACAAGTTCATAATGATAATAATACATTTACTTGCTTTTCTAGACACAGTAAGACCCTCAAGTGCACAAGATGGGTGAAGTGTCTTGCCCAAGGAAACAACAGTATTCAATATCAGTGATTGCAGATTGAACAACCCCCTTTATTACCTTTATTTTATAGCACTTTACAATTAAAAATAGGGCTACCACTAACAATTACTATTATCTAGTCAGCAATTATTTTTCAATTAGTCTACTAGTCATACAAATATTTCTGTTGTATATTGAGATGATTTAAATATATTTTAAACCAAATAAAAGTTGAAATATGCTGATTAAGGCTTCTCAATAGAGAATAATTACAAATAAGGTGTATTATTGATCTGAAATAGTTTATCCTTTTAGTCATGCTAACATTTTGATATAATACTGCAACTGTCTATGCTATAAAAAGGTCTTTATGTATGTGTTTTAGAGTCTGTATAGTCCAGATAAATACTAAATTTTTTTTTTTTTTTTACAGCTGACTAGTTAAAATGAGTTGAATAACTGTTGCAGCCCTAATTCAAAACCAAACATTCTCTTTTGAATGTCCAAAAACTGGTCTTAAACTCATGAATAGTTTGCCGTCACTCACCTACAGGGCATGGCAGTGTGTTGCAGGCCTCATAGTCCACAGCGTCGCCTCCACACGGTTTCCCTCCGTGTTTCGGGGCGGGGTCAGAACACACCCTGTCTCGGCTGGACAGTCCACCTCCGCATGAGTGAGAGCACGGGGACCACTCGGACCAACTGCTCCAGCCGCCCGCAACTGCCATTTACACAGCGAGAGGCCGGTGTTCAGTAATGTGTAGGGTAAAAGGGTATTTCAACACACATGGGTTCATACCAAAACACTGTAATTTATGTGAGCAGCCTGCACTTATGTTTGACTGTTGTTGGCGTGCGCGTTTTGTCCCCCGAATTTGCTTAGGCGGTTTATGACTGGGCTATTCAACTTAACTTTCCGGAGAGCCAAAACCAAGGCCACCATTGTAACAACAATTGAGAACAAAAACATTTTGTTAATACAATAAAACAACTACTGATAGATTAGATTTTTGAGAGGAATAACATACAAGATGCGTTACCAATATTGCATTGAAGAAAAAGATTCAGTTGTAGTCATCTGGACACTGTGTTAGAAAAACTAAAACAGTGTCCAGATGACCATCCAGTACTGAACCTGAATTAAACTAGGACTGGACTAGTACCAACCAGGTCTGAACCAGGATCTAAACTGGTCTAAAGCAGAATTAAACAAGGACCAAGACCAAACCAGGTCTAAACTAGTGCTAAACCAGAAATAAACCAGTAAACAAGAATTTTTTTTTTTAATGGGTTGTGGTCCGGATTAAATCGCTTGGAGGGCCTGATTTGGCCCCCGGACCTGATGTTGAATAGCCCTGGTTTATGACAACAAGCGTCACCCAGAGCAGTCTGCGCAGATATCGGCGCCATACTTGATCTAACAAGCAGCTTTTCCGTTGCTTAACAGACTTTTATCACGCTGAGACAGTAATTAGCGTTAGCACTAAAAGCTCAGAATCACCCAAAACTGACTTAACTTTGAGTGCGGCATTATTACCATTCACACGGAAAGTTCCAGACACGAACAAGTCATGTTTCAGTTGTTGGAAGATTTCTTTTGGTCCATTATGGTTGACCTGTATGCTAATCACAAATGCTAATAATTGATTAGCTTTCATGCAAAACCAAAATTAGCATTTTAAAATTGAACTGTACTTTTGTACGATGTAGAAATGCCAGCACCACAGCTGACAATAAAGAGTGGAACTGTAGTTTATTATGCATATTTACTTTTTATATTTGTTTCATGGATCTATTATAATAACGATTTGTTTACATTAGCAACTAGATCCAACATGGCCGCAATTTCTGGTTCAAGCTATAATATGAGAGTCATTTTTTTCTCTACATAAAAAGTATATAAATGTAAATCTATTATTCTATAAGGGTTATTTAAATAGTAAAAGAGACAATCTTACTGTGCAGTACACATCGTCCCTTTGATTAGAACAGTAAACATGATAATAATTTTAACACACCGATAGAAATGCAGTGTCATGTTTTATGTTTTATGTGCGGACTCACTCGGACACAGCGATTTGGGGCAGGCCTGGTTCTCCCTCTCCACCCCGCTGCATCCTCTGCCCCCCTTCTGAGGCGGGGGGCTGTCACAGAGACGAACTCGAGTCGCGTTCCCCTCCCCGCAGCTGACCGAGCAGGCCGACCAGGGAGACCAGTGCCCCCAACTGCCATCGGTGCGCACTGCAGGGGAAAGAAGCAAGAGGAGGAAAGTAGTGAGAGTAGTGAGTCTAACAGTAAGGAAGTAGGAAGAGTAGTAGTATTAGTGGCTGTTGTAGGAAAAGTAGAAGTAGTAGTAGTTGTTGTTGTTGTTGTTTTTTGTAGGAAAAGTAGAAGTAGTAGTAGTTGTTGTTGATGTATAAAAAGTAGAGCCAATAGTTGTACCGGTAATTGTTGTTGTTGTTATTATAGTAGTAGTAGCAATAATAGTAGTAGTAGTTGGTTTTTGTAAAAGTAGTAGTTGAAGATGTAGAAAAACTAGTATTTGACAGAAAAGTAGTGGTAGTATTAGTAGTAGTAGTAGTAGTAGTCGTTGTTGTTGTTGTTGTAGGAAAAGTAGTAGTAGTTGTGGCTGTTGGAGGAAAAAAGGAAGTCGTTGAAGTAGTTGTATTTGTTGTTAAAGTAGAAGTAGAAATAATAGTAGTAGTTGTAGGAAAAGTAGTAGTTTTTTGTGTGTAAAAAATAGCAGTTGTAGATGTAGAAAAACTAGTACCGGTAGTTGTAGGGAAAGTAGTAATAGTAGTTGTTGTTGTTGTTGGAAAAGTAGTAGTTTTTGTAGGGAAAAATATAAACTTGTTGTTGTTGTTGTTGTAGTAGAAAAAGTAGTAGTAGCAGTTGTTCAAGGAAAAGGTAGTTTTTGTAGTAGTACTAGTAGCAGTAGTGGTAGCAGTGGTAATAATAGTTGTCCGAAAAGTAGCAGGTTTTGTAGAAAAATTTGTAGTGGTAGAAGTACAGAAAGTAGTTTAGTTGTAGGAAAACTAGTAGAAGTTGTTGTAGGAAAAGTTGTGGAAGTTGATGTAGTTTGAAAAGTAGTTTTTAAAGAAGTACTAGTAGCAGTAGTGGTAGTCGCTATTGTGAGAAAAGTAGTAGTAGTTTTAGTAGCAGCAGTACTTCGAGTAACATACACAGTAGTAGCGCAGTAGTAATAGTTGGGGGCGCGGTGGTATTTGTAGTGATAGTGATCAAAGTATCCCAGCTCCAGTCACTGTAAACTCAACATGGAACAACAACAAGCAGATGTTGAATGGAAAATCCTCACATGCCAAAAGCAGCCAGTGTGCCTTCACTCAGCCATGGGTTTCAAATCTGATCTCTATCTCTCAGTGCCTTTGCCAGTCAGATGTTTATGTTCTCTAAAGAATATGGCATTTATTTCCATGTTTTATTGGCTGAACTTGACAGGGACATTTGGAGGCATGTGAGAGGACATCTTACTTTTTACAGCACAACCCTAGTGAGAAAGTAGTGCCATAGACTGCACGACACAGGGCACATGAACAAGGGTAATGTAGTAGTTGTAGTAATTAAAGTAGCAAAAGTATTGATATTGCAATATTGGCTAACACAATAATTGATATCGTCAGGAATGATTTACAGTAAAACAAAGGTGACAAAGGTGAAAGTATGACAGAAATGTACTGTAATTAAAACGAGAAAGGTTAGAAAAGGCACATTTGATTATGTAATTCATTACCGCTTGTTCCCGTTAGGGGTCGCAGGTGACTGGAGCCTATCCCAGTGCCTTAGGCGAGGTACACCCTTGGAGCTCGTCGCAGGGTTAACACAGAAACAACCGTTCACTCTCACATTCATTCACTCGGGCCAATTTACCTAACACATGCATGTCTTTGGATGGTGGGAAGAACCTGGAGAACCCGGAGAGAACCCACGGTAACACGGGGGAGGACATGCAGACTCCACCCAGAGAGATCATGTGATGTTGGTCTCTAACCGCTCTGCCACCATGCCAATTTGTCTTGATTAATAATAATTTACTAAAATATGATTAATAGTTGAAGTATAGTTGTTATAATAAGATCCTGGCAGTTGGGTAGTAGTAGTAGTAGTAGTAGTAGTAGTAGTAGTAGTAGTAGTAGTAGTAGTAGTAGTAGTAGTAGTAGTAGTAGTAGTAGTAGTAGTAGTAGTAGTAGTAGTAGTAGTAGTAGTAGTAGTAGTAGTAGTAGTAGTAGTAGTAGAAATGATAATAGTAGAAGTTGCTGTAGTATTTGTAATGGTGTCTTACCTTTTCTGTCACACTTGACTGACATACAGCTGCGTGTTTGCACCGAAGGCCCGGTGCACGTGGAGCTGAGCCCGTTACAAGAGCGCCCCCCTCTGTTGACCGCCGCGGCCGCAGGTCACTGAGCAGTGAGTCCACTCAGACCAGGCCGTCCAGCCGTCTTCAGTGTCTGTGCGGAAGTGTGTTTGAACATTATCCGACACAACAAACCATCTGGAATCATGAGCGACACACCGATGCTCATCTAGGTGACATTGGGGGTCCTATATAAAATCAACTGGGTGATGCAACGAGGAGCAATGCAGTGATTTACTTCTGCAGAACGTCTTGGCTTCTGGTGTTAGGCAGGAATGTTCTCATGCGCAACCAAATTAAACCTGGGCCAGAAGATTTCCAACATTTTCAATACGGTAAACCAAATAGATTTAAGTCACAATTATCCCCTGCCATACCTTTACAGCCCACCATAGGGCCCCGGACCCTACTTTGGGGACCATTAATTAAAAAAATATGTAACTTTTACGTGAAAAATTCACAGAAAGAATGAATTTAAAGATGTAGTACGTAACCTTTCCACCTCTCCGCTGAGATGTTATTGCTTTCCACTGCATTAGTCAGTGATACATTTTTGAAACTCTTATTTTTATTGTACATTGAGATTTTGACACAATTTTAACCAAATAAATAGAGAATATTTACAAATAAAGTATTGCCGCAAAAAGTGTTTAATTTGATGTAATAATGACACTGTCTTTGTTATAAAAAGGTCTTTTAGTCGATTAATCGCTGCAGCTCTACACTATATAGCAT
Source organism: Chaenogobius annularis (assembly GCA_015082035.1). Taxonomy (NCBI): domain Eukaryota; kingdom Metazoa; phylum Chordata; class Actinopteri; order Gobiiformes; family Gobiidae; genus Chaenogobius; species Chaenogobius annularis. The sequence goes on from BJKM01000037.1 coordinate 732,140, forward strand.
TAAACCTTTATATTTCTATGGCGACAAACAGGTGGCCAGGTTGTAAGTCAAGTTACAAGTCAGATCAGTGGAGAGGTGAGTCCATTCACATTAAGCATGCATGTTTTTCAAGATTTTTTTGTCAGGTAACACCGGTAATGTAGTTTTATAATACTGTGGAACCTTCCAGGCAAAACAAGAACATCTCCATGGAGACAAGAAAGTTTCAGACCTTCCCCAACATAAAATGAACATAGTGTACCCCTTATATAAAATAACTATAAATGTGCAATTGCGACAGACCGGGCATGCTGCGTTCATGTGGCCCTCGGGAGCTCAGGATTCTGTGATGAGAGTCAGGGTTCTGATTTGTTTGCATTCTATTTTCTGGGAAAGTCTGGATTTTGATGTCACTAATAAACAAATCACCGAATCTGCTTTTTTTTTTTAACAGTGTTTAACAGAACTAACCACTAAGACTTGTTGTTGTTATCCCTGCCAAAAGCAAACATTAACGGTTGTTTGTTTTGCTAGCTAACGTCACAGTAGTGCTAGCTAGATCATTCTTACGCAAATCTGTGGCTTTTAAGAAGATGTGGACAACTGACTGTAAACTCCTAAATGTTGCTCAAATGATTAAGATAAATTTAAAAAAATCAGCTGATCAGTGCTGAAGTAGGGAGCAGGTTTTGACCCGAGATCCGTTGTTAGCCACATAAAGACAGTATTCATCTACGACAAAAGTGGTACCATCAGTTGCAGTAGTAATAGAGGTAGTAGTAGTAGTAGTAGTAATAGTAGTAGAAGACTGTGGACCATTTTGATATTTTTGAAACACATTTTGACCTTGAAGATGAAAATACTAAAGTGCAATAAAATAAAATCAAATAAAATCAAATAAAATCAAATAAATCATCAAATAAAATCAAAACAAATATAGTTCAGAAACACTTGCCGAGACACACGGGGCAGCATTTGTCTTCTGTGAAAGTGGGCGCAATGCAGGACACTGGGGGACACGCCTCCTGCTGGCACACCACCTTTCCATCCTGTCAGAAAAACAACACATTTCAAAGTCTCTCGTTAACACTGTAATTAATATCTGCTCATTCAGAGCTCGTTTACTCTGCTCCAGATGTTCTGCTAAATGCCCTTTTCTTTCCAGAGGTTCATAATGAGTTTCCTGACAAATATCAATGAGATGATGACAAAGGAAAACAGCAGTAATTGGAAAACAATAATTACAATTATGAGTACAATGTAATCTCTTCTGCAGCTGGTGGAGATGACGTTTAGACATATTATACAAAGGTAAGTTTCGTTTTTAGGTTTGTTTTTATCAAATTAATAAAGATGATCAATTATATTGTAAACTAAAGCAAGACAAAGCAGTATTATTTCAACTTCAAAACGTCAAAATAGAGGAATGTTGTTTTCGTGCCTTTTCAAACACAAGAGAACTGAAAATATTTTGGATTATTTCCAAGGTCCAAAATGACATAATTTATTTACTTTGGTTATCAAATATTTATTGACTAAAAAAATGAGGACATAAAAAACTGAATTTGAATTGAAGAATTGTATTTTAACAAATTTAACACTCTCAATAAATCTCACAATATTTACTCCACAAATAGTAACTGTGTACTACAAACTACAAATCTGCATTTTTATTTAAATTGGAAATATTTTATACCACCAAACAGGCCATTTTCAGCTTCCTGGGATGGCAAATAAAAAGGCAGAAAACTTTACTTAAATGTAATAAATAAATTCAAGCTTTTTTTCGGATTTCAGCCAAGATTCCAGAGACTATCACAGAACAATTTCCTTTCTCTCACAATATTTTTGGACCAATAAATGCATAGATAAAAATGGCCAAAACCTAGAATGGAATTTGGTCCGACATTTTGATTTAGACACTTTACAACACTCAATAAAGAGAACAAATTTGGGAAACTTTTAATTAAATTTGGCAAAACTTCCGCTCCACAAATATTCACAAACCTGAGTTGTTGTTTCAATGGTAAATCAGGATATTTTTGACGCGTTTTGAGAGCTTTACTCAGAGGTAAAATGTGAAAAAGCTGCTACAGTCTAATAACACAAATAAAAGTCTCCAACCTTGCTTAATATTACATTTGCACATGACATCTAAAAAGAAAAACAAAACAAGAACACTATAAATATGCTCAAAATTATTATTAATACAGACTTTGGGATCATTAACAGTTGAGTTGATTACCTTTCTGTACGTAAATAAGGTGTTTCTGAGTCTGTGTGTTGAGGAAATGACTGAGTTGAAGTGTCCTTTATCTCCCCCAACTGTTAGCAAACAAGCTAGCTAAGCTCTGTTGGAGTAACGAAAGAGAAACGTTTTACCGTATACATTTAATTTGATCGAAACAGCGTCTCCATGGATTAAAAAGGCAAAAAAGACAATAATTCCACTCTTTTTCAGTGCATAACCTCTATTGCTTTGACTAGAAAGTATGGCATAAAATCTATCTCCGTGAACACGAGCAGGTGACGGCACCAGACTAAGTTGAAGTTCAGATCTACAGAGAGGCTCCCAGTAAAAATGCAAGTTTTAAAAGATTTTTGAGCAAAAAAAACAGTAAAGTAGACCTTCACCAGAAACAGTGCCCCTTTAAACTTATCGAAACATAAAAAAGGCTGTGGCATTACCATGCAGCCGCAGTAGGTGCAGGGGTCCGGGTCCCACTCCTCCCCTTGAACGTGGACCCTCCCGTCCTTCAAACAGACATGCTCCCAGTCCAGGCGCCCGGCCACATCGTTCGACACGACATTACTGACGTTGCGCTCATTTGCGGTGCCAGTTCTATTAGATTTGTGTATTTTAGCGGTGGTCGTCGTGATGGTGTTGTTCAGCTCGGCCAGGCTCAGACGCATCTCTTCATTCTCCTTGCCTGACACACCAGCATATATATATATATATATATATATATAGCTCAGACGCATCTCTTCATTCTCCTTGGCCCCTGGAACCATACCAAACCCCAATTTGATTATGATTATTATAATATATATAATATATATATATATATATATATATATATATATATATAAATATATATATATAATATAATATATATATATAATATATAATATATAAAAATAAAAAAAGAGGAGTAAAATGCAAACGAGGAACTGTATCTTATTTTATATTTTGATATCTTTATTTATTCAGATTGTTTTTTCCTGGTCTGAACTCACCACTCGGTCCAGGTCGTCCAGCAGGCTGTTGGTGACCAGCCTCAGACCGTGGATCTCAGTGATGAGTCCGAGCATGTCGTCACAGGGCTGTCTGCAAACCTTCGCCCCATCCACTCCTGGACCAAACAACAACACTGCTCTATTCACTCAAACCATTGTACTTATTGTGTTTAAAGTGCTATAGGTATAGTTTGTGGTCTAGTACCCGGTTCAGGAGTTCTCCACAAGAAAAACCTTATGTGAATGGGGTAAAGTATGCAGATTCACAAAACCATTAGAACAGAACCATTTTCTTCCACTTACTTACTTAATCATTACTGACCTTAATATGTAATTATAAAAGTGCCCAAAGTGGTTGCAAGTGCCATAGCAATTAACGGTTCAAAACAAAACACTATTTCTTTTGAATGGTCAAAAGTTCTCAAAATGAAACCAATAAACGGGAAGCTGAAACCTATAAATATTCACAAGAAAGCAGGGACTGAAGATGGAAATAATATAATCTGGTGCGGAACATCTCTGTTTTTATATGAGTCTCCGTCAATTGTCCCATCAAATAAAGACTAAACTAATCTAAACTGAACTAAAATTACAATTCCCATCTGAAGAATAAAAAACGAAACACGAATAAAAAACTAAACTCACATTGCAGGATTTTATGTCACTGCAATGAAATTCCCATCCTTGCTTAAAGGTGCAGTGCGTAACTTTTCTGGTTGAGGGTGTGTCACCAGCTTGACTCCATGGAGATGTTACTGCTCTGCCTGGAACGTTCCACAATGCGGCAATAAACACCTCTATTGAGGATTTATTTCATTTCGGGTGTTTTTATGGCTCAAAAACACCTCCGAAAAACAGGCATGTGCTTGCCTCTCCACAGATATAACTGGTAACTTGGGCTGGGGGGTGTCATCTGCTTGTCGACACACTAACATCTCATGACATGACTCTTGTGCAGAAAAGTTATGCAGTGAACCATTAAAGTGCCTCTGACAGGTTGGATGACTCACTGAACTAAAATGCAGTTAAGTTTTATATATTTTAAATTTAGCTAAACATTATAACAATGTTATCACAGTTTTTAATTTCACTTCCTGTTTGTAATTGATGACATCACACTAGGAAATTACCCAGCAAACACAGAACAAAAACTCATCTAATGTCACATTTAAAAACATTTGACGAATAAAAAATATGAGGGTGCCTTTATTTTATTTTGTTGAATCAATGTTTATCTCGTGATGTCACTTCCTGTCATTTTTCACAGATTTTTTTTTTTTAACTTTTCTCCACAAATCCCTACTCGATTGGTGTAAAACTATCATTTATATGTACAACAGGTATAAACACACCAAATAAAGTCAAAATTAGAAAATCGTAAAAACCTGTCATACTGGCACTTTAAGCCATTACTTTGAACTGGTGTTTCCCCGTCAGTCATGAAGCCAACCTCTGAAATAGCTCAAATAAATCAGTGTCAAACATATGAAATAATATAATACTGATGTTCGATGGGAATGAAACAGGAGACTTTTCACATGTTTGCATTCCTCGTGTATCCATGCATGTACCTGCAAACACAGCTGCTCCGTAGAAGAACATTAAAACCCAGGGGAAACCTTTTGGCAGTGTCATTCCTGTCCACACGTAAAACACACATGGGGCAACTTTACGCGGTCATGTCCTGCCAAGAAAAATCGACCAAAATGATTGATAATCGCGTACCTGTCTCCGTCTTCGCGAATGTCTCCATAAGAAATGTCAGTTCGAGTCGTGATGGAATATCCTTATTTCGTTGCTTTCTTTCTCAAATCCAGGGATCGGCCAATTTGCTGATTCAGAAACGTGAGCCATATAGGAGCAAGACTAGGGAAGAAATGCAAAATAAAAAAATAAATGATGCAAGCAAAGAGCTGTGTTGTTAAAGTAGTCGGATATGTAATTGTTAGAGGGCGAGGAGAGAAGAAACTTGTCAAAAAATAGCCGCGCTTTACCTTGCGTTTGGCTTTGAGGTTGCATTTCTCCCATCGAGGAGCACAGCTGGATGGGGAACAGTTTCTTTGGAGGTTTCAACTTGTTTTTTTTCTCAAGACACATCACTTCTTCTTCTTGCTCGGCGCTCACTCCAAACTCAAACACACACACACACACACACACACACTCACACACACACAAGTTCTGGCTGTCCCAAGTTTTCCGATATTCGAGCTGCAAAAGGAAATTGGCATCCATGACAAATCCCAAGTGTAAATGAGGCATTACAGGCAAAATTTAGACTTGGGTTTTAGCGCAGACCACAAATCAGTCTGTGGATATGAATTTTGTGTTTTTTTTATTTTGGATGTGTCAAGAAGAGGTGGTTATTTTTGTAGGCTAAATTGGGCATTACAATGTTTTATTTTACCATTCCATTGGCAGCACTGTGGCTTTCTCATATTATTCAGTCAAAGGTACATATATTGATGGTTATTCTTACCATTTTGGCTGCCTGATTGATTAAATTGATATTTAAGTAGTTTCTGGAAAGAAAGTTTACTGAAATAAATTTAAAACGTTATTTATCTGTAATGAATTCATTTTCCTTGTGGTTCTGGCCACACAGTTATTTTGGTAACATTTGTCTTGTCTTCGATTTAGCCGCGCTGGCCTGGCAAGAGGCTAAATCCAACAACCGCTCGGCAAAGGGCTTCGCTAGGAATTTCCATACTTGTGTTCTTTATTTTGATATATCTTATGATGCCTTTAAAGCTGCAGCACCTGCTTTGCAAACCATGATTTTACACATGCATCTGTCTTAAGTCATCAGCTCTCACATACTTTTGGCACTAGTATTCGCCTGCGTTCAGTTTTTGGCCTTTGCCCAGCTTTAGAACAGCTTTTTCAGACAGAGAAGTGAAGCAGGGTGGACCACCTAAGGACAGCCAATCAGGTCTCATCCCAAAGAGTTTATAGTGATGCAATGCGATCTATAAAATGTTATATATTTAGACGGATAAAGCATGTGGCAGTCTGATTTTGGGACCAAAGTTTTGCTTTAACAATACATTTTATTGAGGCAAAAGCTAAATTTACCAGTTTATAATATACATTTAGGGTAATTCAGCTTTAAAGGGAGCTGTTGGTCTTATCTCCGCCTTCTGTTCCTATCCCCACCCACTCCAGGTAGCACTGACCAATCAGAAATCCAAACTGATCTATTTATTCATCAGTAATATATTATTTATTGTGAATGTGCATTTACAAAACAGGTTTGATAATTGAAAATATGCAACAGGACTGCTCACTGCTGCCCTCTGCTGAATAGACCCAGTGGAGGACTTATTGAACGCGCTATGTTCAAAGTCAGATAATGCTTTTGATGGTTGTTAAATATACACTGTCCTCCTCAAGGTGACCAATGTGTGTTTGAGAGAGGCAATAAAAGCATATGCCAACAATTTAATACATTGACTGAAAAACTGTTTTGGTATCTTCTGTTGCTTCTCACATTCAATGCATCATCTAGTAGCTGTAAAAGAGTAGATTGAAAACCTCCACCATTTCCAACTAAAGCAAGACAAATCTTAAGAATGCACATAAAGGGACTCATGAATCTGGGTGAGGACGTAATTGGGATTAATCATGCTTTGAAAGTGGCTAAAGTAGGTCAGAGCATCGTGACGACAGGACATAACTCATTTGCATTTGTGTCTTCTCAAAACTCCAGAGGTTTTTTTTTGGTCCGGCTGATAAAATGCAGAAACCATACCTAAAATGTCTTTCCCATCCACTGGCCCATCGCTTTAACGGTTTACTGTCCGTGTGCACACTGGAGAAAAACACAATAAATATACGTGAAGATGCTTTGAATAGTGCATTTTTATTTGAGTAGTTTTCATTTGTCTGATCTTTTATTTGTAGTATATTGTCCTTAGGAATAAAATAAATAAAAAATAAATAAAATAAATAAATAAATAAAATAAAATAAATAAAATAAAAAAAATAAATAAAATAAATAAAATAAATAAAAAAATAAATAAATAAAATAAATAAAATAAAATAATGTGTTCTGAATCTGCATTGAATTTGACTGAAATTTATTTATTTTTGTCCTTTTTAAGCTACATTGAAGTTTTATTTTGCAGGTGCAGTTTTCTCATACTGTAACTTTGTATGAAATAAATAAAAGTATATTGAAAGAAATCAGTAAAAACTATAATAGACCTACTAATACATACGAACAGTCGGACTCACTCATAACAGTACTAAAAGTGCTCAATTCAAGTGGAGTTTATTAATTTTTGATGATTATTTACATGGGATTTAAAAATAAATAAATAAATAAATCTAAAGTCTAAATAATAATAATAATAATAATAAAAAATCCCCCCAAAAATTCTAAAATCCTATTGCGGAATGGAGAATAGCTGTGGCAGACACACGTTACATCGTGCCCCTTTTACCAGAGATATTAGCAGTGCAGTCTTCTCAGTCAGATCTGCGTCATCATCTTGTGTCACTTTTTCCATTTGTGGACTCGCTTGAGAAATAATGACTTTTTCAGATGAAGTTGGTAACCACAAACACACAAACATGCACTTCTCACAAACGCTTCACAGTTGTTTAATCCTTTGTTTCTGCAGTGAAAACATGGACGGGGGTTGGAAAAATCACCACAAACCTCTGGCTGGAGGTGATTCAGCGCTGGAGGAACAATGTGTGCTGTCAATGTTATGAGCCTGAAAAGCCCAAAGGAAACATGGTCTGTGGTCGTAAAAAAAAAAGGTAAAGCGAAAACTGAATGTAAATTATAGTGACTATGCAAGGAGACTATTGCAATGTATATTACGGCACGACAACAATATATGACAATTAGGAGAAAATATGAGTAAACAAATGAATCTGGGGCATTTTTCAGAATGAACTAAACATGGACTAAACCAGCACGAAAAGGTTTGGCTGTCCCGTCCTCCAGGCAGCAAGGTACTCCTGGCCAAGATCCTGGTTCAGCCGATTATCCAATCAAAATGTGCTCCTCACTTTGGGTTAGTGGTGGGAGAAAACTGGATACTATTGCAATTGTTGTTCTGGAGATGCAAAATTAGTACACATCAAAACTATAAAAATAAATGACCTCAAAAAGAGACTGAAACGGCTGGTGTTTTCTCCCAAACAGGGGTGTAAAGTGATATTTTTGCCCTTTTTGAGGCATTACTTTCTGTCACTCCTACGTTGGGCAGCCAGCTCCAACAACAGAATCCATTTAATAAACCCAAAAGGCCTCGTTATTATATGATGTTCATTCATTCATTCATCTTCTACCGCTTGTTCCCGTTAGGGGTCGCGGGTGACTGGAGCCTAATCTCAGTGCCTTTGGGCCTTTATTACATGATGTGTCCTCAGTATATGACAGCGTCTAATGGCCGCTCTGGTTCAACTTTAATGTAATTGTCGTAAAAAGTGGCAAGACAGACATAAATAACTCAAATCATTAATAAAATGTTTCTTTTAGTTCAAATCTCTCCATCAAGCAGGCTATACCTCCATCTTTTGTTGTCAAGTGCCAGACAGGATGCCTTTATTTAACATGGAACAGCCCCTCTAACACATGGGTACAGCTCACGACAGCACAGAGGTCCCAACAATAGCAGCGTTTCGCCAAACCTCAGCGGCCTACAGAGGCAGCGCATTATGGACAGGGAGCAGCGATCTTAGCCCTTTGTGCAGGGGAAGAGAATTACAGTGGCTTTAAGTAACAGGATTGACATGCAACAAAGCCAGTAAAGCAGGGACAAGGAGGCCGGGGTCAGAGTGAGGCGCGGCATCGTCGGACGGACACAAAACTCAACTGAAAAGCATATCGTTGGGTTTTATCTGTCATTTTTGTCATAATATATAGATAGTTCAAGGGTTTATAATATCAGTATCAATTATAGAAATGGTCAATTATCAATAAAGGACAACTAGCTCTTGCCCTCATCTGGGAGTAGCCTACGACATAGCATTTAGGCCGACAGTATTTTTTAAAAAGTAACTTTGCACATTTTTTGAATCAAGGTCCATTATCTCAATATAATAATCCATTAACTAAATTGATATCAACAGTATTTATTGTTTATTGAGATTGGATGTGTCAAATGTTGTTCATTTGTTTATTTTGTGGCGTAGTTTGGTGGTTACTTGAGTAATGTTTTGAAGACATTTTACTTTTTGGAGTTGTTGAGAGTTTCGTTTACGTTTCCCACTGTGAGCCATTTTATAGTGACAGAAGCTTTATGTTGACAATATTCAATTATTCAAATATTCAATGCGTCATACATGTTACATTCAGATATGATTTTTTGTATTTTTTGGCAATATAATAATCCATTAACTAAATTGATATCAACAGTATTTATTGTTTATTGAGATTGACTCAACTACTTTTTACTCTTACTTGAATAAATATTTAGGTCACTTTTAATGCACTTCTACCAATATTTGTTCATACTTCGACCAGCTTAATCAGTGCAGCAGAATTACCGCCCCCATCAGGCGTAGTTTGGCCCAAAACAACATGGTTACTTGAACAAGTAATCTTGTTTTACGAAAACGAAGACACATAAAAGTTTACAGATTGTTTACATTTCGGCGCTGGAGTCAGTGTTTCGTCCTAATCCATTTATGCTTGGCGGATGCCACTGTAAACGCACGTAAAAACAGCCATGCTTTTATAGTGAGCTGCTCAGAAGCTCGCGCATATGTGACCATATTTGACAATTTTATTCTTGTAAATAAATATTCATTTCTTGTTTATTACATGAAATGCCTCGTTAGATCACACAGTTTGAAGAGTTATGTTTAAAGTACATTCAGAAACATTTCACTAAAATGTGATAAATTTTTGTATTTTGACTGGCAATTTTTGTGTCTGTTATTTTGGTAATTCCAGAATCTGTGCATTATTTAAGTTTTTGTCTTTCCCCGATTATGTTAAAAAGTGTTACTCAAAACTCAATTATTCATTTCTCCAACTACTTTTTACTCTTACTTGAATAAATATTTAGGCCACTACTTTTTACTTCTACCAATATTGGCAACTCTACTCGACCAGCTTAATCAGTGCAGGAATACCGCCCCCATCAGGCCAATTAGAGTTGCCCTGAACAAGTAAAATCTTTCACACGAACATAACATTTGACTAAAAGTACCAGACAGATTGTTTACATCCGGTCGGCCGCTGTGAGTCAGTAGAACGCGGGCGAGTCCTAATCCATTTATCAGCTCAGGGCGGATCAGCTTTTTTGTAACGCACGTAAAAACACCTGAGCATGCTGGGATATGTAGTACTGCTCTGTCCAATTGCTCTCGCCATTGTACCACCAATTTGCATTCCACATTTTTAACCTGTAAATGTCTACAATATTAGCAAATTTCTTGTTTTACATGAAGCTTGTCCCTCCGTTCTAGACTCACAGCAGTTGAGAGTTTGTTTAAAGTGCATATGACGAAACATTTCACTAAAATGTACCTAATTATATTTAAGATTTGACTGAAGAAGTTGCCAATTTTTTCCCCAGTTTGACAATTTTGGTGAAGTTTACAATTGTCCTTCCTGGTTGGAGGGCCAAAATTCTTAAAAATTGGACAATAGTTATGACAAATAATATAGGCTATACTTGATAACACCTTTATTTTGTTAAATTATTGTTTAAACTGTCAGAAAATTGTGTGTGTTGCATGCCAATTGTCTCGCTTACTGATGATGATGATGAGACAGACAAGGGATTCTTTTTGGACGCAAAACTGTAATAAATATTGACCACAGAAACCTGTCACAATTCTATGCCACCAAATTTCAATGTTGCCTACTCTAATGAGATAAACATGAAAACCTGATTTAATGTCACATTTCACTAAAACGTAGTGAACACAATTATATTTCAGATTTTCCTACACATTTTGCCTATTTGTCCCCAGTTTCACCATTTATGTAACGTGTAATAATGTTACTTCCTGGTTGGACATGAGCAGCAGCTGTGACATAGACAGAGGTAATTCCACAACTGTTACCAAGCAACCATACCATGTAAACAACAAAAGCCAAAATCCATATAATTAACACAATAGTTATAATTTGACAAGCTAATGCCATATTAATTAGGTGAATGGTCGTTTAAACTGTCAGAAAATTGGGTCAATTATGTGTAAAAGGGATTTTAAAATTACCCGTTGCTATGGTGATGGTCAGCGCACAGCCGGAACTAGCAAAAACAAAATTAAACTCGACAGTTAGCGTTGGCATTCTCACCGACTGCCGGGTAATAATTATAAACGAATGAATGAAAAAGTGTCAACCGAGTGCCTAGGCATGTAATAAACGTCAAACCGGGGTCAAACCGGGGTCAAAACCGAGACCGCAAAAGGTGACGCGGCAACGTGGCACCGCGGGTCACCGGTGAGCGCGCGCGCGCGAGGGGGGGATTAGCGGCTTGTACGGCTCAATTATCGTGACATACTTTCCCTCAATGATCGCCGGCCTTCCGCCTTGGACACGCTGGATTATGCGCCGCCACTTCCAGCAGCAGTTCCACGCCATTTCGAACATTCCCCTCGCGTTCGGATGCGCGCGGTCAGCTGGAAAGCAGAGTTGGAAATTTGGCGGGAGATGACGACGACGGCGACGGCGGAGACCACGGACGCGTTCGGAGGGTTTGGGTTTGTCCCGCAGAAGGAGATCGTCTACAATGCCCTGCTGCCTTACGCTGACCGGCTGGACCCCGAGGCCGATGAGCTCCTGGCGGACATCAAAGCCAACCTGTCCCGGGCCGTGCTGGTCCGGGAGCTGTGGCCCGGGACCGCCTTCTGGTGCCGGAAGCTCTTCTCGTAAGTGTCAAACAACATGCAACGCGTTTGTAAATCAATAACACTGACAGGCCTGCTATTGATAAGTCTTTTTTTTATTAACTGAAAAGTAGAAATGGACTGGACTAATATATTTTTTTCCGATTTTTTTCTTCTTCTAAACATACAGAAACAAAAACGTACATAAGACCTATGTAAAGACAAATATGTAATAATAAAAATAATGATCAAAATAATAATAACAATAAAATAAAATAAATAAATGTATTATTATAAAATTAGCAGCATCCAAAGAAAAGAGGGTTTAACGCATATTATGACAATTACTATGAGTCCCATTTTGTCCGTTGTTTGTTGAATTCGTCTATTTTCTTATTGAGTTCTGTGTTTATTTTTTTTCCATGGTGCGTATGTCCGTTATGATGTGCATCTTAGTCCTAAACCATTGGAGCAGTTTGTGTCATACATTTTTTTGTGATTGCCTTCTTCCCTGCTGTAGACAAATTTAAAAAAAACAAATGGACAAATGAGAGAATTATTCTTTATTCTGAATTTAATATGCTCTATTTATTCCTCTATTATTATTATTATTATTATTTTTTATGTTGTCGTTGTTGTTGTTGTGTTGTTGCTCTGTTGTTGCTTTTGTTGTTCTGTGTTCTAATAAAAAACAAAACACGGCACACTAACATATAAGCATTTATTGCAGCATTTATTGGCCGTTATAAAGCATAAACTCTCAACACATTCATTCATTCATTTATTGATTGATTATTTAAGGTAAGGCAAGGTAAACTCTATTGCCCCCCGAGAGGAAATGTATGTGTTTACTTAAATTATATCAAAATAACATGAACCGCCACAGTTGAAATCGGTGAACCCAAGTACATTTTCTTGTTTTTAAATAAATAAAACGTACAGTCCTGATCCTGTTCCTCTGTCTAGTTAGTGTTGTACTGTATGTGGGTTTGTCCTGAGCTCCGTCCCACTCAAAGCGACACAGGAAAAGCTTTAGACAGATGAGTTTAATTGGATGTAAAATTGGAAATGCTCAGTAATGTAATGTTCCCTGTAGCTGACATCACTTCCTTCGACCAAGTTTTGGCAAAAGTATGTCATCACCCAGCACATGATCACACAGTGTAACGCAGCGAATTCAGTGGAGGGAGATATATTTAGGCACTTGAGTCTAATTTGACACCTTATTCCTCAACCAAGACATTTACAGCCCAGGTTTTGCTAGGGCTGGGCGATATGGACACAGTGAAAATGGCGTATAGTAATGGTTTCATGATCGTAAACTACACAGACTTTCAATCTGTGCCATTTTTAACGTTAATAATGTTCAAATGTCTGGAATCTGCTCAAAACCACGTTGAATGAGAGTTATATAACTTAGAACAAAAGGATTAGTACACATATGGTGATATCACCCGGACTCTCCAAGTTAGTAAAACGATGTCTAATTTACGCGTGTTTTATTTGTAGAGAAGGCCATGACATATTCACTATAATCAATCCAGTTTCAGTCCTTTACTGACTGTCCAAGATTTGGAAGAGCCTTAAGTAAAAATGGAAATAAATAAAAGATAATAATAAAACAATAGTTTTGTAATGGTGAACAGTGTAGCATAGTGTACTAACTGACATGGATAATTGCTTGCAATTAATGTGCAACTATCAGCTGCCTGAGTTAGACATATATTAGTAAGTTAAAAAGCGCACAAATTGTTTATTCACTTTTATGATTGACAGCTGTAATTGTCATTTAGAATCGCTCTTGTCAAAATATAATTATGATTTACTATAGGAGTTATTGTTACTGAAAGTTGGCAAAAATTCCACATTGTGAAGTTTTGATGCTGTTTTTAAGGAAGGTTTTAGCATTATGTAAATGTTTGAACTGAGACATCAAAGTTATGATCACAAATAGTAAACTGTTGAGAAATACATACAAATACAATCCTCAACAAGCTGTGCGCTTTGTCACAAACCAGTAAGGATCTATTCAAACCTTGGGCAGGGGGCATTAAAATACCACGGTCTCAATATCATGATGGCTTCCTGACTGTAGTGACAAGTGGTCTGCAGAAAAAGTACCACGCATCAAAGCCTTGAGTTCATGAATTGATCACCACGTCACAAATATTGTCAAGAAGGAATATGCTGAAGTCAGACCATGTAATTTATGCCTACTATAGGCCCATAATCAGCCAAATAATGAGACCATATAAGGTCACTCCACACTAAGTGTAGTGTAGTGTCCACCTCACATCAGAAAGTACCACCTCGAGGCATCATAAAAATAAATACCATAAAGTAGATAAATGGATAAATTATCAATTTTTACAACTGACACACAGCAAACTTACCTTGGAAGTAACATACGTTACTTCGTCGGACACAAAACTTTCAAAGCAGTTTTCTCCCTCGCTGAGCGTCTGTCAGACTGCTGAGCACTCCGCGCATGCGCGAGATACCGATTTGCTTCGGCCGCCACAAACACGGAAGTAAGATGTTTTTTTCCCACGCGGTAAACAATGTTGTTTTGTTGTAACAACTCGTAAAAAGGACATGAAAAGAGATCAAAATTTATGATGGACGCTTACAGGCTCCCGTGAGTAGACACAACCAAAACTGTTCCACCTTCGAGTACAGTAATAAAGCGTAGCTTTAGGCATGGCATAGCATGGCGTAGCATGCGTGCATGGCGCTTAGAATGGCATAATCAAACGTAAACTGGTATTGACTGGACGTCACTAATACCGGACACTTTCTGGTTACGCCAACAACCACTTCTTTGAGGGCAATTTCAAAAATACGAGTGGAAACATTTTGAAAAACATTTGGGGAAGGAATCTAGAAGTATTTCCCCTCTTTTCATCGCTAGTAGGTTCTTTGTTTGGATTCAATGTTTCTTTTACAAGTCGTTGAAGTTGAGAGTACCATCATGAAACAATATACAAGGTTTAAAAATAACAAAGACCTTGTCATTTTTGACCCATAACTGAATCAAATTAACAAAACATTTTGAATAGCTAGATTGGCTTCACAAACAATTACATCTTCCTCCATATTTTGAGTCATTGACTACCTGTAAAGGGCATCTGGCCTTACGATGCAGCTAGCTAACTAGTTTGCAATCAATTGCCCCCCCCTACTTGTATGTTTGTTTTGTTGTTGTCGTTATTGTTTTTGACATGAAAATACATGTATTGAATGAATAAATAATAAAACAACAACACATTACTAATCCAAAATGTCATGTATAATCACGAAAATGAAAATATATATATGAATAGAGATCGATTGGTTGTCATATAGCCTATTGTTAAACCAGCGGATGCTAAAATTAGTGCTCACGCACTTTTATAGTGTTTTTGATAAGAAAAACTTTGCACATCCTGCCAGCAACGCAAAGTTTTTGAAGTTCAACCAGAGCTCTACAGCATTAGCATACCATTTCATATTATGGCTGCTGGTTTGGGATCACTTTTAGTTCAATTCTGTCTTCTTCCCAACCCCAAAAGACCAGCACTGACTATGGAGGTCACCCCCAAGTGAGTGTGTGCCGACTCTGAAAACAAGTGCTTTTCTCTGTTCTTACACAACAGCTCGGCCAGATGAAAAATCCATAAGCAGTGCATTCTATAAGAGGAAACTCGCAGTCGGGTGCAGACAGGAGGGGGGACGAGCGGCAGCTGCGGCCCGCCGAGGATTACATAACAGAACCTAGACACGCGTGCGTTAGCGTGCATGTAGCATCGCCAGGCTATATATAAAACAGACATAGAGCAGGTAGAGAATCAGTGGTGCCTTGTGAATATGGGCGCATCATCTTATTTAATGATGTATTTATATATATTTATCATGTTTGTGACTACAGAAAAGATTTTGCAAATGATGAAGATGTCTGGTGGATTTCGGTCCATTGCTCCAGAAGCTACTAATTTGTATTTTTTGTCCAATTACCAATTCAGATATTGTGGTAGTAAATTTTAATCAGAATTACAACAATGATGATAGCCATGTCTTAGCTGGAATTTAAATCAATTAAGCACTGGTGTATTATAAATTAGAGCTGCAACTGAACAGTAGTCAACTAGTCAACTAGAACATTTCTAACTAAATTAAGGTTGAATTGTGGTGACTGAAGTCATCTATATATATATATAGACTATATATATATATATATATATATATATATATATATATATATATATATATATATATATATATATATATATATATATATATATATTTATTTTTTTATTTTAGGAATGAAGTGTATTATTGGTGAAAATAAGAAAATGTTTATTCTTTTTCCAAATTTGGATTTAATAATGCCAGTCACTGTTATGAAAGGTCTTTTTCCATGTGTTCTAGAGTCTGTATAGGCCAAATAATGATTACTATATTTATTAAAATATGATTACAATTATTTTAATAGTTGTCTGGTAACAATTGATCGCTGTACCTCTATTACACAGTACAGCCAATACTAAACAAAAGGCCCTTCATTATGAGTATTTGATAATTTTTGGTCTGTTTACTGGCTGAATCATTACACAGTGGGGCTTTAATGAACAAACCAATATTTGTGTATACTTTCTGATCCAAAGTCAGAAAGGGTTGTAAAAAATCTCATCAGCATCTCCATGAAGCCAGGACTTGTCAATTGAAAAGACTCCACAGATCTATCCCGTCCGACTACAGTGACGGTTCCTGGGGGTTTGGTGCTAACGCGACTGTGAAATCCAAAACCCCACTGCGGAGAGTGTCCGTGTGCTGCAACATCTCTGTCTCCTCCACATCTGCAAGAACAACGCCGCCTAACCCCTCTCCCATAGCCCCATCCCCCCTTCACCCTCGACTGGACCTTTGAAGATTGCCTTAGCAAGCGATATGCAAAAAGTTGAAGACTTTGGAATGGACTGAAATCTGGGTGTGACTGAGGTGTGAGATAGATCTAGGTTTACACCAGATTGTCTATGACGGATTATTACAATGATTGGGTAGAACTTCCTTAATTATGTGTTATTGTTGTTTTTATACATTCCATTGTAATGTCGGTGTAATCCCTCATTCGTCCAGGAGCGTTCCATTGTAGAAAAAGATTCAGACGTAGTCATCTGGACTAAGTTTTAGAAAAAACAAAACGTTTTAACTCAATCTGTGAAACAAGTCTGAGAACACCGGTTTACATCCCACTCGGTGAAAGCCCTGCCCTGTGGGCACTACATGCGCCGACAGACAAGGCACCCTCCACCTACATACAGTATATACACGTACATCGCGCCTGGCTGGGCTTCATCACGCTAGGCTCCCCATGTGCACTTGGGAAGAGGGGGGGTTAATGTGTACCCTGGAGGTTATGTTGTGCCCGGGTCAATGACAGTCGGCCATTTGCGGAGTCCAGTTACGTCCCATCCATCAGGGTCAAGTGCTGCNATTATATTGTGACCTGAACGATCACGATTATCGATTAACCTCATAATCGTCGCATCCTTAGTTTGTAAATGATCCAAAATGTGACTATTCTGATGTTTAGAATGGCATTATTTTCACTGTAACGCCATCTACAAATTCCAAATGTGATGAATTGGGTTTCTCTAAATATGGTTTTGTGCTACCAAGTAAAGAAGTACATTTTGAGCCCTGAAATATAATATCTCAAGGCTGTTGGGGGGGCATGAATAATCACTCTATCCTCTAAAGGGGCCGCTCCAAAGCACTGCGTTAAATACTTTTAGCGACTACGTTTTTCTGTACCGAAATACACCTGAGCTGCGCCTCCCAATACCAAAACAATATGATTTTCGCGTGCTGTTACACCCTACAGACCTCCTTCTTCCCCGCAGTGAATCTCTGCGAAGGATACAGTTAGTAAATAACTCATAAAGCGGCGCGTTGCCATGGAATACTCCAAACAAAACAGCTGAAAACGGCGACGCATTTATTGCCTTTTAAGCTCGCTGGCCCATTCCGCGTGTCCCGGCGCTGGTGTTTTGATCCGATCTGCCACTCGTGAAGGCAGCTGGAGAATACTCAGCCAGACGCGAACCCATTTGTCTTCACTTGTTACCGCGACTCCCACATCCATCAGAAAACAACATCTTAATGCTCTAGTCATTTGTAGCGGCGCTTCCATTTAAATTAAAATGGAAAGATCGCGGCTAAAGCTTATATTAACTGGTGGCTCTCCAAAGCGGTGGAGATGAATTTGATACTCCAACATCACGTCTCAGTAGTCCTTTTTTGAAAAATATTTTCTCCACCATTTGCCTGATTGTTTTGCCTTGTCTTCATTTTTTTTCAAACGTCCCAGCTGAAAATAAATGTTGCTTGTCTTTAGATGGATGTGAGCGGAGCAGACAGGAGGAATGTGAAGTCGGAGGGGAAAGTGTGCCGTCATAGTTTCCAGTTTTTAAGGCACAAAATTATGTGCGGAGTTCAAACAAAACAAGGTGAACGCAGGATAGGGGCAGCCTGATACATGAGTCATCGCTTTTTAAAGGTCAATTTGACTCTCCGGCGCTGTCCTAACGCGGCCCCCCACATCAGCACAACACGCCGCAGACACCTGTCTGGTTTTCCTTGTTTTATTATAGCATAACAAGGTTCAGATGTTTGTTCGGAGTTTCCGCACGCCATTGCCCAGTGGTATAAAAGCATTATATGTCTCCTTTAACCTATTCCAGTCCGAAAGCGGCACCGTGAGGGCCCACATCGGGAATATAAGACCACTGTTCGGTTAAGGTAATGTGGATCTACTTTGACAACCTAGGGCTAAACCAGGGCTAAACCAGGGCTAAACCAGGGCTAAACCAGGGCTAAACCAGGGCTAAACCAGGGCTAAACCAGGGCTAAACCAGGGCTAAACCAGGGCTAAACCAGGGTTAAACCAAGGACTGCACCAGGACTCGCACCAGGACTGCACCAGACTAAACCGTCGGATTAAACCAGGACCGTACCAGGACCCGTACCAGGACCGTTACCAGGAACCGTACCAGGACCGTACCAGGAACCGAACCAGGGACCGAACCCAGACTAAAACCAGGACTAAACCACATAGAATTTGTTTTGTTATTGTGTTGATTTGTTGTTGTAATTTTATTGGCAAAATGAACAGATTCCAAAAACAACATCCTCTTGCCGGGCGTGTGCCAGTGTGTATGGCAGAGTTGATAAATTTTTGAGTTTGTTGTGAAGAATCAAAACTGAGGCTTGCAAAAAATGCCGCGCTCAAATATTCCTTTTTCGAGATAGTTATGTGCCGAATTTATCAGAACCTGTCGACTAATAAAATTGTAGCCTCTATATAATGTAGATTTCAGGTTTAGAGAGGTTGTTCTTATCGCTATCTTCAGCAGAGAAAGTGGCATGAACTAAAACTCGACCAGCGCTATCCGAAGATTAAGTCAAAAGAATAATAACCCATCATCACCTCACGGTAGCTTGGCCGGGGATGAAGGGCTCTAAGTGTTGGTTCTACCGACCACAAACAGTGCCCACAATATTACGGCCATCAAATCTTCTGCGTCCATTAGGAGACTCCAATAACGTCAATGATCATAAAAGGCTCTCTATCTGCATCATCAATCTTCCCAAAACCCTACTCGCTGATGATTCATACGAGCAATGAGCGTGTGCACGGGTCCACCCTGACGAGTCCTGCGCGTCTATTTCTGTCCCTCTTACCCAGACCCGGAGTGAGCAAAGACGATCTCAGAGTGCTACAAGATTCCCCAGCCTCTCTCTAGTCCTGCACCACCTTGACGCCGTGTCAGATCAGAGAGTTACCGCGAGCGAGTTGTACCACAACCGTTCCAGGACCGCCCTCGCCCGCTACCTGCAGGACGGCGTGCGCCGTGCTGCAGTTCTGAGGCCACAGCTTTTCTTAACCCCGCTTGCACGCTGTCCCACTGACCAACATGGTGAGATGTGCGATGTCTTAGCTGCCCAGTCAAGTGGATACTGTGTCAATCTAACTCGCCTCGCATAAAGTATTTCAGGCCGTCTCCCTGTCATTGTAGGGACAACAGGGTTTCTGGCGCCGGCGCGTTCCTGTTCTATCTGTGATCCTGTTAGTGGGCGAGGCGGCCCGAGGAGTTACCCTTAGGCTTCAATTAACTCGAACCCCTTCGCCCGTTATGCGCAACGGTGTAGTTGCATTGGTGTCCAGCAGTCGCGAACAACACCCCCGTCTGCACCGTGCAAGCGCCCCAGTTACTTGCCCTAATCCGGTGCCCGCTCCTACCTCAAAGGAATGGTCGGATGTACCCTATCACTACCAATTATTATGGGTTTAGAAGGCGTGTGAATAGTGCGGCGCAATAATTAGACAGATAATTTGATCCTCGTGGCACTAGAAGATTGTGGTAGTATTATACCTCTCTAAAGGATAACGACAAGGATGAGATGAGTGATTATATTTTTTTTACAAAACAAAAATAACAATAACAAAATCCTTTTTCGTGAACCGACATTAAAACAGGCCAAACAGCGTAATCCAGAAAGCATCTACAATCCCTAAGCGATGATGACAAAAACAAAATCTGGCTCTAATAAATATTGTTATTTAAATATTAGAGAATACAACCTATAGACCAATAACGAGAAACAAATCTAATAGCAATTAGGAGACCAAGAGCAGTCAACCTATTGAGTTTACTTTTTAAAACGATAAAACAAGCGAAGAGGCAAGCATAAACAAGAACAAACATTAAAACAACTAAGAACAGAAGACATTGAAAAAACAAAGACGCATAACGAATATAAACAATCCAAAGAGTACAAAAAAAGATACACCACAAACAAAATAACGAGATCTTGATATTTATCTTACTTTAAAATACGCTCAACAAACATCAACTAAGTAAACACCAACCATGTAAAAGCCACAACCATGTTATAATCACCATAGACACTACAAGTACAATAAAGTACAACATACAACTGCACTGTGCCACTCTGAGTGTCTTGTTGACATTGACCCAGTGATCAGCATAAACCAACAATGTACGACAATAACATGAGAAACAAGCGAGTATACAAAAAATCAAAGAAAGCCAATCATATTTTATAGTTCCAAAAAACAATATTTGACCAGTATGGTAACTGTGCGACGTTAGCAACAGATGTTGTCTCGCTTAAATGTCTTGGTTGAGGTTTAAAATCTTGCACAAAACATGAATTGACCTTAATCTAACCAACACATACAACCAGGTCTCACAAATTTTGCGACGTGGTATACCATTAGGGTGCACCACACAAATCTATCAGTTCTCATATTTATAAAGCGGTTGTCTCTTTTCACTAGTGGGATTTATGATGTGAGGAAAACATCTTCCAACTCAGAGGTCCACAAAAGAACTCATGCCAAGACATGATGCTGGCATTATATTACCTTAAAGTACAATTTTGACGGATTGAGTATGACCAGTACTAGTTCTCAGGCTTCACAATATTTTTATTTACTCCCTCAGCTGTGTCCTATGATAGCTCTGGCGTGCTTCAGGAACTATCAGAGATCCTTCCCGAATATAGAGTCTTTCATGCCACGCCGTGTCTTGTACCTTTTGTATTTTATGCCAGTCGGCTTCTCCATTATACATGCAGTTCCCTCTCTATTGGCGATCCTCCTACACTCCTTCGAGCTATATGTTCTGTTGCAGACCGTTCCACTTAGACGGTCGAGAACACACCTAGTGCGTCTAAAAATTAATAAAGGTTAACCGACCGATTGGGAGTTTTGGAGGTGCCAGCTCCTGTTAAGTATCTTCACGCTCTCAACATGTATCCACACAACTCAGCCCACACAATTCGTCTTGCACGCCAAAGAGCGTACAGTCTGCAACCCGTCAATATACTCCACGCTATATACAGTCCTAAAATCTATGCATATCCGCCTGTCTGCCTCATCATTGATTATTTGCGACTACCAAAAACTATCGACAGCTATACTAATCGATCCCTCATAACTAAAAAGACGAGACATGGTTGTGCCGCAGCGAACGACACAGAGATCTGAGTAAAGTGATATTCTGACCTTTTTTGGTTGATTAACGGAAATCGAGTCTCCAACCTGTGTCACTTCATCTGACATGAGTAATTGTAGGATGCAGATAATTTCTCAAAACACTCTTCAGAATACGCGCGAGATCGTTTGTGTAATCCTATCCTAGCTACATGTATAGATAGTTTTACTCAAAAAGAGTGCCTCTATTCATTTTTCTCGGATCGAAGAATTCTTTGTGTCTTGTCATGTATATCTAACTAAGTGTGTATAATCTGTTTTTCAATTAATTGTGACCTATTCCGTAGATATGTGATTTTTTTCATATAAATAATGATCTCCTGTCGTACTTTTATGTTTTGTTTTATGTTTAATATATAAAACTAAATTACCAATTAATTATATGACATATTTGTATTTGCTTCTAATCGTTGTTCATGTTGTTGTGTATTGTGCTTCTTGGTTTTTATATATTTTTATATATAAATAACGATGAGAAATCAATTGTAGGATTTGTTATCTTATGATAAACTTTATATTGTACTGACTATGTTTATGGCTTTCAACAACAGTGTACTTCTTGACTACTTTGTTGTTTTTAATTGTTCTTAGTTCTTTGTGTGTTTGATGTCTCTCCTTGCATTCTTAGTGTTCATTGAGATGATTTGACTGCCTTTGTCCTCTAGTGTTTCAATTTGCTCTCTCAAGATAAAATCCAAGAAGTAATTATATATTGTATATGTTTATGGACTGATTTTTTATATTTTTGCTGAGTTGTTTTATATATAAGAAGAAACAAGACTTTATTTTCATAATTTATATGTTTTTGTATTTATTCCTTATAGTGCCTATATCTGATTGTAAGTCCTTGTTCTGCTTCTTGCGAGCAACTGTTTATGTTTTTTAAAAAATAGGACTTTGTTATTGATTTATTTGTTTTTGTAAAATATGAGATAATAGAGTTATTTCTATTTGTTCATTATTAAATCAAGTGTGTTAAGGACCAAAACAAATGGCAAATAAATTAAAGGATATTAAATATATACAGTACAAGAGATTATCTGCACTGCGTATTCGAGGCCTCCTATTTAAAACCCAAGTAACAGAATAGAAAATGGAGGTATTCTGCACCCATTGATGCTCCATGAAAAGCCACCACTGTGTAACTTAGCGCTTCTAGGATAACAACACGATTGTGAGAAAATCTAGACAGAATTACGTTGTCCAATCACATATGTCACGTAGTGAGGTGCAATTAGTTAATCCGGTGCGTTGCTCTCTTCCTATCGTGTCTGAATGAGCAAGAACGTCCCCCTTATGTACTTCTTTGAACGAACACCAACATGATTATAGCAGATGGACAAGGCCAGCATATTCCCACAGCGTACTCTCAATGCCACAGCTGCCTCACGAGACGTAAGGGCAGAGTGGTGTCGTCCAGGCAAACGTGGCAGCTTGATTGATCTATTGCGATCATTGCATAAGCTTCCAGCACTGTCTGAACCTAGTGGCGTGAGTGCTTTGATGCGAACACGTCCCTCAACGACTACGTGCCCACAAGCTCTCCCATTTAACCATTCAACTCCATCCTGATCAAAGGCTTAGGCGCATCTAAAATCACTGGCAGACCACATTTAAAAAGTCAAGGTAAGCTAAAGCAATTAACCCATTTGCCTTGTTATTCAAAAAATTGATTAAAAGTTGTCCTTATACTTGTTTTTTTTTTATGTCAAAGCACCGCTTTAAGCCCTGGTTGTAAATGGGTTTTGATTGTCATTGTGTGTAGTGCGCTTGATTAAGGCGCTGAGGGCGCACGGGAGTTATGAGGTCTATCTGCACAGTCTGGTCAAACATTCTCTTGATGACCAAATTATTACATCGTTGCAACACATCTTGTGCGAGTGAGTTACATTATTTCCAGGGCAGGTATATATCTAAGAGCAAACAGGAAATTATGTTCTTCGAGACTGATAGTGATGGTGTGAAGTAGGTTTTGACTAAACTTCATTGATTGAACTTAATTACTAATGAGTGTGATTTATGATAGATAGCTGGATCAATGAGGTAATATTGACACACTGATATTGAACAGTTATACTTAGTCTTGGTGATGTGCATTTTCAGAAGTGAGTGCTCGTTTGTAATATCAAGATGTTATTAAGTACAGGTAACTGACTTTTTTCTCGCTTAACATATCTTGGAATGTCGTTTTCATAAATCTGCCTCAACACCCTGAATGCCTTACTCCAGCCCCAAAAATGTCAAAACCTTAGGATTAAAAGCTAAAAAAAAAGACTTCTGTAGATTTTAGCCAAATGCTCAGATAATGGCCATTGGTTGATGCTCCCTGTAAAAATCCTTAATTGACATAAGCATTGTGCAAGCCTCAGTCACTCCAATATAAACTGCTATCGTCAATTATAATTCTGAATTGGAAGAGGCTTTGTATGGTTTTTAATCCGAACAGGTCATTCAATGTTTATCTGCCCTCTATTGGTTAAACCTAGCACTACATTAGATACAGTTTTTACATCTAGTATCATGCTCATTGGTAGACATATATAGTTGTTCATGATTAAAATCCTTTCATTTATTTTTGAAGACATTCATGTTTTTATGTGAGTTATGTTTTGAGCCGTTTTGAGCCGGTCTGAAAGCGATTAGCCCTGTAATCCATCCTCCTCCTCTCGGCTGTGGAGGCAGACTGCTGAGACCTTGCTGCCATCTGGACTCAGTGAGAGAGAGAGCCAAGGCACCAGCAGCACCAGACAGGCAGTCCTTATGTACCCAGCACACAGGAGGCTGAATCAACTGAAGGACACGGGAGAAGAACAGAATACAAATAAACATATTTGGGATGAAAGGTAGCCTCAATAAACACAAAAATACACTTGACAAACATGAACATTAAAAGCTATTGCCTCTAACTTGCAACGGGAAGAAAATCGCCAAAGGAGTAAAACCTGCCTTGCCTTTGTACCAAGAGTAAAACAATGAGCATAACTGAATAAATAGTGCTCATGAGGAGTGAACTAGAACATATGTGTATGTGTCAAGAAATTTTCCATAACTTAATATTAAAGCATTTAAAACTAAAATGAATTCTATATAAATTCAGACTAGATTTACATTTTTTTTTTTAGCATATAATACGTTATACAAGAGAATGTGATGGATGTTTGCCAAAGATCCTTAAGGGGCTTAACATGTGGTAATCTTTTCTACTGTTTTTAGGCTCTGAAAACAGTACAGAATCAATCAAAAGTTTAGCAGATCAAAATGTCATATTATACCGCAGAAAACCCAGAACTCTAAATAACTTAATTTAGTATGATATGTAATTTTGATATGTAATCTATGGACTGACGGAATAGTCAAAGGCAGAAAATGGTAGGTAAAAATGTATTTATAAGACAAAGCCAACTCATGACTTTGTAAATATTTAATGCTCATTGCTGATTGAGATGCGTGGTCGTATTGTTCATGTGTGATGTTATGTGAGTGTGTTTGGGTCAGAGAGTGAACATTGTGTGTGAACTTATTGTTGACAGACTGTAATTGCGTTGTATAATTTATTCCAAAAAATTAGGGGCTGCAGAGGGAAACTATATATGTAGCTAGTGCTACAGCCCCATTTCACCATTTACATAAAATTCCTGTTCTATCGGGGTTAACCTTAGGACATGTATGAAATGACCACCTCAGATATGACAATTTCTCTCCACGTTCATGTCTTCATTGACAAAACTGTGATAAATGCAGCCTCCACCGCCCTGCAGAAGCCGTCCCCATCAGTGAGCCCTGTGTGCGCCTCCTCGCCCCACCGTCCTGGAGATAAATGGGCCCATCTTGCGGGTCCTATCGATTATCACTGCTCTCTCTGTGTGCTCTCCTCGTCCTCGCTTCGCTCTGATATATCTCACCTCATTTCCTCCACACATCGCGTCCGGATCGATTCAGGTGATGTCTCTTTTGCAGTAAGTCTGTTTTCAAGGCAATGATCTTGGTGGAGGCAAGCAAATACTCCAAGCACAATATGGATTCACAATTCAATTCAATTCAATTCAATTTATTTTTGTAAGGCCCAAAATCACAACAGTAGTTGCCTCGAGGGGCTACAGTGGAAAACAAAAATAAACATAAACAGTGTTCATAAGGACTTGGAATTGTCCCAGCGTCCTGTGTCCTTAGACAGATGTCCCAAGCTCCCCTGTCCTTAGACCCTCCTTCTCGGCCAGGAAAAACTACCAAACCTCTTTGGGAAAAAGTAGAAACCTGTAGGAGTTCCACAGTGAAGGAGAGATCTGACTCCCTCGGACGGACAGGCGGACGCGCCTCAATTTGCAGATACACGGTGGAGCTAGACCCACTCAGGAGGAGAACCAATTCTTCGAGGCTGATGAAGAACGTTCATATGGAGTCGAGACCGTTTCTCCAGTCATTTCATTCACCAAAAACAAACTGTAAAATACTTTTTTTTCCATCTGGCTGTTTATGTGACAATATCATTACTTTTTCATTGATAAAGTCAGTGTTGTATGGTCATAATGTCAACAATTGTAAATAATGTTTCTTTTCACAATAATTGTAACACAACACTAACATCTGATATTGTGAGATCCCTAAACAGGTGTGGATACAAACCTACTCTCATAAATTGTCAAAAAAGAACAATTATTGATGACAAACGTACAGGAAAATACAAATCTACATAAACAATTAAAACTATAGAATCAAAATAAATTATTAGTAATCTTGCAACAATTATTATTTTTTTCAAAGCCAGTTAAACCCAAACATTAAAAAATATATAAAAAGATTGAAGGGGTTTCTACATTTTACAAGAATAAATAAACAGGGCAGACTAACATATATGACTTTTTAGATGAGCTACCGTTCCATTTTTATTACATAGTTAAACGTCAGGCCGACTGCATTGACTGTCTGATTTAAAAACACACAACACCAAAGGTATGGGAGCTGGCAGCATACTGCCATTAAGAACATAAACAACAGAGCAAAGGCTGCAATGACCTGGCCATTAAAGGGCCCAGAGTTTGATGTACAGTTGTGGCGTCTGTACTACAGCCCATGCACGACCATTAGAGGGAATGATTACTGCCATATATTCTGCAGCCTGTAGTTGCCCGCTGAAGTCTCGGGAAATAGCAGCTCCGATCTACGAGCTTGTGACAGTGGGGAAAACAAATGCCTGTCATAAGAAAGTGCAAATAGTGGGCAATAATTCAACAGAGAAAGTCATTAAAGTGAAAATAAGAGCTGGTTTTCATAAAAGAAGGTGCTCTTTTTTTTTGACTGACTAAAACAGACCTAAACAAGAAGGTATGGTTTTAACAACCAATAACTGTGGTAATTGCAATAAATTAAGACAAAATGTAAAAACAATAAAACTTTGGCAATACTTTTACAACACACCATTCTCACGTCAATTTTAACTGACGTAACCACTGATTGCCACTAGATGGCATCATTGACACTGTCATCCTTTGTGGCTTCGGCCCAGAACGGGCGCGGAGAGCAGATCTCTAGCACTGTCGAAAAGAATAAAGTCTAAAGAATAAAGTCTAAAGAATAAAGTCTAAAGAATGAAGTCCAAAGAATAAAGTACAAAATAATGAAGTCTAAAGAATGAAGTCTAAATGATAAAGTCTAAAGAATAAAGTCTAAAGAATAAAGTCTAAAGACTGGCGGTAATGTAACACTATGGGTACAAACCACCATAAAACACCACCGCAGAAGAAGAAGAAGATAAAACACCACCAGGGAAGAAGTCAAAATAGATTTTTTTCAAGTGCAGAGACAAAATCTTGTGTAGCTATCAATTATGTTTGACTCGAATTTTGTTTGAGAAAATTAAATATGATTCCAGTCGCAGTATTTGACAGTGAGTGCAACGTAGGATACACTCTATAGGCTTTGTAGAATAATATTATAAACAACTCCAAGAATTACATATATGCATGGATATTAATAATGTAAAACAGACAATTTAACAATCCTGTATAGAAGAAGATTTGTTGAACAAGATAATGTGTTAACTTAAAAACAAATCTCTTCACCAAATTTCACTTAATCCAAGCATATTGATACACACGCAGACATGAAGTGTGGCCTATATGATGCACTTAGCTCTTTGGTGTCTTTGGTGGAGGTCAAAGGTAAAGCTCTGACCTGGTGGAGTCAACATGGCCTTATAATGAAACAATAAACAACAGTCTCCTCTCAGTAACCTCCCAGTCTGAGTCCCACCACAGACACTTTCATCCAGTCGCTCTGAAATCTGAGGCTAAAGGACTAACACACATATGCAGAGGTGGCTTTAGGCTCGAATGGTCAAAGGCCCGTTACCAGAGTAAATTCTAAAGCGCAATAAAGGGCTGACAAAAATATAAAGCTGGATAATTCTATTAGACCGGTTTCTAAACAAACAGCCATTTCATAAAATGCTGTACTAAGTAAACAACACAATAAAACACTTAAGTATAGTTTTACCTGAATGAGTCACGTTATGTGTCAACATATAAGAAAAAATAAGAAAAAGTTTTCCACAGTTCAAACAAAAACACATATTGCGCCCAAGAAATATTATTATCTGTTCATCTGAGCCTGTATCACATTTAGGGGTGGGCAATATTAACAATAATTAATTTCTTGATACATTTTGGGGAATATCTCCATGATTATATTCAGACCATATTATGTAAATTAAACATAAATGTGTTTGGGTGTCTTTTAGGGTGCATTCACGATTCCTCAAATTTGGGACTAAAATGGGACTAAACCTGGAAATAAACCTTGTCTAGAACAGAACTAGAACAGGACTAGAATCTGACTATAACAAGACTTAACAGGACTAGAATCTGACTTGAACAGGACTAGAACAGGACTAGAATCTGACTATAACAAGACTAGAACAGGACTAGAATCTGACTATAACAAGACTAAACAGGACTAGAATCTGACTTGAACAGGACTAGAACAGGACTAGAATCTGACCAGAACAAGACTAGAACAGGACTAGAATCTGACTTGAACAGGACTAGAACAGGACTTGAATCTGACTATAACAAGACAAGAACAGGACTAGAATCTGACTAGAACAGGGCTAGAATCTGACTAGAACAAGACTAGAACATGACTAGAAAAGGACTTGAATCTGACTAGAACAAGACTAGAACAAGACTAGAACAAGACTAGAACAAGACTAGAACAGGACTAGAACAAGACTAGAATCTGACTAGAACAAGACAATAACAGGACTAGAATCTGACCAGAACAGGACTAGAATCTGACTAGAACAGGGATAGAATCTGACTAGAACAAGACTAGAACAGGACTAGAAAAGGACTAGAATCTGACTAGAACAAGACTAGAACCGGACTAGAACCGGACTAGAACCGGACTAAACCACATCTACGTACATCAAGTCTAATCCTGGTTTAAACCAAGACCAGGATAAGTGTGAACGCAGCCTAAATATATTAGTTAAAGTTTCAGATGAATGGACTGAAAAAATTTATATATATTTTTTTATTTTTGCTTAGATTTTTTAATAAAAACGATACACACAGTGCTGCCTGGTGGTCGAGTGGTTAAGGCACAGCACACATATGCCAGGCTCCAAATGCAGCCGGCCGTCGTGAGTTTGAATCCTGACTCAACAATGTACTGGATGTCCTCCCTTCTCTCTCGTCCCCCATTTCTCACTTAACGTTCCTGTCCAATAAAGCCTTCGGGCTTCAGGCTAAAAAATTCGGCACAAAAAATATGCACAATCTTCAAATTTTCTTTAAAAAAACATACAAAATATTATACATTTTTGGATGTTTTACCCACCTTGATCACAATTGTAATTGTATCAACACCACTACTCTACTGCACACTTTATTATCCTGTAGTCCATCCTTAAATGCCACTGTCAACCTGTCAAAGCTCAGGACAAATAAACCATGAGAAGCATAAGTGGTTTGAGCACAGAGACAGTGCCATAGAAAAAATGACACAAGAAGCTGACAATTTTCATATGTTGCCTTTTCACAGATCTAACCTGTAACTTGGTCTGTAAATATATAATATGTTGAATGCCTGTGGAATGCCCTCCACCTGAAAAGTTGGAGTGCACTGTAAGGTTTCAAATCTGTCATTGCCTTACAAATTTAAAATCATCAACATTGATATTTATTGTCATTGTACAAAATACAACAAATATTAAATAGAGCAAAACAGCAGAAGTATTTAACATTATTGAAGTCATATAAATAAAAACACAATGATTAAATTAATGATTGTACTATCCCAGTTAAATCATCTGGTCACACTGATAAACAACATATCATAATGTTCTAAGATCGTGGTCCTTTCTTGAGCTACCAATACAACTGCATTTGCTTCGTTATCTAATTATTAGTATCAAAACATGCTCCTTAACTTAATCACAAAATTATAAAGACTAATTTGCTGACAAAGCTTAGGTATATCTCCATGTAATATATTGTCCATCTAATTACACATAACTGCACAACTTGTTTAGCATGCGATGACTGTTTAGGAATTGTAGCTAAAAAAGAAAGTTCATTAGTGCTTTGTTTTCTCTGTGCCCTTTGTTTGTGATGTCTGTGTGTGTTTGAAATCTTAGCTCAGTCACCGAGGGGGGCGCCGTGGGTCCCAGGACACCTAATACTCTGCGTGCTCATGGGCCGGCGAGAAGAAAAAGACCACTATTGGATTAGATACCAAAATAGGGTGAGTGTTTGTTTTAATCAGACAGTGACATGCGGCGCTGTGCCTGGGGAGAGGGGAATGGAGAGGAGCAAGATGGAAGAGTCCTCCAGACAGACAGAGAGAGTGGGGAAGTTGGGGCGAGTGGTCCCCAGGCTACAGCCTCACAACGGGGCAGAGGAGGTCAGAGGAGCGGCTGGCCTCTGGAGGTCACTGCCAGGCCATTAGAACAAGTGGACACTGACCACTTCCTCAGGACGTGCAACAGGGAATAGCAACAAAGAAGGGCTGTACAATATCACGGTCGACTCGAAATTGCAAAGCCTGAAGTTGCTCTGAAATGCATGGATTCTTGTAGGCTGGGCAATATAACGATAGAAATGTAATTGTGATCTCATTCTCACGCTATTTTGGTAAACTCACGATATCTTGACTCACTCATTTCTTTTGAACGCAGCTCTGTGCTCAAACCACTCCTCGTATTGGTCAGCCTCAGCAGTATTTTGGGTGAGTAACCAACTGCAATGAAAAGTGAATTTTCAGGAGAAGACAATGTCCTCAGTTTCATTGTACTGAGTGGGCTGCAACTGATGATATTGTTGTAGTCGACAAGTCAAATGATTTTTTCAATATTTTTTTGTTACATTTGTTACATTTTTAACCAAATAAAGGTTGAAATATGGTGACTGAAGGCTTCTGGATAAAGAATATTTACGAATAAAGAGTACTGACGGAGGTGGGTAGTATTCATTTACATTTGAAACCTTCTGAAGAAACTGAACTCTCTCTTGGAGTAGAACATAAAAAAACATAAAACAACAAAAACAATATCTGTCAACGATTTTCAACGATTTTCTATCAACGACATTGACATACATTGATAAATCTGATGTTACGTCCAGACATTTATTATTCATGGGCATTCTAATTTGATGATGCCGCTGTCTTTGTTATAAAAGGTATTTTTGTATATGTTTTAGAGTTTGTATCAAAATACACCTGCAATTATTTTTTGGAGTCAACTAGTCACAATTAGTTGATTAATCGTTGCAGCCCTAGCATACATCACTCATGATCAAAACTAATATTGTGATATTAATACTTTGGAATATCGTCCACAATTTATTTGTTTATTTATTAACCTTTATTTAACCAAGAAACCTATTGAGATCGAAACCTCTTTTACAATTAGATTCTTGTATTGGTTTCAGTTCATATTTCAACCCTCTCTCAAACATTAAATGCTCCTGGATGTGTTTAGGAACGTGAAATATAAAAACTACCAGATAACTTCTTCAGTAAAAGTGCTTTGCTGTGGCTGATAATACAACATCTACTGCAACTATTTCTACTGCTACCACTAATTAATGCTGTGATCCTTCAGTGTAAGAACTTTCAATTCCAAACTGTCAGGTCTTCTGTGTCTTTCAACAAAAAGTGTGACAACAGTAGTGTGTCTGAAACGGTAAAGACGACTTAGCTCCACCACAATGATAGCTTTGTTGGTTTGTACTTACAGATTAAACATGAGTGAGATAAACATTTGAAACCTGATGTATCTGATAACAAAACACGGTATAATCTTGATAAGAGCCTGGATAAGTAATCAGAACTGCAGTGATAGTCAGACTTTGCCGTTTTCCCCCCTCTGTTCAGTCAAAGATTATAATGTCGCGTGCCAAAACCAGTGAAATGTGGCTGTTAAGAGGATTTATAGCTGCAGCTGACATTGTGTAGTGCGCCCCATAAACCTCACCAAGAAACACACTGGATTTCATGTGTCAAAAATGATTTTACAACAAAAATGTAGGGAAATTTAAGACAGCTCTGGAAAGAACATTTACTGCTGTGTAGACCTGATACAGTATGAATAGCTTTACTCATCATTTGTAAGTATACAATCTAGTTCAAAGAGAGAATTTAGGTCTTTAAAGTCTCTTTGTTTGTTATTTCCTCTAACGTTTTCTATTTACTATGTTTACTATTATTATTATAATTATTATCATATTATATTGTTTACTATCACACAATGTAATTTTAAAGCCCATCTTATAGCTGCTTACACACCCTACACTTTTTACTTGTATTTCCATTACAAAGAGCTGAAACAGAAATTCACTCTAAACTTTGCATTAGGCGTGTAGATGTGTGATTAGTTAATTCCATCGATTACTGTATGTGTGTGTGTTAGAATAAGTCACTCCGAAGCGCCCAAAGGCCCAGATAAATGTAGGTCTGGGGTAAAGGCGCCTGGTAAAATGTCAAAATATGCATTGTTAGCGACGCTTCTCTGTGGCATCCAAACATTCAAGAACAAATGTCACTCGAAGTATCAAGAAGTGGCGTTGAATCTATAAGGAAAATTTAGCTGGTCCTGAATGCAAATGTGATGTGAATACTATACTCATAAACATACTGTACTA
The DNA here is from genome assembly GCA_015082035.1 of Chaenogobius annularis. Classification (NCBI taxonomy): domain Eukaryota; kingdom Metazoa; phylum Chordata; class Actinopteri; order Gobiiformes; family Gobiidae; genus Chaenogobius; species Chaenogobius annularis. Next base: position 765,359 of record BJKM01000037.1, read on the forward strand.
AATTTTATTATTGGAAAAAGAAAGCGCTCATTAAAAGGGGCTGAGCGTATCCACACAAGCCTCCTCTATTGTGTTATAGAAATGTTATCCCTCAGTCGGAAGTGCAAATCCAACTGCTGTGAAGAGCCCATAAATTAGATTTGGTGAAACTTGGTGCAGACGCGGTCTCCAGTGTGTCGTTCACTGTGTAACGCAGAGGCACGCTAAAACACTGCAGCTATCATTAGTATTACCAAAATCCGCTTAAACTCCAATAACTGATTACTATATCCTACAAATTCACTCAGCTTCATTGTCGATTTGAAGGACTTATAATGAGACTTGAACTTGTAGGTTTTGGCCCGGTCTGCCGCTCCACAAAGAGTTTTATTTAAGACTGAGACACGCTGGCTGGAGATATTACTGCCTCCGGAGCAGAGTACAGAGAGTGAAGTTTCTGCTGAAAGCTTTTCCAAATCGCAGAGAAATCGTCAAAGTAAGGTCACATTTCTGCAGCTGCTTCTTATTCCTGAGCCTGCAGAGTCATCCCAAACAGTTTATTTTTGATTCAGACGATTCATGCCCCAAGGACGTTAGACCTCTCTGCTTGAACCTCAAGATAAAATGTATAAATTTGACTGTTTTTATAGTACAGTACAATTGTATTTTTGAGTGAGAGCCCCACATTTTATAACTGTAATAATCGGAAGTGGGGTCAAGCAGTGTGTTTTACTTATTTAAGGTCTAATATTGTTTTAAGAAATCACAAAATTCATGGATAATTTGGAATGTAATTGTTTCTGTAAAAATGGAATTAAACATTAAACCTGGTCAGATTGGTTCTAGAGGTGGCCTATATATCAAAATTTGGGAATATTTTTATAGCAAAAAAATGCGACAAATAAATTATATTACAATAAATATTATTTTTCAAAAAAGAAAAAGAAAATTTGAACAAAAAGTGATATATGGTGAAATTTGTACACTTTTGTGATTAATATAACAGACATTTCACATTTGTCTGACAATTAAACATCAACCAACACGTTTAAAGACATGTTTTAACACATTTCGGTTGAATTGACAAAATAACTTCTAATTAGAACTAGACGATATTGACAAAAAGTGTCCCGATATTGATACAAGTGATACAAGAAAATCATCCGCTCAATTTGCTCAAAGAAAGATTATTACGAGCCTTCACTCGAACAGTGATCCAAAGTGTAGTTGTCTTATACCACCCTGTCAGCGAGCAGTGCGTTATGGGTAAAGGGCTGCATTATGGGATGTGCCTGGGTGGCTTGGTGGGGTCACGCCGCGTGCCCAGGCCCTCAGGCTCCAGTAGCATATTGGACCAGAGCATCCGCTGAGAGGATGACCCCAGAGCAGCGCTTGTACAGCTGCACCTTATTGGACACGAACAAAGAGATGCGGCAAGACTGGTATTCAAGAGAAAATCATCCTGGAACAGAAGAAGCAACACGTTTAGTCTGTATGTGTTGGACCTGTGGCCAAATACATAAGACCCCTGCAAGTATTTGAGGAAAACCACATTGGGAAAATGTGTACTCACAAATTGGATAACAAAATATGTTGGTTAGAAAGATGAACGTTGTTAATAAAGATCTATATGCCCTCTTCTTAAAAAAAATAAAAATAATAATGTTGTTTTATTGCACGCAAATTTAATTATTTTCTACTCAATTGAAGGACAATAACACAATAAAGAAAATTCGACGAGTTCAGTTTGAGACAAGAAAACGTTGGTTTAAGCTCCATAAATAAAGATACATTTTTGTCAGACACTGGCAGACTAAATAGTTATGACACGATCCACTGTGTTATGGGACATTGTAATAAGAAACACTCGTTGGTTTTAACCTCACAGCTCTTTCGGAGGCCACTGTTTCCCGCTCATAAAAACCAAATCACTAATGTAGTTCCTCATCCCCGGACGGCCTGTCTCAGTTATTCAACATTTGATTAGACTTGGCTCTTGTTTCGAACAGAAGCGGTCAGACGCCACTCGGTGAATCATTTTTACCGAGTGAGCAAAGTCTGGCAAGCGCAATCACCTGTCCTCTGCTCTGTTTCAAAAGCCTTTCTATGTGGTTTTGTTGACAAATGATTGTGTAAAAATAAGAAACCACTATCTCCAGTAGCCTTTCCCTGAAGCTGAAACGCGCCTGCGCACGGAGCAGTGCCACGGAGAGCTCTGACATGAATTACGCAAAAGCTTTTATTTCATATATGTTGTTTTTATTATTGCTCAGTGTTTTATGTTGCACCTTAATGCCGAGACGACTTCCTATGTTTGTGCATTTTATTCATTGACAATGGAAATAAACCCCTTCCTATTCTGATTCTAATCGCGTTAACAGCCGAAAAAGGTGAATTGTTCACTCTAACACTTATACTTCAAAAACTATTAAAAAAGAGGTTCAAGGTTATACTTACATTGAGGCTTGCTGAAATAAATGGTTCGTATCGAAAAACTTCTTGAATTTGACTCAATTAACAATTTGTTTTATAAAAATATAAGAATTATCTTCGACGGAAAATCTATATTTTTGGAATTTATGTGTACTGCAGTGAGTTTATTTGAGCTTTTTGTAATAATTAAGAGCATTTCTTTTTTTTTTTAAATTGTAACAATAAAATACATCAACTTAGCCTAGACGCTATACATTTAGCAGGTGACGGACTGTCAAATGTTTGTTGATAAAAGTAAACCTAAAGCCCTGGGCCTAAAGGTCCGTCCATGGCACGATGACCTTCCTGCGGTTAAACAACGACAAACGGAGCCGAAAGAACGCGGTCAAATCCTCCTGTTGTCGCTAATCTTTCTGCAGGAATCACTTTGACGTCAAACCGTGCAGGAACCGTGTTTAAAAAACATTTCCAACCAGAGCCAGGCCTGGACGTCTTTGATCCTGCGCTCTTCTTTTGCTAGAAAAGAAGATGTCTTCATTAGCCAATAAGAATCACAGTCAGAATCAGAAAGGGTTTATTGCCATTGTAATGAACAAAATTCACAACATAGGAACTTGTCTCGGCATTAAGGTGCAACATAAACACCGAGCAATAAATAAAAACATATAGTATATGAAATCAAAAGGGCATGCATTAAGAAACAATTAAAATATAAAATAATAAAAAGTATAAAATAAAAAATAAAATAGACTCACTATGTACACGAGAGTTACAGTTACATTTACAGTTGTAGTACAGAAAGTGACAGTGCAGTGAGTGTGAATATTTGCAGTTAAAGTGACAGGTGTTAAGAAGTGTTCATGAGTCCAACAGCAGAGGGAAAGAAACTATTCTTGTGGCGGGAGGTTCTGGTCCGGATGGACCGTAGCCTCCTGCCTGAGGGGAGTGGTTCAAATAGACCATGTCCAGGTGAGAAGGCAGTAGACAAGGAGTAACATTTTGGGAAATTGTATTTTCATGAAAAAAGTATTTCAATTCCATGACAAAGAATATGCGCACTGTGACAACATGTTTCCAAATCTTTATTTTTGGAGTCATTACGCATAAACTGTGGGGCCGCTGTGCAAGTGACCACAAATATATTTTAGTTTCACTATTATGTTGTTGCTCAGTTGTGAGGAATTTGCAGTGGCCCCAAATATTTTCTTTTTAAACTAACCCCCATTTTACCAATGGATAGACTATTAGTGTCAGATAAAACGTTTATTGTCATTGTGAACAAATTCACAAAGAAAGTATAGCTTCAGTGACATGAACATAAAACCATAAATAATGATTGTAGTTTATAAAAACCATTATGCAGTTTTATTAAGAAATGTTGGCCCCTGTCCAGGGTGTACCCCAGGTGCCTAAGGCCCAAAGTCACTGGCATAGGCTCCAGTCCCCGCGACCCCTAATGGGAACAGGTGGTAGAAGATAAATGAATGAATGTTTGGTCTAAGACTAATATCCATGCTATAAGGAAAATTGATCATAGGCTATAAATTGTCCTCAAGTTATAGCAGCACTTTTAAAAAAGCTCTGGGACCCCTGACAATCACTTGGTGAATAGTTATGTTCTCCACGTATTAGGCCTATGCGGTATATACTAATTTTCATAGTTTGTTGCATTTGATTTCTGTCTTTCAGACTCACCCACCCTGTGTGTTATGGCTATGATCCGACTCACTGCTGCCTCTCACTGGGCTCAGGGTGCTCCATGACGCCTCTCTGAGGTTAGGCAGAGGACAGTGGCCACACTTCCATTCACTCTTAAAACTAAAACCCCATTGGCAGTGTATGCTTCCCAGAATGCACCACTCCAGCCGCTGACCCTGGGGTCAGCTGCTGTCAGTCACAGCTTCAGCTGGCTCTGCTGCTCCTGGACATGACTGGAGGTTCTGCACATGGGATCATCTCTGTGCATTCATGGTGCCTAATTAAATTAGCTATCCTTCTCCTATTCTAATGCAAACCTCAGGTTGAATCACCGCCCTGTACGTGAGAGGAAGAGCCTGAGGCGCAGACTTTGAGACAGACAGCCACTATCACACTTATGCTCCTCAAACCCATATTCACACAATCTGTAGATTTTCTTGTTGTGCCACTTATGCTGGACACAGATGTATGCAATCAGATAAAAAACGATGCCATGTGCAGCATTTTATATACATTTTTAATAAAACACTTGAGCTTAGTTGGAATTAAGAAAACAAATAGGTCTGCCATGCTGAATACAATATACACTGTGGCTAAAGCAGTTTGTGCACTTCATATCAGGAGATTCATGCAACAACAGTGGAAATCTTAAGTGAATTCAAGTCGTATCGTGCGCTTGTGCAGGTTGTTTAGGAGGTCATGTGTGTCGGGGAGAGGATGTAAGGTGTAACAGGGTGTGACAAAGCCCTGCAGTGGGACATCCCGGCAGAGGATGTGGAGAAGGGTGAGGTGGAGGCAGTGCTTAGCCTGAGGGCTGCAGGGTGCGCGGAGAGAGACTGGGGTCACCTTTATCCCTCTGTCTGTGCCCAGCTCTGAGGGGCAGCGGGGGGGACTCCACGACCCAACAGACTGAACTGATTTCCTGAGCGGGGTCATGTCTCGGACAGGTTTGGGGGACAAGGGTTTAGACCACAGGGAGCAGAGTGGAGCTGGTCACGGACCATGCGCAGATAAATCTGATAAGAAAACTGAAGGAAAATACAAAATATGTCTAGTGAAGAATTTAAGGGCAGTGTTTTTTCATTGAGATATCAGCCAAGAAAATATTTCAGTATTTGGACTTGAGAATAAATAACACGTTTTATTTGTCCCACAATAGGGAAATTACAGTAGGACAAATGAAAGTTTTCATTTTGTTCAATGCAAGTCTGTCAATTACAATACTTTAATATTCAACTTTTTTTTATATTAAAGTCTTATTATATATTGTGCAGTCTTACTTTGGGATGTATGTTTGTTTTTTTGATTTTCCAAAGTCCCCCTGTCACCCCAGTGTGAGAGCATGCAGTGGAGACATGTTGGTGACTCCTTTCCAAACTGCATGCCGTACTCCGTCTTCTGCCTCTTAATGCAATATTCATGTAAACACTCTTTACCTGCGGCAGATCCCAGATCACAGCTCTTCCTCTTGGCCACATTTCTGGAGTGCATTTACTCAGCTGGCTCTGTGAATCCAAAAACTCTCTGCCCTTAGGCTACACAGGACATGCTTGTCACGACATTTCAGAAACATATCCTATTCCCCCATGTGTTTACGTCCCCTCGACATACCCCCCTTGGAGAAAATTATAAGGTTTTTAATGGTGGTCAGCCAGCCAGTTTGATAAATAGTGGCAACTCTGGCAATGTTTATAGGCAGGATAACATTTAGAGTGTGAGAGGTTGACCGGTAGCTCTGATTTAGATGACAGCCAAGTCTTTTGAGTCTTATTGCTCCACTGACCCAAACATGCTAATCTAAGTCATGTTACAAGCTAATGTCGTTAGGCCCTATATCTACAGCCACTAATCACTTGAACTTGCAGGCGCTCTTCCACTCCATGTCTTTGTGGCCACTTAGATAAACAACAGCAAAAAAAAGTTGATGTCACACTTTGTAATGGTACACATTATTGCTTAGAGATTGTCATTACTATTTTGTCTAATATTTGTGTGCATATTAATTGTATGTTGATTGATTGCTCTGTTCTCCAGGTAAAACTTTGTGTAAAAGCATAGGCTTACAGCAGGATATAACGTTATTTGATAACGTTTATTTGATGTGACAAATGTGACACTTCCCATTTTAGGCTTAATTATCCATCTCTGCCACAAGGTGTTTTATTGCAGTAACTTTTCTGAATGATAAACTTGAATGTACTTTGATATTCTATGTCTCCAGATTAAATCAGAAAGGGCCCTAGCCTAAATGGACCTGTTGTTTACGCACTTGTCCATCAGCTGCGCGGCGCACGACTCAGATATCCGCACAGAGATCCGCAAAGATGTTGAAATGCCCGCACCGGCCGCGCTCAGACCGGAGTCGGTAAGTGCACTGTGTTTGGATGAAGCGAGTCTAGATCAGAGATAACGCTCAGAATAACAGTCATTTATCTTACTGTTAAATTAAACTCATTCGCACAACATTTGGTAGATTATTCGACCTGATTGATTAGATTTACCATCTAAAGTAAAACTTGACGGTGCAGACACATTTACAGGATAATATTTAGTATTTTTCATTGATTTAACCTCTACAAAGACCGTGTTATTTCCCTGAATATGCGCCGCCTTCCTTGCATTAATACAGGCCTATTTTCCTATTTACAAGAAAATGCGTTATTGATGTCATTCATGTTTTTGAATCCAGTAAATTAATATTTTTTGTGCTTTCATGTTCATGATTTAACCTTAGTGTATATGCTAATAGCTTTAATAAGCGGTCTTTTATTTCTATTTTGCAACTCAAATACGTTAAGAAGCTAAATGCTCTTATTTAGTCAAAATAAATGTAAAATAATTAAAGCTTATTTTTTACAAAACATGTAATTGCTCCCTTATAAGTTAGTAAAATAAAGTATGGCTGTAGCCGCGTATATGCAGCCATAGAAACAAAATATGTTTAATCGAACGTTTCCAAAAAACCCAAAACAAAAAACTAACAAGAAAAACAAAAGGACATTGCAATGCTGTGTGTGTTTTATTTAATCTATTTTGCACAGTTTTACATTTAACGTTTTTGGAGAAGTGGCCTGAGAATATTTCTGGGAGCTGTTTGTTTTTGATCGTCGTTCAGTAAAATTGTTGGCCCATAAATTAAAGTCGGTGTTGATGCCTTATTGTTCTGTTGAATTAACCTCTGTTCCTCAAAAGCCTTTGAATTGTCAAAGTGGGTCGGTTTAATTATTGCTGATTCAAATGAAGGAGAAGAAAAGAAGGCCACTTTTATCCCATTTTCCCGCACATTTGTTCTGCTCACAGTCTTGTCTCGGTGCTACATTTGCACAAAAGACCGTAACGACATGTGAAATAGGAATTAAATGGTTAATTGAGGGGACACAAACCACACGTGATTGAATTTTTGGCAAATTATATCAGACTGTTGGACGCAGGATGGGCCTTGACGCGCGCGCCATACGCGTCTGCTCTCTTTCCCAAGCACGCACGCTTCCACGCACGCAATTCAAGTTTCACGGGTCTTTGTTTCTGATCTGGTAAATCCCACCCACTTGACTTGAGCAGGAGAAAAAAAACAGAGACCTGTGCGCCCGCTCCGTCAGCAGCCAGTCTCTGTCGTCTCTTGCGCGGAGCTGGAGCGAGATGGACACGGACACTTGTTTGTCTTTCTCTCCGCAGAGCAGCAGACGAACTCCGGACACTTCCCCTGGTCTGGAACACGGCTCTGGCCCCGGGACCTTCTTGCACTGCCATGAACTGAAAGGCCCGCACCTTGGTCCACTGCAGCACCGCCTGGGCTTACGCGGGGACGTGTACACGGTGGCCATGGCAGACTTTACGCACGGAGCCGCTCAGGCCAATGCGCCCGGTTCTCCGGGAAAACACGGCAAGTTTCTGGAAAGTTTGAGTCAGGACCAAAAGGGGACTATTATAAGTGGGAAACCAGGATTTTATGACTTAAACTCAGATGGTAAGTCTGTGTAAATGTTATTATTATATGATATAACATTTCGTATCTTTTTCCTTTTGGACCAATGGCATGTTAATTCGGTTGGTACTTTCACATAACAAATAAACAACAATAAATACATTGAACTGTTATAATAATAATAATAATAATAATAATAATAATAATAATAATAATAATAATAATAATTATTATTATTATTATTATGCAAAATAAATACTAACCAAAATGTCTTCTGTCAAAAATAAATAAAAATAATAATAATTAAATGGTAAATTAGTGACACTATCAATGATAAATACCTTTTAAATTATAATTTGTACTAAAAGTGCAGTAACTGCCATTGCCAAACAGTGAAAGTCTGAACACTTGTGAGGACAGGTCAGAGGTCAGTGTCACTAACAGCGGCCGTCACAGACTAATCACTGTTTTAAATTATAGACTGGACGCAGCGCAGGCGTGTGGTAAATGCTGTCAGACTTAATAGTCAATAAATGTTCATATTTGAGAAGTGTATACTGAAGAAATTATTTCTTTCTCTTTATTTGTTGGTGTTGATGATTGTGCAGAGCGGAGGAGGATATGAGTTCTCAGACATCTCTGTGTCCACAAAAATATACAAATGATTCATGTTCCTTCCAAAAATAACACTGTCACCCGCCCATTTCAAAGTATTCTCATTTATTTTCCAAATTAAATTTTCTTTGTATTATTATTTTATTTCAACTTTCAAACTCATCCTGTTAGTGTATATTTTTGCTGTAGGCCTCCTTGTCAAGAGAACTGTCGGAGAGTAATTTGATTAATTTTTATTATTTGGTCTCCAGAATAGGAATCCAAACCGTTAAGGCTTATCTTTTCACTTTTGCCTTAATACTTTTAATTCCATATAATTTTTATTTATCTTCAACTGGATGCAACTTTTTAAGATTCATCATAACACACTCACGAGATATTAAAGCCACTAGATGTCTACTATGACTAGTCTACTGTGCAATTTTACACTTTTATCTAATATAGGCTATATAGAAAATTATTAACTCTATTTCTAAAAAAAAAAAAATGCAATTAATATAACCGTTTATTGAATAGTAATAGTATAAACAAGTATAATTCTGCCATTTCTTATTCTCATAAAAAAATGAAGAAATTGCTCGGTACAAAACTTTTACTAGATTAAATCTTGATTAGTATTAGACAAGTATTTGTAGCAAATCTAATTTTGTTAACATTAAACTATTGTTATTAGGACGTAGATAATTTGTATGCTTAAATTTGTTGCTAATTTTCGGAGTTTATTTGGCCTTTTCCGTATTCCCCATAAGTGCTTTTCAGTGGAGGTGCAGCGGATGTGGATTTTTGACAGAGCAAAAGCCACAGATACCCCTGCGGCCGTTGTCTGCCCCCTCTACTGAGAATATGCAGAGCTGTTGTGTGTAGTGTGGTTCTAATGGACATGAGGAAATTAATGTTGCTATGAGAAGTGCTCTGAGCGGCCCCAGATTGAATTAGTGCAATGGAGCCGTGTCTGCTGCCTCCAATGAGAGTGAGACCGAGCAGAGCGAGGCTGACGCTCAGGGTAAGACGTAATGAACACAGACATCAACATCCAAACGAGGGACAGTAGTGTTTTACATTCTCTCACAGGGAAAGAAAAATGAACTGTTTTGTCTGCAACTTTATGGATGTAAAAGGCATCAGTTTTTACCTATAGTAAATTAAACTTACTGTTAGCTGAAAACAAAATAACAACCTCTATAATAAAAATAATTATAATTGTACAATTGTTTGAGTAAATTACTAAATAATGTAAAGTGACTGAGAATATTGATTTGAATAACATCAATATTCAGCCACTAACTAGACCTAAATAAATCCAGCTCTTGCCTCACAATGAGGAGGTGGAGTTTGATCCTTGGGTCGTCTAACACCGATCTTTCCCCTTCGGACATATGTGATAGTGAATATTTGTCTCTGTCCGCATATGTCAACCCTGCAACTGCACAATGTTCTGGATTAGGGCTAAACAATATTTGAAATTATTACAGTATGTAAAATGGCTGTTAAGTATACTTTTGACACAGTGCATCCAGTTAGAACAAATAAATTCATGGGTTTGTAGTCGTCAAAATTATCTCAAACTAAGAACTTAACGGAGACAAAACTGAAACTAAATTAAGGATAATTACAGTGAATAAGAGAAATGATGAATGAAAGTCTTTTTAAATGTTTGTTGTAAAAACAGAACATTTCTGTCAAATGAAGGACCTTTGGTGTTATATATTTAGTTTGGTGTGATATCGATTATTGTGTTTTTTTTGTGTATTTCTTTATTGATACTTAATAATAATAATAATAATAATAATAATAATAATAATAATAATAATAATAATATATTACACAACCCCATTCTGCATATACCCCACATTCATGATTTGAAGCAACAGACGTTTTATACTGAAACTTATCCTAAAGTGTCTGCTTGCACATCTTGATGTAGTATGTATTTTATTTATTGTTGAATTAGAATGGAGACACCACTAATTTGATTTAAGGTCTATTTAGTTGAATAAATTACTTGTGTTGTTTTTCTTTAAAATAACAGGACAACACTTTCTTTGTGCAATGAGAAAAACAACCAAGAGGTAATGGGTTTGTATGATTCTTATAAAAAGGTTTATGTGGTATATGTTTAATGTAATAAAACTCCCAAATGTTGACTACTCATCGCCAACTAACAGTAACAGTGAACATTCAGCAAGGAGTTTAGCTGTCATTCAATTACAGTATATGTGTCTTGTTTTTGACACACATGACTCCACTTATCAACTCTCTCCAGGGTTCACAAGGAAAGACAGAACCTGCAGGCATTTCAGAAATGTATCAATTTAAAAATGAGGGGCAATTGGATAATCAATACAATTCTATAATTGAAAGTTTTATTAAGTAATGCTGGTCACATATGGTACTTTATTAGACTATAAAAAGTTAAAAAAAATATAAAAAAATAAACTGTTATCAAATCTTAGACATGGAGACGTCCCATGCTATTAATAATTGTCAGGATTAGGGAATAAAACAGTTTTTTCTAAAGGTAAACTATAATGATACATGGCAGTGAGATGCTTTCCAAGATACCCAAAGATACTTTACATCTGAGGACAAGCAAAAGCAACCTCGTAAATAATATATTTTCATAGTATTGTTTGTCAAGAGTCCTTATTTTGTACTTTTGTTATTTGTGCTGAAAGGCAGCGAGAAGGGAACCCCCAAACCCATGGGCTACCCTGGGATGGGCTCGAACTGTTGCGTAAAGATGAAAGAGGCTGCAGGCATGATCCAGGGAGACTCCATCGCAGACTCCATCGACCTGTCGGGAAAAAACAAAAAGCGCCGAAACCGCACCACGTTTAGCACATTTCAGTTGGAGGAGCTAGAGAAAGTGTTCCAGAAAACGCACTATCCAGATGTGTACGCCCGTGAGCAGCTGGCCCTCCGTACAGAGCTGACTGAGGCACGGGTACAGGTGAGACCTAGTCCTTTTCTCTGCTTTGAAACATCTCAATGGACACTTACCACTGTTGGTTCTGGGACAGGTTTGGTTTCAGAACCGCAGAGCCAAGTGGAGAAAACGAGAGCGCTATGGCAAGATTCAAGAGGTCCGCAACCACTTTGCAACCTACGACTTATCTCTACTGCCTCGCCATGACACATATCAGGTAAGAACTACGCTCAAGGCAACACTACAGAGTTTATAGTAGAACTGAAACAAGTTAATCTATTAATCACAACTAATCTAAGAATTATTAACTCATTTAGTAATTGAATAATCACTATCAGGTCCATGTCTGATTGTCTGTAAATGTACTCCATCAAGAAGGCTTCAAGCAGCTTCACTTTATCTGTATCTAGGTCAAATTTAGTACGAAGCACATACTTTGTAATATGAACTATTAGCAAAACAAATGTTAGTTGCAGCCTTAGTTTATAGTTAGTTGCAAGTATCCATGAGTGTCAGAATGATGAGAAAAGAAACTTTGCAATCGCGATTAACAATTTGAAACTAAATATGAGATCTTTTGAATGGGAAAGAGTCCTCAAAATGTTGCATATAACTGGAAGCCTAACCCTAAACCATGAATAAACGGATAAATGTATTATATATATACTTTCTACTCAGATGCAAGGTAATCTCTGGCCCGGGGCGACCTCAGCCGGAGGAGGTGGTTCGGCGGCTGGTTGTGTGCTGGCTCCTGACCCTTCATCCTGCATGAGTCCGTACCCCCACCCGCACAGTAACCTGCAGAGTTTCATGGGGATGCCCACCTCGCCCGCTCACCCTCATCACCACCACCCTCCGCACCATCACCACCCCGGCATCAATGGCCTCTACTCCCTCCACAGCTTCCCTGGGGGCCTGAGCTCCCCCTCCATAGATGGACCAGAGAGCGAGTACAAGCCCACGAGCCTGGTAGCGCTGCGGATGAAAGCCAAAGAGCCGGGCAGCATTCTCTCTTGGCCCACATGACCACAACAGTGCCAGCGCTCCATTATGCACTGACTGAGCCAAAGCATATTACATTACTGATCTAGTCCCAAATGTAAACAGCCCCTTGGCCTATGAGTCAAATATTCCCTCTCAGCATTTATGCAAGCAACACAAAGACATTTCACAAGCTTGACGAAGACTGTTGAAAATTAAGAAATAACCCCTGCACGTAAAACTATAATAATAATAATAATAGCATCTCACCTCTTTTACTTTTGATATTCGATGTGTCCATTAAAACAATGGAGGACTTATTTAAGCATGTACAAATGTAATTATCATGTTAATCCTTTTTGTGTTGTGAAAATAGTGCCACCAATAATAAAGTCTGTCATCATCAGCAATTGTTAAGTACAACATCAATTCAAAATGTTAAGGTTTTTGAGAATACAAGTGAGAACTTACTCAATTAGGCTACAAATGACAACTGCTCAAACAATACAAGACAAGTTAACATGGCTCCTTTGCAAAAACGAACATAAAGGTTGATAAAAATGTCCAAGCAATCTTTCCTTTAATTTAGATTTTCAAAACAATATAAGACATGACATATTGAATTGGAAATGTGGTAATGTGGAAAACTACTATGTGTTGAGATTCTGTCTATTACATTAGGAAAATCTGGGCTGCTGCTTGCAAAAGCTACTTATGGCACTTAATGCATCATGGTGGGACACTGGTCTGTTACTAAAGAAATATTTGACCACTTTTTTTTGTTTTTGCTTAACCAACTAAATAATGTCAACATAGCAGACTCCAGAGCTTCTTGGTTTAATCATATATTTTGTCCTTCGAGTTCCTTTGACTCTATTTTGTCCAGCGTTGCAAAACACTTTAGGCATTTCTTCTTACCATTCTTCACCCAAAACTGTATTTACTTTACTCTCACGACATTGAACTGCAATGCACTGTCCCATGTGGTATGAATTGGGTGTTTGTCAGATTGGCAAACATTTCAATTTTTCTGACTTAAAAGACACATCATGTATTCAGAAATGCAAAAGCTGTGGTGGACCAAGCCTTCACCAACTTCAAATATCTCCCCTGCAGTTTTCGTTGCTTACGGGGGAATGGATCGGTTGGCTTTCTCCTCTGACAGACACACTGGGCCAGATTAGCTGCTGGTCCCTTATAGTCTTGTGTGATAGACCTGACATGTGTTTCCAATAGAGACGCACAGAAACACTCTCCACACCCTCTGCATCGAATTCCAGCTCGGCCCGGGGAGACGGCAGCCTTACTGCAGTTACATAGGCCTGATTAGGACCAAGATTAAGTGGACGAGATAAGGAGAGCTGTCAGTAGAGACTAAGGAGATGGACAAAAAAGGCAAGAAATTTAGAATTAGAATCGTCATTATGTCTCATGTTGAGGTTATAAATGACCTTTCGCGAGCTTGTTTACTTAAAATGTTCAATACTTCAATAAGCCTAAATCATGTAGACTATTCCCTCTACACCATTAGTTGTCTCTAAGGTTTTGTGACAATATAATTATTATTTGATGGTTTTCCCATTACAGCTAAAAATCAAATTTTACAAACAAATTTTGCAGTTGCACAAAATATGACTTCTAATATTGTGATAGTATTTTTTAAGTATACGCTAATTTGTGTTTTTGATATTGTAACCACTGTGTATTAAAGCGTTTAAAGTAAAGATTAATTTACTTAAACATTTAGCAATATATTTTCAGTTTTTTAATAAAGATACAACAGGTCATAGGCTTTGATCTGAAAAGATATATATCAAGCCCTGCAAGACACCACAATAGGAAGTAAATGAAAAATGCTCTGGCCTGTTAATAACGGTGTCACCAAGTCAAGGGTCAATGGGTGAAGACTGTCACAGAAAACTCACGCCTGCCCTTATTATTGGACAGAAATATGATTTAATGCTCATTAAAACTACAGAGCTGCCACTGGCCACTGTCAGAGCTTTGATCTCGGCCAGATTTACCCAGTCCAAGTGCAATTATCAAGGGCTGAAGGATTGGTTCATTTGAAGTTGTAAAACTGCAGAACGGTATTCACACAAAGTAACCTAAGTGAAGCAAAAGAAACATGGGTAAAACATGAAAACATGTACACATCACACACACATAAATATGAAAGGTGGGCGAAGTGCCTTGCCCAAGGACACAATTATGCACTGATTGAAGGTGCAGTCAACCTTGCGTGCAAATACACCTCCAAGTTGGCACTAATATCTAGCAAATAAATGAAGTAGTGCTAATTATAGAAAATTCACCAAAACTCAGTTGTAAGCATCCAACAGCTTTTAAAAGAAAATTTAATTGAATGCCTATATTTTATTGCCCTGTCAAGACTTTCATATTCTTAAAAGTATCATTACAGATGTAAATCAAAATAATAACAATTATAAAACCTACATACTACAATTATTTATAGTTTTCAGTGACCGTCTTTTAGTCAGTTAAATGTTAAAATACTGCCATCTTCTGGCCGTAATTACATTGTGTTACACATAATTACAAAATTTCCTACACCAGTGACAATCATGGATATATTATATTAATTTAATCATTGATTGATCTGTGCCTGTCCACTGCCGCACCATTATAAAAGGTAATGTGTGCATTTGTTATTTTATAGAAAATTAAGCGAGTCTTAGATGATTGACAGGCGTTGCATGGCTCCCCTCCCTCATTTGGACCAATCAGTTGGAAGGGGCGGGACCACGCAGTAGTTTTTACAAAATGGCGACTGTTGTTGTTTTTCCGCAGGATCAGTGAAAAAACTGCCTCTAATCTATTTTATTACGGCACAGTTTTGCAAGAGCTAATAGTCATTTTGAACCTGCGTCGCCCTCGCATAAAGGGAAATGAAAGGAAAAGAGCGGTCGCCGATTAAAAAGCGCTCCCGGGCCTTGGACGATCTCCGAGACCGGGGCAGCTGCCACCTAAGCAGTAAGAAAATGGGGGTGAGCTCGGTCTCCGGCGGCAGCAACAATGGCACCGGCTCCGCTAAAGGCGACGGGGGCTCAACCAGGCGGAGTCTGATCGGCGAGAAACGAGACAGAGACTTTGATGGCCACGGCCGCGTTGGTAATAATCATGGCTGCCCTGGTGTCGCTAGCACCGGGGCTAAAAACCATAGCCTGGGCCTGTCGCTGGATTTGGCCGCACCACGGAGCGCCTCGAGGGGCGAGCAGCGTGTCCAGGCGCCCACCCCCGAGAGTGAGTACAAAACTCTCAAAATAAGCGACCTCGGCTCCCAACTCAGTGACGAAGATATCGAAGATGGACTATTTCACGAGTTTAAGAAGTTTGGAGACGTCAGCATTAAGATTAGCCGTAGCAACGAAGAGCGAATAGCTTTTGTCAACTTCAGGAAACCCGAGGACGCACGGGCCGCTAAGCACGCTCGTGGACGTCTGGTGCTTTATGATCGGCCTCTGAAAATAGAGCCTGTGTTCACCAACAGAAGGAGAAGCCGCTCCCCCGTGGACAGAGAGCTGTTTGCAGCGGCTCCGGGGCACAGACACATGCAGAGGCCGCTCTCGCCCTCGGGCCTCGGGTACAGGGACTACCGCCTGCAGCAGCTCGCACTGGGACGCCTCCCGCCTCCGCCGCACCTGCCCCGGGACCTGGACCGGGACCGAGAGTTTGCCCTATTTGAGGCTAGAGTTCGCCCCGCTTTTGTCCCAGAAAGAGCAACTTTTCGTGAGGAGGACTTTATTTCCCCAGAGGATGACCAAAGGGCCAACAGGACGTTGTTTTTAGGGAATCTGGACATTTCCATTACAGAACCAGACATAAGGCGGGCTTTCGACAGGTTTGGGGTCATCACTGAGGTTGACATAAAGAGGCCCAGTCGGGGCCAAACCAGCACATATGGATTTTTGAAGTTTGAGAACCTTGACATGGCCCATCGCGCTAAGCTTAGTATGTCCGGAAAAATTGTGGGCCGCAACCCAATAAAGATAGGCTATGGGAAGGCGACCCCCTCCACTCGCCTCTGGGTGGGGGGACTCGGACCCTGGGTGCCTGTTGCTGCCTTGGCCAGAGAGTTTGATCGGTTTGGCACCATAAGGACAATTGACTATAGAAAAGGGGACTCTTGGGCCTATATCCAATATGAAAGTTTAGATGCTGCACAGGCCGCATGCACACACATGAGGGGCTTCCCTTTGGGGGGTCCCGAAAGAAGACTTAGAGTAGACTTTGCTGAAACTGAGCATCGTTACCAGCAGCAGTTCCTGCAGCCTCTCCCTATTCCCCCGTTTGACATGGTAGCAGAGTCATTTGTCCACAGAGCAGCCGCCGAGCCCCTCAGGGTCCGAGAACGATCTCCTCCGCCTCTTCACTTCAGAGAAAGGGAACTATTTCCTGGCAATGAGTGGCCCAACCCGGCTTTTCGAGAACGGGTCAGAGCCTCGCCCTTTGAGCCTTTAGAGCACTTGGACCGTGAGCGGAGAGCGCGAGAGTCCTGGTCTTTGGAGAGGGAGCTGCAGAACCGTGAACAAAACAGGAAACGACGCCCCATGGAGGACGGGCGTCATTTAGACCACTCTCCCGACAGCACAGAAAGGACAGCAAGGCGCAGGCGTGCCTCTCCAGAGGGCAGTCCCGGGGGTAGCAGCAGAGAAGGGGGACGCTTCAGTGACTCAGAGCGCCCCCTACGAGCTGACAGAGCTTCTCCAGCTCGAGAGCGCCACAGCAGTCTGGAGCAGGCAGCGATCGAGCGAAGACTCAAAAACCAGTCTCTCACTGATAAGATCTCCAACAGTGCAGCTCCTGTCGAACGCAAACGTAAATCTGGTGAGAGCAGCAAAGGCTCAGCCAAGCGAGAGCGCACAGACAGCTCTAAAAGCCAGCTCTCCAAACAGGACAGCAGACAGAGCCCCGTCTGGAGCGGCATGCTGTTGCTGAAGAACAGCCACTTCCCTGCCCACATGCACCTCCTGGAGGGCGACCCCGGAGTACCCACGGATCTGCTGCTGGACGGCCCTGGACGACCTGTGAGCGAGCTGAAGATCACCCAGCGTCTGCGCCTGGACCAGCCCAAACTGGACGAGGTCTCCCGTCGGATCAAGGTGGCAGGACCTGGAGGATACGCCATCCTGTTAGCGGTGCCAGGGAGCACGGACGAGTCCTCCTCTGATGCTGCATCAACTCAACGCCCGCTTCGCAACCTGGTGTCCTACCTCAACCAAAAGCAGGCTGCCGGGGTCATCAGCCTGCCTGTAGGGGGTGGCAGAGAGAAGGACAGCACAGGGGTCCTTCATGCTTTCCCTCCCTGTGATTTCTCCAAGCAGTTCCTGGATTCCTCTGCTAAAGTTCTGGCTAAAAGTGAAGAGGACTATTTAGTTATGATTGTGGTTCGAGGAGCATCTTAAAAAAAAAAAAAGAAAGAAAGAAAGGAAAAAAAAGACAGAACACAGTCATTTGAAGTTGTTAACTATTGCATGCCATTTGTTCTGCATTATGGGGTACACTAGTATGGTTATCCATGTTTGTTGTCATGACACTTAAGTTTAAGTATTTCCCCCAAAGATTGTGTGATACAATTTAATTATCAGAGCAAATTTGAAAGGAAGTTGTTGAAATCAACCCTGAGTTCAAAGAAAAATAGTCTGATTTTCTCTCATTTCAATAGACAAATGTATTTTGAGTATTTGAATCCGTATTATTCTAAATAACCAGCCTGTGGGATGATAACGTTAAGTGGGAGAGAATATTCTAAATTGAAATTGATCTGATGAATTTGTTTGAATAATAACTAAAACTAATAGCATAACACGTGTGTTTTTGAGATACATTGAAACGTTCCTTCAAAGTTCGTAGTTACTAGAAAGGTTAAAGATTCTACACTTTGGGTCAAAATGTTTTGCATACGTTTATGGTTTTTGTTAATGTTTGTTCTTAAACTTAACACAAAATAGATGATGGACATGTGCTCCTGGTAACACTAGACTGTGGGATCTTTGACCAGGTTGCAGACTATCAAACACTACACAAGACGAAAATACTAACTTCTATTGTTCCCGTCTGTACACCCCTGCTCCTGACATGGTTGTGAAATGTGATAAAAACGATATAGTAGTGACTGATCCAGGAGGAGTGTGTGTTCATATTCTGACAGCCCATTTTTTCAGGTTTTTAATCATCAATAATTAGAATCAGTAAAATGTCAGCAAAGTAACCAATCCCTGCTATTTGGGCCACTTTTATATTTGGATAGGTAATTTTTGATATTTTATGTTAAAATTTTCTTTGTAGAAAATGGGACAGTATGTTACATTTGCCTGTTCTGTTCCCAGGCCTATTACAGTGGTTGGTTATATATTTGTCATGCGCCACAATCTGGCCTGTTTTGATTTGCTATGTTTGATCTGTCCTGAAGACATTGATGTGAAAGTGTTCCACGTGCAGCATCAGCTCCTCTCTGGACTCTGCAGAGGCGCCTGCAGTGAGGCCGTGTGTGTGTATGTTTTCTTCTGACGAGGCTGCTGTATTTAGGTGGCCCTCTACACCTCACATGAGCTCTGTTTAAATGGAAAAATGAGCACTGTACCTTTTGATCTCATGGGAAAGGAACCCCATAGACCTGCAGCTGTTCTGCAAGTACACCTGGCACTTTATGTGACCTATTATCAATAAATTGTTCATGTGAAGGAAACGTGTTTCTTCGATGGATGTGATTGAAGAAACAGGCTGCCGTTCCTTATTGTGTTTCGAGGAGTTGTCACTTGTTTCTGCTCAGGAAAAGGGAGACAGTTTTATTAGCCACAAAGAACACAGACCACTGTTTGATTTGAGGATCGCTCTTTGGTTCAGGCCTGTTCACAGCTGCTAAGATGCACATGTTTATTTACATTGACACCTTTAACACTGCTCCTGTGCGGCTCGCTGCTTCAGGAGGAGCCAGAAGCCTCTGCTGCTGCAGCCCAGTGTCTTAGCGGTGGAGGCACATGTCGAGACGGAGCCACAAATCATTTTACCTGCTACCGGTCTGCGCTCTTAATGCCTTACTCAACTCCACACAGGAGACTGTGGTCTTCTTGGTTTGAAGCTGGTGTTTTTGTGCTCTTCAGATGATCTGATTCACCATGTACTCAGAGAAGAGGACTGACCCCTGATTCCAGATAGGAATACGGTTTTCCTGTGATTTGCATTAGTATAACCAGACCTTTAGGAGCTGCTGCTGTACTCGCCTAACTCCTGCTCCGGGATGGAAGTGACTTGAGCCAACAGCTTGATTTGTTTTTTGTTATCTTTTACACTGCTGTGAGGAATCCATGCGCTGGACCTGGCCTCAAAGAACCCTCTTCGTCAGACATTTTTGTTCAGTCTAGTTCCAGTTACACAGGAAATAGCAGAGTTATTTCTACACCTTAGTGTTGTGAAGACAGTAGTTGTCCTGAGGAGGCACCCTTTCACACTGGGCTGAGGACCACTGCACCTGCTCTGCTCACTCAGGGTCGACTGCGCTGGTGACAAGAGTGAGTATGAAGACGACATGCTGCCCGCCAGCTCTGTATCGATGGCACAGGCAGCTGGGTAAGTATCAGGTGTCAAAAACACATGATAGAAGAATATTTGTTTTCCAAACACACAACAATGGTGATTGCAATCATTTAAGTATATTTATTTTATTTTGTATTATTTTAACACTTATGTTGGGGACAAAACCTTTGTACCAGTTAAGGTAAGACCAGTGGTGACTGACAACAGTAAAACAACAATGGAGTAATTGGTCTAAAACAAATATATCAAACAAAATATCTAGGTATTCACTGGGACAGGCTACGAAACCCAAAATATGTTTCCTCCTATGAAGTAAATAAATTGTTATGGTCTAGCAAAGGCAATAAAATGCCACAGGGATTCCCAGTTTCCAGAAAGAAAACAAAAACATTGATTATCTCTGACACATCCGTTTCTTTTTCAAAGGAATATGAAGGATGAATTAAAGTCAAACTACCCTAACTAGTGGCCCACATGGAAGCATTTAATGCAAACATTTAACATTATGTCAAAAGAAACATGATACTCCACATTAGTCAAATGTGCTGCTCTCTGAAATTCTGTATTTTGAGTACTTTCCAGAATTGGAAAAAAAACCAAAACACAATGATGAAACTGATTTGAGGCTCAATCATGAGTCTGTATAAAATAGTGATTTACATTCTAACTATCAGATTAAGCCACAAAGGCAAAAGGACAAAAACTAAATTACGACTTGAAAGTAATTACGTTTTTACAGTGGATACTTTTTACTTCATTACATTTGAGACCAAATATCTGTGCTTTTTACTTTTCTATATTTTTTAACTGGACTGAAAAGTAGAACGTACTTTTCATTTGGTTTGACGAGTTAGTTATTTTAGCAAGTTCATGGTGGTCTCCTGACTAAAGGTTTGGAATTCAAGCCCAAGCTTTGAGCAGTCAGAACAATATATATCTAAAAAATTCATTTGAAAAATGTATTGATTTGAATTGACAAAACATCAGCACAATTCTTGATCAAAATCACAACATTTAATGCTTTAACAGTTCTTGAAAAAGCTTTTGCTTCTTTACATTTACATTTGTAGCCCCTCATCATTTTGGCTGATTTGACCTGAAAGGCTAAATGAGCCCCAATTCAAACTGAAGCTGTTCCTGAACCCTTTGGAGTACAAAGAAACGGGTGGACTCTTTGAAGTCTGATTTACTCTATTATAGGTGGTCACAAGCTCTGCACAGAGAAAAATCTGATTTTAATTTCCACCTAGAATTTTGTTGTTTAATACCATAAGGAGGAGTAAAGCTGGTTTCTGGAGGGATGGTCTGATTGACACTAGTTTGGGTATTTGGTTTTGACAACTCCTCTTTAGAAGCTTAGGCTAATTTCTCTAAAAAAGATTGGGGGACGCGTTATGAAGTGGAAAAAGAATCCAGGGAGAATCTATATATGTCCTAATACAATTTTGGGAATTTACGGTTATTTTTTATTTGTGGGTTTGGAGTACAAACTGATTCATCCCAGAATGTTTTTATATTTAACATGCCCAGCAGCTTGATAGTTTCCTTTTATCAGATGGTGGACCAAAAGGAATAAATTGGGAAAAAGGTCTCGGACTCTTAAGAGGTTTTGAGCAAGTACTTCAAAACCTTTAAATAAGTAGATTCATGTAATACTTTGACTTGAGATATATGAGTATATATATATATATATATATATATATATATATATATATATATATATATATATATATATTTTGCACATGCATCTGTACTAAAGATACAAAATTGAGTACTTTTTCCACCACTGGTCCATGGACTGCTGTTGTGGTCCTGACCAAGCCTAGCTCAAGATGTGGAGATGGGTCCCTGGGGGCTGCACTGATTCCTGATGCGTTGGCCCCGTGGCATTGAGGGATGGGTCAAATGCGGAGGACCTCAGTAATATCTGTTTTAGAATGACTCTACAATATGGCACACTGTTGTTCTAACTTCAACACTGTGGGGCTGTGCTCATTTTATGTTAACTAATCTAGACCAAATCCTATTTTTTAGGCCCAAATGCATGTTTGCCTACCAACAAACTAATGTCAAGGACAAATGTGTATCTTTAAAGATGATGTATATCGCAAAAGCTCTGATTTGTCTACTCTACTACAATCCCAATTTAAACTGTGCTGCTACCATATATTGAGAACATAATGTTTATTTAAGCGTTAGAGTCAGGCAGCACAGAGCTCATTCAGTTTTCTGATTGGATATTCGGCTTGAGACATACATAAAACATACATAACTTTTATACCATGGTAAACATTTAAAATTGTGAATCAACATTACATGTACAGTATTGTAACATTTGTGTTTGACATGAATGTGCTTACCTCATATCTGTGGATGCAGGTCAGTTAATAAAATACATGCTTAAAATTAATTAGCAAAATGTGCACACTTGTGTGATAATGCCATTTCAGTGTGAAAATACTCTTTTCTTTTTGCTTTTGTTTCAGAGGTTGAGTAAAGAGAGGCCACATGGTGTGAACAAACCTCAGAGGCTTTTCTGACCACATGCAAATTACAGTATCATTAATAGTCTTAATGTCAATAACACAATCACAATCAATTTATTGTCTATTTACAGTTTCCTCTTGTTCTGTGGTTAGCTGTGGACTGACTCCAGGATGAACATGCACCACTGAATGTAAGTAAGAGTCTTTTCTTTTTTAGGTCTTGGCTTTGTATTGAGTTGCATGATTGGATTCATTGTATGACAAAGTGCTATGATGTTTGTAACTTTCTTATGTTCTAATAAAAATGCTAAAAGACCAATTGTGTATGATTTCTTATTAGAAATAAGGCTGAAGTGATGAATAGAGAAAACACTGCCGGACAAGCAGACTGAGAAAAAAGTCAGTTTATTATAGCTGATAATGAATTGTTAACCCTATAATCTCCTTAATCTCTACATTTGAACATTTTCAAAGCTGTAACAAAATATTGCTCAACCCAGAAATGCAACTTCATCAAAAGAAATATGACTTATCTCATAAAAGAGCCCCTTTTCCACTGAAGTACTGATTTAACAAAATATCTAAGGAAAGCCCCAAACCAAAGACTACTTTTAAAGCCTCATAATAGTTTCATAAATGTTCTCTGGTACAAAACATTTTGTGACCCTTGGATTCAATAAACAGATGAAACTCATGACTCAGTGGGCTTTTGTGCATGACTGTTATTGAAATGATACAAAGAACCCTGATCTGTATTGTGGAAGTGAGATGAGGGGAACTAATTTGGTGCTAATTGAAACCGCATTCCTTGTGTACAAATCTTTTAAGGCCACAAGAGGGCGCTGCATCAAAGCGGTTCACCTTATGCAAGACTTGTCAAAGTCCTCCAGGCTATGGCGAGTGGCTTTGTGTCACATACTTGACATCTTAAAAAACAATTTGATAAAATAGATGAAGGTGAACGTAATGTGTCTTTGGCTGACATCACAGTTTATACAGAACGATACAGTCCAGTATCTTTTAAGGCAAATAGTGGTGACAAACAAGCATAATATTAAGTAAGTATCATACAACATAATGAGTTGAATAGCCAATAGTTGGCTGCCTGCAGGCACTGAGGAGGCTGTGCAACAATTCACCAAAAAGTCCAGTAAGAGCACCGTAAAGAACAAAATTCACCAACATGTATCTACAAAACAAAACCTGGTCAGATTCACCATTGCAAACGCCTTCACTGTAAAGAATTGGCTGATTGTTGACTGTTGGCTGAAACATTTCTCATATAAAAAGTGATAAAAATGGCCAAACTAAACAACCCCTGAATCTGTGGTATGATAAAACAGGTTTTTCAGTTTTAGAAAATGCTTGTTCATTTTTACCCCCGTTTCAATAATGAGGCAACTTTTTGGCTTTAGCAGATTACTGCTTTCATCCACTTCTTCTAGCAAAGTGACAGAGCATGCAGCATTATCAAAGTTGAGCCAAAGTGCATGTCTATAAGCACAGGTTTCCTAAGAATCAAGTGAAGAGGTCAAAAACAAGTGCTATCGTATGTATAGCTAGTTATCAGCAATACTATGTGCATTATTACTATTTACTAGATATAAACTTGCAGCTTAGTTACACCAGTCAAATTGTGCTGATGTAAAATGTAATTTTGTGCCTTTGAGGATAAATTATCTGAATATGTATAGTCGAAAGAGATTCTTGCAAAGCAGCAAAACATTTGGCTTCAAGAGTTCAATCAGGATACTTGTATTGCCCCATACATATGAATGTATATTCATAGCAATCATGCAGCCATCTTAAGTCTGTGCGTAACTGAAGGGTCTACTACAGTTCTGACCCTACATCTGAGCCACATTCAAGTCTTCAGTCCAGAGACAGTCTGAGCTAGTTCCAAATTAAAGGCATTCCCTGGTTTTCCGAGGTCTACACGGCCCCGCTCTGTGACCGGTCTGGGGTGAAGCAGCCGTTGGTCCTGCAGCTGCTGCTCTCAGGTTTTGGGGACTGGACCCGTCTCTTTCGGGCCTTCCAGCGCTGAGCGAGGGGCTCCATGAAGAGGGACAGAGAGGAGAGCAGGTAGCACAGGCCGGCCAGGTAGAAGGAACAGTCATAAGTCTGTGTGTAATCATACAGGAAGCCTGCAAGATACAATTTAACATTCAGTCCAAGTATAGCATGAGAAACACCAAACCCAAAAACACCTCCTCTATGCTACTTTAATTATTGTTCTGAGAAGGCAATTCTTCTCGCTGGGACAATCTAATCTATTCCTCTACATTCCAATATCAAGTGGAAAGGGTTGTTGTACTAACAAGTACTATTTTATTGAGTACCTAAAAGTCTATAATCCATTTACCACACTAGTAGACACAGTGTATTGACAACATTGGCGTTCTGTGAAATCCCAATAATCATTTACATTTGAGTAAGTGGTTATTTATACATTAAATACACTAAATGTGTCTTCCAGAAAAACAGTAGACTATTCAAACCACAATGTCATAGAAGTCAAAATGAACTCAACACACTCTTTATGCAATGACTGAACAATTACCACTTCTGCCATTTAAACACTTTATTTCAAAAGCATTTCTATTTTTATGCCAGTTACAACCACATTAATTGTATCCATTACAACCAATGTGGCTGTAATCATTTGAACGATTACACCACATAGGTTGTAATTGTTTAACCAATGTGGTTGTAATTTCTACTTCTTAAATTTTGTTTTGTAAATTTGAGAAAAGTAAAATAACAAAATAATAATAAAAACATTGCTCCATAGGTTAATCCTCCTGCTGATGGGTGAGATGCAGAGGGCAAATTTCCCCAAGGAGACACTAAAGCACACCTTAATCTTAACACAGTACGGCTTGGACAGTAAGTCTTCCCTAAGGTCGGAGTAAGACTAGCTATTTTGACTTTGCACCAGTTGAACCTGCTAGAAAAAGAGCAGCGACCCAGGCGGTTGCTGACAGTTGGAGTGATTTGTGAGTGGATGGACAGGTGGGACAGTTTGCTTAACTTTGTGTTTTTGAGACTAGCCGTGAGGAACACACAAACAGACTCATCCTATTCCCATACCAGCCTAAAGGGGCCCTTTAGTCACGTTTCAACAAAATCCTCCACTCAAAGATGGCCTAATACTGTCAAACTGGACCCAGTCAAGAGGTTCAGGGGAGCCCCAACCACAAATATGTTAAGTGGGGCCAAATGTTGCTGAGGAAGAGTACGCTTTTTCTGGAGGGCCTACAGAAGAAACAGGGGTTGTGCAAAATATGAATGACTATAAGGAATACAGGTAAATAAATATGTGTTTATTATTAAAATGTATGTGTTCCAGTCTCTTACAAAAAATACTACCCCCAGCACTACCACTAACCCTCAGTAGACAGAACACAAACTAAGGATGACACAAAAAATTAAGCATGCATATTTCTTAGCAGGAGCCCTTCACAAATGTAACCTACTTTTTTTTATCTGTTTTTTTTATAAGATTTTTCTTTTTCAATGTTATCTGTTTTTATTATTATACTGTGCATAATCTGTTTTCTGTACCCTTTGTTGCATCGCAGGATTTTCCCCATTGTGGGACAAATAAAGGTGATCTTATCCTGTCTTAATGACACTAAAGTAGTCAAACTTGTAGCAACTGGTCTAGTGACATGCTCCAATACACGAACACAACATCCTTTTACAGTGTTTGGATCATTTCATTTCTCCACACATATAAACATTTTCTTCTAGAATTTGGTGAGGTTAGTCACATGAAAACTACATACTATGACTTTTACAAAGTGGTCCGTGAGCCTGCATGGAGTGAAATTCTACTGTTTTTTTTCTTAAGAATCTGGCTTGACTCGCTCATAGGCAAAGAGTGTGAAATTTGACCCAGTAACCTCTGTACACCTTTTCATCATAGTTCCAAAATCCAAACTGGTGTTGAAGGCTGCTCTAACTATAACTTGTTTTTCTCCTCTCTGCAGCATTTTCCACATATTTCAAACGTTATAGGCTTAGAATTCTGGGTGCTTCGACAGCACAAAAAAGCCCATAATAACAACATGTAATGTAACGTCTATACATTACACAAATATGCTACTTAAAACTACACAGTAGGATTGACCTCAATTGTACTTGTATGTAAAACTGGAAAAGGCAAAGCATTACTATGACTGTCACTTACCAGCTAAAGGAGGCCCTGTGAGGCAGCCCAGTCCAACAAAGAACATGGACAAACCCATGGCGTTATTGAGTTTGTCCGCTCCCACCAGATCCACCTGCATAGAATCACATTGTCTAAAATGAATTCAATATAATATCTATTGGTGCAGTGTGTAACTGTTTTATGAAGGTGGGTCTCTTGCTTGTCTCTTAAATGTATTCGACAACAATTCAATATTTTTTATTGCTGAAAAATACTGCAAAAAACAATGTGAATTTTTATCCTGAAAAATTCCAGACAAAACAATAACAGGAGGCGTATACTGCACCAGTAAAGTTACATGAGAAATTTTTGCACATACCAGACCAAGAAGTAAATCCCTTCAATCCCCAGTCCCTATTTAGTCAGAGGAAACAACCAGTTCCCATTACTCACGTTCACATAGCGACAAGGGTTGAAGGTCAAACTGGCTTTAACATTAGCATATGTATAATGTCGAACAGTTAAATGTTTAATTAAATTCAACTTCTATTGAGCAAGGTTATTTCGGAAAATAAAACTGATGCACAAACAGCTCAAATAAACTAATTGAAATTAACAATAAAACACAATCATTCACAGTTATTCAGAATTTGAGTTACTACTTACAAATTAAGAATTACATTTTTGCGTCCAAGGAATTTCTTTATTTTTACATTTACCGGTATGTCGAATTCAGAAAATGAATGAAATATATCTCACAATAAAGTTAATGTTAATGTGTTACCAAAAAGTTCCTGGCCTAACTATAGAGAAACGGGTTCCTACAGTGGGAAAACCCCTGTAGTGCACTTTCAATGTATGTCATAAATTCAGTCTTTTTGTTCTAGTGACCTGGATAATCTGAAACACACTGACCTGCAGTGATGTCAATATTTCAACAGACATGATATGTGCAAGCAAACACTGTAGCACGTTTGTCATTACATGCAGTGGAATGTCAAATGGGCTGAATTAAACAAAACAACTTGATAATGTTCAGTGTCTATGTAATCCCTCAGTCACGCAGGTGTAGGAACAATGTTACTGTGTTTAAATAACCTAATGTTGTCTTGACTATATCTAGCCCTACACCAAATTGAAATCTAAAGATAACTCAAGGTTTTCTCGACTGATCTGTCGAGACCAAACCATGATGTCATTAGTTTGTTTAAGTCATACTGGCTGGATCTGGTTTGTCCAGCTGAAAATACACGACCGCTGCATCGCCGTTAAAGCCAGAGGCACATCCCAACCTTTGAGAGCTCCAGCCTTCGTTTGACTGCAGGAGATGACCTCAAGACACTGGATACACGCTGAAGTAATACGCAGTCCCACCCATTTACGGATGTTGGAAAGCCTCTACAATGGTCTACTCAGCGGATACTTTTCTCTCCCGTGCAGGACAGGATGAGGTAATGACTGCTCCTCACCTTTACCTGTGTCCCACCACACGCACATGTCCAAAAAAAAAAAACAGATCTGTGCACCTTAGCTATACACAGGGAGATAAACACTGAGGTAATGGCATGGGTCATATGACTGACAGGAGAGATTTATATTGTGTTTGCTTGAATATAAAGGCATTATTACAGTTGAATATTGCATCTTAAACCTGAATAAATGTCAGCTGTTCAGTACACAATAGGCTACTCCCTTACAACACATTTGAGGACAGGAGTTACAAGAGTTTATATAGATAAATACTTTATTGATCCTGAGGGAAATTGAAGTGCAGCACATTCTAATTCTCACATTCACATACATTAAACAAATAATTATGAATAAGGCCTAATTTTAAAAGATTTAAAAGTGACAAAAAAAATGTATATTTCCCTTACGGCTGAAGAAAACCAGCCCTGTCTAGTAATAAAGGCATGAGGGCCTCTCCACTTTCTGAGGGGAGTTGAGGAAACAGCTCCTGTGCATTCCTATACCTTGCCATAAAGCTGAACCAGAAGAAAAGTGGAGGAAAATGCAATTCCCAGCTATTTCACCATTTCCATATCTGCTCCAGGGCTGGGCAATACGACCAAAAATAAATGAATACATTATATATATTAAATATATTATATTATATTATACTATATTATATCATATTATATGATTATTATTATTATTATTATTATTATTATTATTATTATTATTATTATTATTATTATTATTATTATTATTATATTAATATTAATAATAATATTATTATTATTATATATAAAAAGAGAGCATTCACTCTTTAAATATAAACAATTTTGACTTTTAGTAATTGCCATTTAACACAGAAAGTCACATTTATCCACTCTGGTCCAAACCACTTTTAATGACCCAAGCGAATTATTGAAATGTATAATTTGACATTTCTACTAATTACCCAGCCCTACTCCTCTTTATCAGAAAGTGTAATGCATTATGTCCTTCTTGATTCATTAGTTACACTAAACCAATCTCCAGGGCTTAACATTAACTGTTGTACCCACTCGCCTCTTTGGCTTGTCCTTTTCAAATTTCACTTACCAATTTGGGTTTTATAATTCAGAATTTAACAGTGTGTTAATTATCAAATGTCTCAATTTTCACTTTATAGCCCTACAATATACACCAATATGGTATCAGAGGAAAGAATCAATATCAACACAACTGGCCAAAGTGTTTTTGGTTTTTTTCTACCGCTTATTCCCATTAGGGGTCGCGGGTGACTGGAGCCTATCCCAGTGCCCAGTCCCACTGTCCAGGCCAACTTGTCACAGGGTTAACACAGAGACAGAGTGAGAATAAAATTATTACTTGCCAAAATCTACCAGCTTGTGGCTATTACACTGCATTAATACTTCGTGGTTTGATCTTGCTTTGTTCCTGGTGTAGTCATGGCTAAATTCAAGGTTTAGTCCCAATGTTGTAGCGTGAACAAGGATGAATGCTCGATAAATAATATCAAGCTCTGCCACCAACATCTTAACAACAGTTAATATACTTAAAAGTCAAGTGTAAAGTACCAGAACGGGCAGCAACAGCGCCATGTATCCTCCACAGAAGATGGCAAAGAAGATGGCGTACACCATGAGCAGGATGTAGGAAGTTGCTAGGGGCGACAGTAGGTTGACGAGCCCGCACAGGATCAAGTAGGCCTTGTGGTAGTGGTACTTGTGGAACAGGTTTCTGTCAGTGACCCAACCTGAGGCCAGTTGAGCAATGGTCTCTGTGATCCCTGCAAACACACAGGATCAGCTGTTGAATAAGACATCGTTATCAGGCACACATTTACGTAGCATGGCAAGGTTAACAGGTGTAGCTCTTACAAAAGTTCAATTTTGAAATGTATTCAATAAGACAATTTAGCATAATTTTTTTGTTTTTCATTAAACAATAAGATAATGAAAAAAAAAAAAATACTTTTTATTTTATTAAACAACAAGATGGGGTGCACGGTGGCAGAGCGGTTAGAGCCCCCGTCTCCCAAGCAGGAAATCATGGGTTCAACATCACATCACATGATTTCTCTGGGTGGAGTCTGCATGTCCTCCCCATGTTACCGTGGGTTCTCTCCGGGTTCTCCGGCTTCCTCCCACCGTCCAAAGACATGCATGTGTTAGGTCAATTGTGAATGAGTGTGAGAGTGAATGGTTGTCTGTGTGTCTATGTCTCTGTGTTAACCACTGTCCAGGGTGTACACCGCCTAAGGCCCAAAGGCACTGGGATAGGCTCCAGTCACCCGCAACCCCTAACGGGAACAAGCGGTAGAAAATGAATGAATGAATGAATTAAACAATAAGTTAAGTTTAATAACAACAGGAGAATAGACAATATAAAGTTAAATAATTGTGTAAATTACAATTACTGGATACATTTCAAATCAACTCAAAAATTGTGAAACAACATTGCAACTTGTGCTTTAGTCATCCTGAGCAGAAATAAATATAATATCATCTGAACCAGTTGCCAGTGGCTTCACCTGCATAAAGGTTTGCTTATTCTCAGTTTCTATGTACAGACCATGCCTCATTTGACAGCTCAGAACCCCTGACAGTCACTACACTAGCACTGATCAATGATTGGCTGCAGGAGATCTCAGCCCTTTCGGGTTTATTTCCAACTATTTTTTGTCATAGCCTCTGGTAACCCAAAGTGGGGAGTCATATTTAAAACCAAAACACCAAATAATCCAATTGGCCATCATCTACAATGTTTTTGTAATTAAGAATAAATCAACTTCACAATGGTTGTCAGTCAATTTGATTTGACCATGTTTCCCTCCTAACTGAGGAGATGATCAAATACATTTTAATATATTCTTAAGTTCAGAAAAGACTCTGAAAGGAACAATCAGATACACAGTTGTTAGGTCTGAAGGTTGTTTTGTAAATGAAGCGGGAAAGGTCTGAAGTCACAGTGGGAGCGAACACAATGAAATATTCAGATTGTTGCAGGAGGCTGCTCTGGTAATGGTTTGGATGGCCCCAAAAAAACTGGAACCATCCCAGCACAACTCATCTTTAAATAACGCCTCCTTCAATAATCCAAAAGCACATTTCTCATTTAGAAATTTGATTTCGGAGATTTATGAGCATAACTGTTCAAGACAAATAGTTAGGGTTAATATTATATTTGTGGAGGTCATAATGATCTGTTGATGAGAGTCATGGGAAGGTTAAGGGAACAATAGTTTACTAAAAATACACAAGATAAGCAAATCATTATCTGTCCCCGAATGTGGACAGGGTTTCAACAAAGAGTACAAAAACATCAGCAGAAATAACTATTATAAATAGATACAAATCTAACTGTTGAACTTGAATATTATATATTGTATATAATATCCTTGATGCAAGGGCAAGAGAGGACAAGTATACTCGTTAGTGTTGTGTAACTGACATTACACTGAGTCACAAATATTGATCCTGTTAATTATAATAATCCTGCAGACAGGCAAGAACATGTCATCTGTAGTACTGAGCTCACAAATTGAAGTTTAGATTGGGTACATGGAGTAAGTTGGATTTATTTTTATTTCAGCCCGTTGCAAGCCAAACAGGATAAGCGTGAACTCCATGTTACTTTGTAATGACAGGCTCAAGGACAAAAGGTGTGGTGGTTCACATTAAGAGTCAAAGTCAGTGGAGGGTCAAGTGTACAATTACCTCCAGGAGACTGACTTTGAGCTAAAGACTCAGTTTTATGTTACCACATTATGACTCTCCATCTTGTAAAGCAGGTCTAGTCTTGCCTTCAGAAGAACTCTCAGCCACGTATGCGTCCTGTGCTCTCCACTGCTGAGATGACAAGACACAGAGTGTGTGCAGCCTTCTCTGCTGAGGTCAACAGGAATGAGAGAGGCGATGCGGAAACTGCAGCACCTTATTGACTGCTGCAGGAATAGCTCCAAGCATGCAACACTGAGCCCTGGATCAATGAAACAAACTGGTTCAAGGCAGACCTGTGTCACACATCCCTTCGGCCTTTGCACCAAAACACAAGAGAAACCAGGCTAAATTTAGACACTGCAGTAACATGGTGGGGAGTAGTGAATTCTACTGCTATTTTTTACCCTGAGTGTCCTTTCGTGACACGCTCGCAGGTGAGCGTTAATTAACCATGAGTGCACGTGGCTCATAACTCATTCATCTAACTTAATAACCACTGGTTTTGAAATAATAGAAACTAATATGACTTTACCAACCTTTGAACCTTTATTAAAACCAATCGTATTCTTGCCATTTTTGTCAGAGAAATACTAAGTTATGTATTCACATGTGAACACAATTTGTGACTTTTGACGTACTATAAAATCCTAAAGCCCTAAAGCCAAATAAATGATTATAATCAAGCTTCTTTCTTTTAGTTTGGGCATATAAGTAGAAATAATGTCCAGTGAGGCTGTGCTCAGCACCTTGTCATGTCTTATGTAATGCAGGAGCGTTTGGGTGACATGGCCACAGCTGTGCAGTGTTTGTCTGTGCTCCAGGCCCGACCCGCGGCTGAGGCCTGTGGTGCTTTAATTCAATCTGTTTATGTGTTTAAACTCAGCAGGTTCATTTGTGTCTGCAGCTGTCCCTGCGGCCCAGCCCAAGTGCCAGACCAGTTTAATAATGCACTAACACAACTGTATGCAAATACGAACATTTCATCAGTTCACCGGAAACATTTTCCACTATTTGTTTTCAACAAATATGCTGAACTCATATGAACTATGACAGCAAAGAAACAAAAACACTAAATGAAGTGCAATAGTGCATTGGTTGATTTGGTAAACTAAATTTCAATATATATTTGGTTAATTTCTCTATTTCAAACCATTTTATTAAATTTGGATTTACCGTTTCAAATGTAGATGGTAGTTAGAGCTTTGGTTCCATTAATTTCATCCATTAAATTCTAAAAATGTATGTTATGATTAAAAGTGTCAAACCACTGACAGTGACACATTAATAAGATAATAAACACAGTCATAGTGCTTAGATACGGACTAATTCCAATGCCGTGCCACCCACATCTCACTCATGACTGAGAAACATCCACCACTGCTCTACCCAACTTCCACAAACTGAGACCCTCGGGCTGGTTGCTTAGTGACAGTGGTGGCTTCACAGTGAGTGGATTTGAGTTTAGGAAGAGGCCGTCCGGACGATAGTGCCCCCCTGCATCAGCAGCACAGTCAAAGGGCCTCCATGACCACAGCGGGACACGGAGAGGGGCTTTGTGCTGAAGGTGCACCCCTGTGTCTACAGCTCGCTCTGTTCACTCTTCTGAGAGTTCACATGGCAACACCAACATGTCTGAATTAAACCGGCTTAGTCTCATTGACATTCAGCTAAAAAAGCTCATATGGGTACACACACAGAAATGACTAAAAAAGACAGAAATATAATATTTAAGAGCATTAACTTCAGCACTTACTTGTAATATTGTCACAGTTTATTTTGAGTAATAATGATAATTATATATTCCTAATAATGAAAACAAAATAAGTTAATTATACACTTGCTAAAGCCTAATACTTGTTAGCTATTCTCATATATGAAGGCTACAGTTGGATGTTGAATTAGTGAATGTATATAATTATATATTAACATTGCCCTAAAAATGCTGATTAAATTGCCGAAATAATGACTTATGTGGGAGCACATGTATACCTGATTTCCTGTGGATGTTTGTAGCATTTGAGTAAATCCTGAGCACGCGTTCGCACCCACTAGTACGTGCACATGTGGTCAGTGATCAAAAATGTTTTCTGTTCACATTGAGGGGCTTCATCGGTGGCACACAGCTGAACTCACCAGCTCTGACCAGTGGACCAAAGTTCAACATTTATGTAAGCAGCACATTCATTACATAAGACTGCAGTCTGAGCAGCTCACTAATTATTAATGCCTCAAAGTTGAGTAGTTTTTGCATGGTCCACAGTCTCAGGGGACACAAGGGCCTCCCTCTGTCACTGCCTCTGTGACAAAAACCTGCCTGTGCCAGCACCATTGGGGGTGAGCTTTACTCAACACATATGTTGATTGACATCATATCCTTTGAAGGCCATGAAATTGGTTTCCTACACACTAACTGTTCACATAGAAGAGAGGGCTGTTTGGAGACTGTGATGCTCACCTGCAACAGAGATGATGAAGGAAGCATCCATGGCGTCGATGCCCAGGTTCCTGGCACGGGCAGATAAGTGGAAATATGGGATGAAATAGGCTAACTGACTGAAGACTAAGGACCAGGTGTAGATGCAAAAGAAAGGGTCTTTTAACAGTGACAAGTCCAGTACTTTGGTATGTTTGGTGTCTTTGACAGTCACCTCTGTGGGTGTATTGGCATGTGATGACAATCCCACTACTGCTGATCCGTTCAGGCTACCGTTGAGTTCAGAGGTGCCCGAAGGAGAGCCCTTATCCTGATGGGGCTCAAGCCCATTTATACTATTTAGGACCAGTGGATTGAACTCAGGGTTTCCCTGGTCCTGAGGGCCTTGTTTCTGATAACAGTCTGTGGTGGGACAGGGGGAAGGTGACGAGCATTTGGACATCCCATTGGCAGATATTCCGTTAGGGGAGATCTTGTTAGTGCAGATCCCATTTGAGGACACTCCATTGGATAAGGATCCGTTCACACAGGTTTTAGAACAGTCTTTCCCTGCGGCACTCCGAAGGGACAGAGCTGGACTCTTTTGGACTGAGATGGAGGGGGCAGCTGGCTTCACTTTGATGGGTCTCAGTAACATCCCAGAGGCCACCAGGTTCAACATCAGACCACCGAGTATCAGCAATGCCCCTGTGGAACATACAAAGCTTAGAATGCAACATTCAATGCTTTACGACTACAGCCCATCGGAGATGTGATACCTTGCCAAGCGTACTTGTCCAAAAGCAGCTGTGTGAAAGGGGCCAAGGCAAATGTCAGACCCATCCCAGATCGGCCTATAGAGTATGCCGTCGCCAAGCGCCTCTTGAAGTACATCGCTGTGACGACTGAGAAGGACTGGTATAGAAGTGCAAAGCCCATGCCTAACAGTTAAAGTGTTATTACTGCAGAATGGATGGACAAATTGTCTTTATACAGTTTGTTAATCACTCACCAACTACAACTCCCATGCTCAGGTAGAGGTACACAACGCTGTTGGCAAAGATACTCAAAAGGAAGCCCCCACTGACCAGCAGTGCTCCAAAGATGGAGGTCACCCTGGAGCCCACTTTGGCACATGCCACTGATGCAATGGGTGCTTTAGGGAAGAGTATAAAGCAACATTATGAATAATTTCCAAATCATAATGTAGTTTTCAAACATATTAAAATAATAAAGTGCTGTAAGACTAGAGTAAATGTACCTCCAGACAGTCGCAGGCTGGACATAATAGAGCCAATCCAACTAATGCTTTCTGCTGAGCCCCCAAACTCATCTTGGAAAGCCACAAAAAAAATGCCAAAACTCTTCAGTGTGCCCATAACTAGGACATTCACCTGCACTTAGAAGATAAAACACAAAATTAGTTTAAGGTAAGTAAGATTTGATAGATTTGATATGCAGCAAAAACAATTTATATAGAGGTTAATATGCAAAATATAGGCACAAAATAATTTTGAACACAGACCAGAAAACAGTGCAACACAACAAGCCATCCCCAGCCACCGTCCGGAGGGTCTTCATACTGCACCACCTTCTCCTTCTTGGAACTCATAGCGTCTCTCCTGAATAGGTTCATCGTTGCCTCCGGGTTACTAAAGAAGCACAAAGCCTGTCACAGCAACAGTACTTCTGTTTGTGGTCCACAGTGTTGGAAATTAATAATACATTGTTTTGGCTGCACCCATTGCAACTGTTGCACAGGGCGGATAAAAGTGCCATTAGTGTTTACTGTAAGTACATCAGTGGTTGCAACAGTGCAAATATTTAATGAAAAGAGTCCCAGGGCTTTATGTCAGCCTCTTCAAGGGACGCAATTGTCTGCAGTGACCATGCTTTGTTACTGATACAAATCATTTTAATCAGTTACTTTGCCATATGTAATGTACTCATTAATTAAAGGTGCTCATATAATAGGACATTAAATGTTTGTCCTGCAGTGTTTGCTTTGATGAGGTCTATGACCAAATCTGTCAGGCCTCCTCTGTAGAGTTTTGAAAACATGAGGTTTGTTACCCAATGCTACAGTATGCAAACTGCACTCAAGCAGTTTGCATACTCTAACTTGGTTTTTATTTAGAGATTTTACAGGCTTGAATGAGGTGAAGATCTAGGCATGTATGGAAGTGATGCTTTTGTCATGCTTAGAGTTTACAGAGTGATAATGACCCCTTGCAGAATAAGGCCATCTTACTTTTACATGGGCAATGTGGGCTAAGATAATCACTAAACTAAATACAATAAAACCAGATCTATGATTTATAATGTAATATTATAGAAAATTACAGTAAGTGGGACCAGTCTGTGACACCTGTATAAACTGTGTGTGACATTGATTTATGGGGCCATGCATAGTCTCAGGGATTTATTTATTACAGGGACAGTGCATATTAACCAACATTAAATGCAAATATGCCAGGGTTGGCCAGACGGTACCATATACAAAGTAAAATTACAGTTGTTAAAAGTTAAATTCATCACTCTAAATTCATACATTACACCCAAAGGCCCACACGCAACAAACAATCAGCAACAAAAAACAAAAGGCAAGATTCCAGCAGGGGGCAGTGGCAGATTAATGCAGACAGCTTTCATTGTTGCTGAGTCATTTTTTAACTGTACTGTAAATGAAGTGTATGTGTTGAGGTTTGTGATGGTGGTGAGGGTGGCATTCTAATCAAGAGCAGCTCGGGCAGAAAAGGGGATTGGATACCAGAAACATGTCATTAGATTATTAATGAAACATGCAAATACATTGTTTGACTCTTGTTAGTTTATTAGTGTTTATGCTAATATTTCATTCAGATTATTAGAGATTAGAGAACTCTGAGCACAGGAAACAACAAGCTTTACTACCAGTCACAGGCTTTGGTAACTGACTGATGCCTTTCATGTTAGCAGGTAAAAGCATTAATTACAGTACACACTGGAATATCAACATGAAAATAATATAAATGTGTTCTTTCCAAAGTGCTATAAAGTTGAAAAAGAAGAATCAGTGAGGGAGGAACAAACGTTATCATTGCATTATCTTTGTGGGACCCAAAATAGGGCTGTAAGCCTTTAGTCATTTTGTAGTCGATGGCGTCTAAGTTGACCAAAATGTATTAGTCAACAGTCGACTTATTATTTTATCAAGATGATAAAATATTTGTATGAACTGTAGCAGAAAGGCATGAGATGAGTTAACTGGAGACTTGGGAAGGAATTGTAAATTAATTGTACCAAAACAAATATGCAATTTACGAGTAATTTTCATGTTTTGTCAGTGCCCTTTGGATCAAATATATGATTGGATCATAAAGATAGTTTGGAGAGCTTTAGCTAATTCCAATGCCTCTTTTAGTCAACTAATCAATGCACAAAAAATGTCTTAAATCAACCAAAAATGCCAACTACAGCCCCAATGCAAAATCAAAAAATTGTATCAGAATCAGAATCAGAATCAGAAAGGGATTTTGTACAAAAGGCCCGGTAATTTCTGGGTTCGCCGAGAGCGAGGAGGACGTGGACCAGGAGGGATCGGAACAGGGAGGCGCGGCTTTGGGCCCTGGTACACTTCTCGAACAGCTGCAAAGGGTGTTGAAGGGAGAGCAGAGGCGAACCTGTTCCCAACGCAGATACAAGCCGGTGTCCCTTCATCCTCGACCTAAGCCGACTCGGAGTCCAGGGTCACGTTCTGGAGCTGGCCCATCATCAGCACGGCCTCAATCGTCTTCACCCTCGCTTCCGCAATCAGGGAGGACACCACAAGTCAAGGAAACCCCCCGACTGACAACGGCTCCAGAAACCTACAAGGGCCCTCGACCTGGCATCCCGACGCTCACATGTGGTGATCCCGTGGAGTTTGTCCATATGAAGATGGCACTAGAGGACCTGCTGCCCCCGGAGAGTCCGAAGACCTTCAAGTATCGGATCCTGTTGGATCATTTACAGTTGAAGGATGTGAAGAAGATAGCTGAGGCATACATCCACTCAGTCACCCCTTATAGCAGCACCATGAGAGCCCTGATCAAGAGACTGGGCCAGCCCCACCAGCTGGCCTTAGGAAGGATCAACGTGGTGATGGATACCCAGGAGGTTCAATGGGGGGACGCAGGCGCATTTGCAGGATTTGCCATTGAAGTTCAGTCACTCGTAGGCATCCTGAAGACCCTGGGCCCGGACGGTGTGGTCGAACTCCAATGCGGCTCTCACGTGGCTCGATTCCTGAGCAAGCTACCCGACGTGACCAGAGCCACGTTCCGCTGGCACGCGTTCAACCGCTCAGGGGAGATGCACACCCTCGACGACCTGGTGAATGGTTGGAGGAAGAAACCATGTGTTGGGACTATGTTAGACTGTCCTCGTCCGGGAGCACAAGATAGAAACCCGATACCAGAGCAAGGAGGCATCCCGTCTCCGTCCTTCATGGTGGTGAAGGTCCACCTTACTGTGCCTATGGCGACAACTGCTGCCAAGCGTAGCCACGAGCAGCTGGCGGCCTGGATCAAGACCAACAAGCGGTGCCGGCGCTGTGGCCGATCACATATATACAGTGCACCCAACGGAAATTCTGCAACCTGTGTCAGGGTCGCCACATGCAGGTCCTGCACCAGGTTAACACCAGGACCCCGGCGGCACCTGCCCCAGCTATAGTCCCGGCACAGTCAAGGCCGCCTTTTCTCTGAGTCACAGAGAGCGGCCGCGTCCTGTTGAAGACCTTGACAACTCATGCCATCTTAGACGATGTGTCAGAAAGGAGCATGCTGCTGCCCCCAGATCCGGGTGGTACCGGGCATGCTTCCCCAGGCCGTACGGAACTTCGGAAGGAGGCCTTCTGCGGAGTTTCCCGCAGAGCAGACCCAGCTACCCTGAGCTTCAGTGAGTATGACACCTGGTGGCATTTGTTGGCGGTTAATATCCCGCAGGGGCATGGGGCGGCTAACGGAGACAGACCCACATCCACCGATGACTACATCCAGGCACAGGTGCTCGTTCTGAGAAGCTTTCCGGAC
Source organism: Chaenogobius annularis (assembly GCA_015082035.1). Classification (NCBI taxonomy): domain Eukaryota; kingdom Metazoa; phylum Chordata; class Actinopteri; order Gobiiformes; family Gobiidae; genus Chaenogobius; species Chaenogobius annularis. Next base: position 804,750 of record BJKM01000037.1, read on the forward strand.
GAGTACCGCCTTCTCAGGTCCGGCGGATCTATCAGCCGCAGCAGTGAGGACATTCGATAAGGTGGGCGCCTTCGTCGTTCTGAAGCTCTTGCCTATTCCAATCTCCATCCGCTGGTCTTGGATCCAACACACCCTGTCACCCTCCTGCTCATCCGAGACCGCCCGCCGTCTGCTGCATCCAGGGCCCGAGAGGGTTTTTGCAGAGAGCAGACGTGCTTATTGGATCTTGAGAGGCCGAGAAGCAGTTTGACGTTTCCAAAGGACCTGCCCCCAGCGTAACAGATGGAGATCCCAACCTACTGTCCCCAAGACGGCACCCTACACGACGGTCGGAGCCCAACCCCAACCGGAAGAAGTCCTCCGCACTGCCCTAGTGGGGATGGGGGACATCGCAAACTCCAAACCACTAGAATCTATCCCCTCTGACGTCAGCGATCCTGATCCAGTGACTCCGAGCTACCTCTTGATGGCGGCCATCACTTCCCCAAGTGGGCTATCCTAAAGAAGAGTTACTGAGTTACCATGGGTGGAGGTATTCTCAGGTGCTTGCCGACCACTTCTGGGCCCGTTTCATCCAGCTGTTCCTCCCCGGCCTTCAGCCCGGGCAGAAGTGGCAGCCATCCTCCGCCGATACCATAGAGGGGTTTCACGGACGGGTTTCACGGACTGAGACGACCAACAGCCGTCTGGATAATTTGTTGTGTGGCAGCCTTTTGTTTGAAACAAATGTACTTCATACATTTGGAAGTGGCTGTACAAAAGGCCCCATCATTTCTGTATTCCCACGAGTTTGTAGTTAGCGGAGCATCCAGTAGGGGACGCTCCCGCTTTGCCATGATAATCGTGCTTTATGATGTAACCTGTATTCCTTTCCTTTACGCTTGTATGACCATTGTGCTTTACAATGTCACCTGCATTCCTTTCCATTATGTTTTGCATGACGTGCCTTGTGACATCCCTATGCTTTATGACATTGTGTGTGCTTTGAAGACCGAGCCCGCTCTTCTTATTGTTTTTATTATTACTCTTGTTATTGTCAGGGATCAGTGAACGTGTTAGCAACCTTTGTGTACCTGTTCGGTTCAATAAAGCTCCTGAACCCTTCTTTGCGTCTCCTCGTGGTTTCCATCGGTCCAGTTATCTGTCCGGGCCTCAAGTGGTGCTCTGGCCGGCACTCCAGAGCACTGACAGCAACAAACCTGAACCAGCACCTCACAGTCCAGAGAGTCCGCGGTTGTCTCCCCAACAGATTTATTGCCATTGTCAATGAACAATATTCAAAAACTAGGAACTTGCTTTGGCATTAAGATGCAACATATATAATGATAATAATAGTAGCAAACTATATCAAAAAGGACATGCATAATTTAGAATTTACAAATAAAATAAAATAGTTTGTCTGAATATATATACAATTAGTCAGAATAGTGCAAAAAAAAAAAAACTGTTTATTGCGCAAATCAACTATGTACTTATGAAAGCGTAATTATTTACATGATTTATCAGCAATTGACAAAAGTTGCACTCAATCCAACTTCTATAGATTATAATGTTATTCTGTTTGTAAGGGTTATTTCACAGTGGAGTCGATTGACACACTGCAATAGTTTGGTCCTCTGGCGTTTTATCAGTGATCTGCTGACCTGTGGAGATGCACACACAAATCTTCCACATCAGCCCAGTGCCACAGTCCAAAGATGAAGTGACCTCAAAATACTTCTGTGCTAAAGCTGCACAACTTCTGTCTTTTTTCACTCTAATTTTGAATTCATCCAGATTTTACTCAAATTGTATCAATAATATTGTACAAAACACTAGACTTGGTACTTTGAATAAATTATTGATCAAACTCACTAGGAGTTATCTTTTCATAAGTCCCCTTTCAAAAGTTTATGTTTATGTTACTCTGATGAAACATACTATGAAATAAGTTGGTAAACGAAATTAACGCTGCAATCTTCATGATGCATTTTAATGTTTGAATTAAGGGAAAAAAGTAAGTGCAATATTACTGTAAGTATTTTTGGTCGTAGACATTGGTTATTATTGCTGATTAAAAAAGCAATCAAGTATAAAGATGGGTTTGTTATTATTACGATTGAGTGTATGGTTTAAAAGCCAAAAGCTACCCCTCAGTGTGACATGTATGAGCCGGGACCAAAGCAGTCGGGGGCAAAGAGCGGATTAAAAAGTGAATGAATTGGGCCAGTGTACTGTGAGGAAACTATTTCCCCATGTGCTGTTCACAGGTTGTTCTCAGTGTTCATGTTTGTGAGTGCACTGTGAGCATCAGGCAACTATAGACACCCAAATACCAACACACCTGGACACTCGGGATATGTGGCACTTACAACCTTTAATCTTTAAACAATATTAACATTATCCTGCCTGCAAGTATGCAAGCTACGCTAGCCTTAGTTTTCTTAATTACAAGATTTGGACCAGTTACTTTCACAATGGCATACATGATTATAGACTAATTCTAATGCACAATGTGACATTAAATATTTAGAACGGTTAAAGAGTACATTTATTTTTTTAAAAGCCCTGGGTGTTTTGATGCAGTGGGTGTCACTTGTGGTGACTGACACAACACACATCATGGCTCAATACAGATCACTTAACTATTACGCTTTGGTGCAGGTCAAAGCCCAGACTTGTAGTAGTTACATTATTTTGGTCTCCTGTGGGAGGTAATGTGACTGTTCATGTTTTGAGAAGAATTCAATAGGTTACAATAAGACAAACTAGTATTTGTAAGAGAGAAGGTCTTATGTTTGACATGCAAACATAAACAAACATGCATTCTAATAGGCAGTTAACTTCCCAAACAAGAATTCAGAGGCTAATTGTGTTTAAAGAATGACCTAAAACGTTCACATCAAACCAGCTTATCAAACTCTGCTGCCAAAACTCACAAAACCAGATGAGGTGAGCTGAAAAGAGACACACCTTTTTTAGGTTATAACCAACAAATTATGGAATCCAGTCTGTAGGATTTCTGAGTTGCACCCAGGCTTGTTTTGTTTGTGTTTTGTCTTAACAGGACTCTCATGACAGCGAGTACTTTTGTTGGGTGTTCCCTGTACATATTAAGACAAATAAAGACAAACTACAAAAGATAGCATAAACAGAGAGCACTTTGGATGCAAATCGGATGACATAAAAGATAAAATGAGGTTAAATATTGTTATTTTTGTATGTAAGGTCCGTAACTAGATAGCTAAAGAGTCTAGAGGGGGAAGAGGAGGCTATTTCCAGAAGAAAAATAATAATAAAAGTTACTTATTATGAAAAAGTATTTAAAATGCAGCAAGCTAAACTTCTTAAAAGGGAGCCAATATTAACAACTCTTCTTTTGGAATTGTTACAACTTACTTTACTACTAGTAACTAGCTTCAGTGGTTTTATGGGGTCTTCCTTCACTAGTTACCAGCTTTTTCACTTCTCAAAGATGACCAAGGTAACAGTTTAGAGCAGAATTCCGTTTACCTTTTTGTCAATTGGGCCTGAGGGAAGTGAAGACTAATTTCTCATTCTCCTGAAGCAAAATGTTGGTCTTCACACCTGAAATGACAAAATTAGACAAGGGTGAGAAACAAATGCAGTAAGATTAAGGAATAAAGAAGAAATGTGACAAACTACAAAAAGCATGTGGACTCCTAGACCACGGTTTTTGGGACAAGGATCACCAGGGAAGACCCGCTGGCCAGATGGTCTTCCAAAATAATTAACAAAACTAACAGTGCTGGGTCCAGGGCAGAGGGTTGACAGTCAGAAGAGCAAGAGATTGGGAAGAAGAATGACATCAAATGACACAAAATGTTAGAAAAAATATATTTAATTAAATTTACAGTTTTAATGGCAGCATTCTGTTCAAAGTGCACATATTGAACACATAAGAGAAAGCACTGAAATAGCTGAACTAAAAAGCATTTCAGAACATGTTTGAAGAGGTCCAAACTACAGAGTTAGCAAGTTACATGCTTAAGATATTTAGTTGTTTTTGCAAGAAATGATTGTGATTTGTTACGACCACTGTTGTGAATTTTCGATACAATTCTGACAACTCTTGTAACCCTACAACAAGATCATAGCCAGTTTAATAACAACTAAATGTGCATACAAAACTATTAAGCCCTAGTTTTAATCGATATATTTTAAACCTGTTGCAACATTGGATGGATCTAAAAGTTGCAAGTGCAAAATATCTGACAATACTCGTTTTAAACACATATTGACATCCTCAGTCACTCAATAAAGCTGTTGTGCGTAAAATCTTCAGTTTTTTCTACTCATTATCTTAACCTTGAATTATTTGCCTGCTTTCTGACATTTAGCACCCTGAGCATTTGGAGAACTGATCTACAAGCTCGACTAGTTGGACCCAGATGTCACACCATTCTGATTCATCCACGCCTGCTCCAGCCAGGACTTGTGCACCCTCCTGCCGGTTGCACATTGCTTTAAGCACAGCTGTGTGACAGTTGACAGAATTTAACCTTCATTTGCTAAAGTTAAGATGTTTTACCAGATGGGTTAATGAATGCAGCCTTTACCATGTACCTGTTAAAATGTGCTTGTCTGAGTTGTTGAGTTCCTACAGAAAGCTGGCTTTTGATTGAGAGTTTAGGTGTTAAGTGGGTCAGACCAAGATCAATGAAGCATATATGCAGATATTTTTGTGTAACAAAACCAAATGTAACTAACCATTGTTTGTCAAGTGCAGATTCATGACACCCAATCACATTACTATTACAAATACAAACGATTACAACTGTTTATACATTCTCTAGTATCTGGGACTGCAATACAACATTGAGTATTTACAAAAAAAATAAAACGGCTTGATAGAAAAAGCTGTTGTAACTGTAACAGATCTTCGAGACAAAGTGAAGTAATTGATACTGATAGTACAGCTTTTGAACCGGGAGAATAAAATGCAAACAAATTAAACATATACATAGAATAAGACATGGGCCGTGACATTGTTAAGTGAACTTGATTTAAGAGCAAATCTTCATAGAAATATCAATCTACAACTGAAAAGTAGCTTCAGTGGGTCTAAACGTCAAATGGATTTTTTACAACTCCGTTACCAGTAGCCTAACAGTCCAAAACTCAGAACAAGTCACATTTTAGAGTTCTTGGGAGATTATATTGTAAGTGCTGAGAGCTTTTGGCTTAGACAAAGTAGCCTATAGGCCTACGCACAAAACTGCTAAAGGTACCCTTACCGTGTATCACTGAGTTGTTATCTCCACTTGACAGGCCTGTTGCATTCTACCCATCAGTCAAATGTATCCTGGCTGAGGGAAAAAAATTTAGGTAACGCTTACAATGCTAATAAAAATGCTCCAAATAACCCTGATATTCGCCACTTATGAAGGGCAAAACACATCAATAAGACACAGGAAAAACACTCAGGTGATAAATGTATACGAATAAAGCAAAAGTTTCAACTTGCCAAAAGCAACATACCTTCAGTTTCACGCCAGTTTAATTAACTGGTTCAATTAAAAACAAACTTGTGCGTCATGAAGAGACCCGTGAAAAGACTGGAAGATGTGCAGAACGAATTTATGGCACGGAAAAAGAGCTGCGGCGCTTTGTAGTAGGGATGAAAGACCCATAATAACTTGCCTCCGTTGGCGAGTCCTGGTGCGCTCCCCGGTCGCGCCTCTCAAAGCGTCACCATCGCAGACTGCATTGAGGAGGCGCTCGGAGCTGCCACAGCATTGAGGGGACACGTGACCTGCCCGAATGAGCTGCTGCTGCTGCTGAACTTCAGCTGGGGACCCGGGGGGAAACAAGGGAGTAAAAACCTCTGCAGTTTGAGCGTTATACTCAAGTCTGGACATGGAGGAGGGAGGCGCCCAAAACAAGCTGCAATGCTGCGCTCGGACATGAGACGCCGCAGAGGAGAGGGTACTCGGTTGTACGGTTGTTGAGGCCATTCAAATGTACCATGCACATGATGACAGACACTTAGGACCCGAGAGTGGATACGCCCATGCGCTATCTTTACACTGTGTCACTCTCAGACGCGATGTAAAGGCTATCATAGTTGACAGCAAAGGTCCGTCCCAACGCAAACACCAAAACACCGATGTATTGACAACTCCAACAATCTGCATACTGTAGAAATCAGCAACTACAGAGTTACAAAGCATCTCATTTCAGATTTTATTTAACACACTCACAGGTTAAGAATCACTATAAACGTATATAAAATAAAACATAGAATTTCAGGTGTTAAAGAGGCATAAATCATGAATCTGTTGAGACTTGATCAATACACAAGCTTGGTGGAACAATGTGGGATGATAGGATCTATTTTATTTACACTTTACAGAGCACAGCACACACATTTTTATTTGTCAACTGCACTTCTGACACGTCTGACATGTGTATAAAACTGTTTCTTGACTGTTTTCATGATGCGATCTTATGTACTGCCACTGTGATGGTTCCATGACTCCTAATCAGGATGTTTCTGAAAAATAAAACAGAGATAATGTAACAAACAAAGGGTAGTGTAAACTGGAATAGTCCTGTTAGACACATGGTTTGGATCATGAAGCATTTGGCAAGTGTTAGTTAGGGAATAGATTTTTTTAAGATGCGGAAGATGCATTTCTAACTGCTAAAGTGAACGGCACAGTAATATCCAAGGGCACCATTTACAATATGCTGTTCCACTATATTAATTATTGTTCAAGGTAAAGCAAAAGCAATACCTTTTGCACCAGTTAAGAGAGGCAAGAAACGTCCAGTAGGTGGCAGCATGGTTGCAGTAATCATTTACAGCAGGGGTGTACAAACGTTTTTCAGAGGGCCTCATTTTGAAACATACACGGAGTAGAGGGCCACAGACTACATGAGAATGAAGTGAATCATTTCAAATTTTGCCTTTGGACATCATTTGGAGCCAACACACCTTTAATGAGTCTTGGAACATAAATATTAGGCCTGTATAACATCAAAATGTTTGTTACTTGAATTTTACAAAATGTTTCCAATTTTACAGTTAAAAGTACTACTTTTGGTTGTTTGGGCCAATTTAGCAAGAAGCCTGGGCAGCATTTTGCCCTTGGGCCATAGATTGGACACCCCAGGTCTACTTATTCAGCAATGAACATCAGATCATATGAAAGCACCAAAAGTGTTATAAATATTGTAATGAAACCATTGTGTCTTACCCGGACTCAGACTCCAGACACACTGTGGGCGTGTCTGTGGGGTCTCGGGCCAGTGCTGAAGCCTGTTTGGCCAACACTGACACCACACCTCCATGCTCATCAGACAGTGAACCCCGGCCTGTGGATGAGTGCAAAAATAAGCATTTGCCAATTGTAGTAAATAGCGCTGGGACAATATATTGTTTATCAATATATAACAATACTGTTTTGTTGTGATATGCATACTGTATCGTAAACCATGTATCACAATACAATAGCAGCAGTGCTTTTAAAATCAATAGTGGAGAGGGCAGCATTGTATATCTAAGTACTTGATTTGACAAACACTTTCACATAATACAATATTTCTAAAATACCAACTTTGGTGGCAATTGTAGTGTTACTATAGACAACTGTTGCATATGTTGAGTGTTTTCTTTAAATATACCTTCCATTGCAGTTTATTGTGTTACACCCTAAGCAACCTCATATCTGAGGGTAGTTTTTTTCCTGTTACACAGTCATTTTACATTTGTCCGATACTTAGCCTCAATTAATACATTCAAAAGCACATTTAGCATTTTTCTGAAAAAATATAGTCTGATTATTGTTATCAGGATCAAGATATTCCTTTTTGTAAATATTGTGCACTCCTAGGACAGTAGCGAAACAATTTAAAACTAAATATAATATATTTTGACTGAAAATGTGCTCAAAATATTGCATATATATTATCTGAAACCAGACTGTAGCATGAAACCTGGGAATTCTGGAGTTATCGTAAAAGACTACATTTCCAAACAAATACATTCTTGGAAAATACTTTAGGAGAATGAATTTGTTTACAAAAAAAAAAAAGCTGTTAAAATAAATGTATATTGCACAAGGACTGAGGACTGAGTGGGCGTCCTCAATTACAAATGAACACTAGCAGTAAATTAAACGCAACCTGTCTGAACAGATTAAAAGGATGTCGCATGCATACATCACAGGATATGAATGAATAAAAGCTTACACCCGAGATTATGGCCTTGTTGGTCCGTACAGAGCACCCCGACAACAGAAGGGTTCTTCATCCTGCAAAGACGTGGAACAGATTTAGTGAATTTAATGTCCCAAAACAGTCTGCACAAGCACTGTTAAAGTTTTGTGTCAACTCACGTATCATCCAGATGCTGCTCGAGTGTCCACTCCATGATTAACTTAAAAGAAAAATTAACTTTGTTTTGTAAAAGTGAATCGTTTTGATCAGCTTCCGCCTTACTTCCGGTTAGAGTCAGCTGACTGTCATGTGATCTACGGCGTCCTCGAGAGATAGAAGGGAAAAATGCGAAAAGAATTTAGGAGCTGTTTGGTCACACGTGTGTACGCAAGTAAAAGTAAACGTAAAAGTATCACGTATAAAAAATTACTTTGAAGTGGCCTCAGTATTGAAGTAGATGCTTCAAATCAAACAATTATTAAGGGTGAAATAAAAGCAATTCATTTCTCAATGTTTATAGACTTTTTATATGTATATTTTTGTTTGCTAGCCAAGGCTTGATCTCAAAACTATTAGCCAGGAAGCTAAAAATAAGTCTCAAACCTTATGAGAAGTACTTTCTACATTTCAGTCCTTTCCAAAAAATATAGAATAGAAAGTACAGATAATTGCTTTCAAATGTAGCGACGTAGCGTATTTTTAGCTCCACCAAAAGTTATGTTTTACTTACTTTTCCACATATTTTTGATTTGCTATGAATAGAAATAAGTTTAACTTTTATAGAATAGAATAGACTTGATTTGATACGCTTTTTTTTTTAGCAACAAGTTTTACCATATTAAATACTGCTGTAATGCGCCCTCAAGTGGCTGCTAACGTTAACTGTCCGTCCAAACAGATTCAAAAAAATATATATATATTTAATAACGAGGAGTAAAATCAGTGATAAGAATAGTTTTATACTATGTATGTTTTATTTTGTCATCTTACAGACAATAATCAATATAAAGATAATGTATAAATGTTTATTCTGTAACATTTTGATTTATTGGTCACTAGCTAAGCCAGCAACCTTACTTGGGAAAACAAACCAGGCTTCATTGATTATACCATACCAACTTGTCAATATCTGAGCTCTCAGATCTCAAAAGCTAAGCCCCTGGCTCCAATCCTGCATTTACAGCAGGTGTAGCCATATCTTCATTAGCATGCACAGTCCTGATCAAATAAACAATAATAATCATAATCTAGTGTTAAAATGACAAAAATAAATGAAAGTAAACTCTCTGGCTTTGCAGTGGCCATCTTGAGACGACATCCGTTACTGATGCTCAGGTTGCTCCCGACAACCCGCTTTGCGGTTACTATTATTTATATGGCTGTTTACAAGCAGCGTACAGCTGATTCACGATCACAGAACACAACACTAGAGGCCATCGTGGGTACAAAGTGATGTGACACACTTGTGACACACTACTGCCATCTTGAGGACGAAAGCAGCATGCCGCGCTGTGGGCTGTGCCACAGAAAGTCTCAAAACAAAGGATTCTTCTTCTGTAACATCCCCAAAGAAGTAGTGAGAGAGTAGCCAGACAGAATATCTTTGAAGGTTCAAACGTGGCCTCTGTTTATTGCGAGGAAAAGAAGAGTCAAGTAAAGTGCGGGAAACCCCCTTATATACACAGGTACACAGGGCAAAAGACGTGCGCAGTACAGTCCGTCAATATAGTCTGTTACAGTTGCCCCCTCATCTAAAAGAAATGTCTACATCAATTAATTACATTCAAATTGACTTTCTCTGTCGTGTAACTCGTATCTGATTGGTTGATATGTGCTTGTATACAAGTCTCCTCCATGCCTAGCACCAAGTACATCTCGGACATGTTGTGCCATATGAACATCTCGGAGGCCCTCAGGGACGCCTCTTGCTGGTGCCCAGACTCAGGACTAAACATGGGGAACCTGCGTTTCAGTTTTATGCAGCTAAAATTGTATAAGTCTTCCTGAAGATGTGAGACAGCGTCTACTCTGACAATGATCAAATCTAGCCTAAAAATTGTTTTGTTTAGCTGTGCATATGACTGAAATAATTTCTTTGCACTATTCTCTTTTATGTCTTAAACTGTTTTGTGATTTCTGCATGTCTTTGTGATTTAATGCATTTGGGTCTCCTGTTTTGAAGCACTTTGAATTGCTCTTGTGTACAAATTGTGCTCTACAAATAAACTTCCCTGCCTTGCCTAACAGGTCCTTAGGCTCATGTGGCCTCATGTTTATATCAACACGAAAAACTGTCAGAAAAAAACATGTACTGACTTTTACTTAATAATGGACCAGCAGTGCCCCAGTAAAGCACGCGCCTAAAAGTTAAATTACTTCTGTGGATATCTACATCTAAATGCAGATCGAATTAGTCATTTTCCTGACCACAGTTTCTGCGTGAACATGAACTTGTTCAAATGGATTTCTTCTTCCTCAGGGGTTCGTTTTTTCAACAATTTTGGTAAGATATTAACATGCAAAGTGAAATGGGTAGGAAAACATAGGCCTTTATAATACTCCAACCAAACCAACCAACTAAATTGATGAAATATTAAAAGCCTACAACTTTACACATTACATTTGTTTAGTGTTGAGTAGGCCTATTTATTGTGTGTGTTGATAAAAGTGAAAAGAACACTACTTCACATCCTCGTACATAATTCACATGTCACTTTCTGATTTAATTATTTAGCGCTGCATAAATACAAAATTAGATTAGAGGAGCTATTTTCTGCTGTGAATATACAGTTAATGATCCAGTACCAGAGCACACAAGGTCACATTAAAGGTTCCATCTAATCTGTCAGTACTTCCTCTACCAGTTTGTAATCATAAAGTTAGATTTTCTACATATCAACTTACTTTTTCTAATCAGGTAGTTTTACTTAATCTTAGTCTTATGCCTGCTTTGTTCAATGTAGTTAGTCGCAGGAAGATGAAGTGGAGAGCAGGAGTTCACATTTTTAAATAGAAAAAATACCATTATGATGTCTTATTTTGGGACAATATTGACAGCATTGTGCAAGTGCTGACAGTAATGCTTCATCATAATATTTAAATCATTTATCAGCTGGTATTTAGGCAGAGCGTTGACATATTTTACGTAGAATTTAGCAAAAACTATTGGTATAGACTTTTGTGGATGCTTTTAATTAATGTCAAAGTTGTGTACAGGCTTCTTTTCCTGTTGGATGGTCCTGAAGTAGTTGCTGAGGGGGCAGATTTGGAGGGGTGTAATTATGGGCCAAGGCGTCACAGAGATCCATCACCGGCACACCAGTGTACAACCCTCGAGGTACTGCACTCTCTCCTCTCTCTCTCATATTTCTCCCTCAAATATTAAATCAGAGCCTTGCTGTGGGTGCTGACAGACCCCTCCTTGTCAGTTTCCCGGCATGCATGTAGGCAAACGCCCCAGCTGCACGAGCACATAAACCGCCCAATGTTTCTCTAAAGGATGTGCCCCATTCAAACGGATGACTAAATCCTGTTCAAGAGGAAACCTGGCATATATAATGTGGCAAAATTTACTGCAGATGGCTTTTGAAAATGACAACAAATATAAAAGAAGTGCAGCCAGATGTAGTCATCGCACTAGCTCTGTCCATGTTCAGCACTCTAGCCATATTTAATTTTTATTGAGCTGAACAACAAAGTTTAAACTTTCCAATGACGTACTGTGCATCACTGTATTTCATTATATAAACAAATTATGTGGGTCAGGACAGCTTGATTCCTCTTTTTGTAAAATAAATGCTAATTGTTATGTTTTGCCATGTCATTTAGAGCGTGCAACTGTACAAATCTGGTACCATGTGTTCCAGTAACATTAATATCAAATAAATAATAATAAATAAATCTGTCCTGTTAACAACATAGAGCTGTCCACCTCCACATCACGGTCACTTTTGCCTCAATGTTATGCAGAAATATGTCTCTGTATTGTGGAGGCCTTTTATTGAGACAATTTAATGTAGCCTAATAAATAAAGTTTATAAAGATTTGCCAAATTAAAAATAAGTGGGTGCTGTTTTAAGGGATGCTTTTTATTTCTCTATGGGAAAAAAATGCATTTTGAGAAAACAGGCTTTGAAATGACAATGTCCTATACAACTCTATGCATGCAAGTTGATTAAATGAAATAAAAGAACAATAATAAAAAATCTTTAGGTGTAGATTGGACAATGTTGTTTACATTTGAAAGATTATACATGTTGAGAGAGCAAACTGATAAACAAACCAAGTTTTGCCTGTAGTGTCTCAACTTAAATTGTTAATGATTTCACACTCTTCAATCAATCTTCAACAACAACAACAACAACAACAACAACAACAACAACAACAACAACAACAATAACGTTCCACCCGTGGGATGTTGGAATTTTACTATATATACAAAATGTTCTAATAAAGGGGAAATCTCAAGCTGCTTGATATGTTGTACTTAAAAATAAAGCCGTCACATACTTATATCCAGTCAAATCAATAATTCTGGGAAGAATCAGAGTCAGTTTGTTCTCCAAACTCACAAATAATAAATTACCCTTAATAGGACTTTTATATGGATTCTGCATGGACATTTTTGTGCTATTACAAGTCTTTTATAGAATTTACCTTCAGATTAAAAAAAATAATTGTGTAAAGGGATTTTGTTGGGTTTTGACAACAGCTATACTCTATATGTTTAACAAAGAAAACCTAGGCGGAATTTAAAATCTGATTTTCCTCGGTGCAGAGCTTTTTTCTACTTGTAATTAGAGTAAACAAGACATCATTGAATACAAAACTACAGAATATCAGCTTCACAAAGGCTCCAGACAATTGTTAGTACTCCAAAGGGTTCAGGAACAGCTTCAGTGTAAATTAGGGCTCATTTTAGTCAGGCGTTTTAGGGAAAATAGGCCCCAGGTTTAAGGGGTTAAAGTGTTCCGAGGCTGATGTGCTGTACCGATAATCTTGTTTGGACACTTAGAAATGTGTTAACAGTGTCATTTAAACGGTCAAACTGTGACAAATGTTGTTTAATATATTTTTATGTGCATCACAATTTCAATACGTGATTAAATTAGAATATGTTAATTTTATTAAACCTATTAAAAAGTACCATTTGTCTTGTCCTAACTAAACAGACTGATGCAAGTTTGTGACGACTGAGTTCCTGCAGCCGTCATCATGTGAAGATGAGGGAGCTTACATTGAGTCTTCAGGAGATGGAGAGGGGCGTGGGAAGACAGGGCAGTGAGGTGTGTGTGTGTGTGTGTGTGTGTGCGGGGGGGGTCGAGGTGGATAAAAACAGGGGAGGGGTGCGTGGCTGCCCCTTTAGAAGGAGTTTTGGAGAGGCGCATGACAGGATCCGATCAGAGCTGTACCAGTCGAGTTCTCCTCCTGTTGCTACGATGGGCTTCAGGGCCATGCTGCTGTCCGTGCTCCTGCTGTCGCTCCACTGGACCAGAGCGGCTGTCATCACAGGGGTGAGTCCAGAACCTCCAGCTTTACATGCATGAATATGTGCACTGTAAAGTAGAAGAGTAATTCATAGCAGTCTTTCTTAAGGCGCAGAAAAATAGAAACAGCTCAAACAAAACCAGTAGTTCAAGAGAATAACAATATGAAAAAGTGATCATTAAAACTGAGGAAATTACACTGTTACCCGATCAGTTTTTAAATGTGACAGTATCACGACAAACTGGAGACCAATTGTGGTTGGGATTCTTTAATAATAGTTACAGTACTGTACTGCAATACTTAACTTGTGGATTTGCATACAGACAAAATGCAATAAATTATTAATAATCAGGGTGTTGAATATTGCATTTTCTAAAACAACATTTTTTGAAATGCAGTCAAACAAATAAAAATATGTATGTATTTGATTGTAACTTCAATAATTGAAGGCTAGTCATGATCAATTATATATAACAGCTCTATTAAATAAGTGTTTTTGCCTCCCATAGATGTTATCATCAATAGCTGTATTGATATAAAATCCACAAATGTTATCCTTGTAATATGTTGATTGACGTAATAACATCATCATTTGCAAGCATTGGTAAATGATTTGAATAGTTCAGGTTCAGCGGCTCAATATAACTGCTGATTATTTCTAATTGAATAAAAAATGACAGATGACGGAGTCCACATCCTCCTCCACTTCAGGGACTCTAGAGGGAATTATGCCATGGCTCTGACTGATCATCATTACTAATCAGATTATAGAAATGATAGGCAGAGGATTGCAAGTGTATGTTCATAAGTGCTATTATTTCATTATGTTTAAATGATGTGTTTCAGGCTTGTGAACGGGACCTCCAGTGTGGGCTGGGTCTGTGCTGTGCTGTGAGTCTGTGGTTGAGGGGGCTCAGGATGTGTGTCCCGAGAGGAGTGGAGGGCGATGAGTGCCATCCTTTCAGCCACAAGGTAAAGACAACTATCTGAGTTCTGTTCAGTTTGAGTCTCAGTGTACTTGCTACATGGACTCAACATTATTTTCTAAATGTTAGGAATCACACCCCCCATCCATGAACGAGGGCACTGTTTGTTTGGTTTTTAGTCCAATATTACATCAATTGACTTTTTAGAGAGAGATAAACAAATCCACCTTGCGATAAATTTGTCCGTGAGGCTTGTATTCCAACTGTTCATTATCTTTTATTATTATTAGGTAAGTGCAACAATTTAATTTGATTGTCACCCCTCTAGTCCACAACACGCATGTGTTAATTGGTCAAATTTGCGCCCTCCATAAGACGGTTTGTGCCATTCCACATCTCTGTGAGCATTGCTTCCAGTACAAATGGCTCTCTAGGAGACTTGTTGGGGTTGGCAAAAGGGGAAAAGCTGAATGAGAATGTATTCTTATGAATACACAGTATATGTTAATTAGAAATGCAGCTCACTGAAATAACATGCATCTTTTTGTTTACACTCCTCTAGCCCACGTCCTGCTGGCAGGGTTCCACTAAAGCTTTGGCAAATTTGCTGATAACTGCAGAGGCGATCGATCGTCTTGGGGCAATCAGGGCTATAAATCAGGACTAACAACACATCCGTCTTTTAAATGTGCCATTTCAAGCGCTGTTTTGTTATAGCTGCCCCTCGGCCTGTCAGTGCACTTGATGAACAGGCTTAAGATGCCAGATTATACCTCTGTATTTCAGATGCCCTATCACGGGAAACGACTGCACCACACCTGCCCCTGCCTCCCTCACCTGGTCTGCACAAGATACGCCGACAACAAATACAAATGTACCGAGGACTTCAAAAATCTAGACTTTTGATTCAAGAAAAGCCCTATGGAGTCTCACCATCTCCACTGACGCCTCTATGCACTAAAGTCTACTGTATCAATGACTGAGCAAAAGTGCCACATTCAGACTAGACACTTTATTTTTGGTGTAAAATAAACCATGTATGCATTTGTTTTCCCAATATTTAATTTATTGAGAGAAGTGTATAAATCATATTACAATAAAACATGAATAACACTGTGTTACGAGTTGACAGTCTTTCTGTGTTTAGTTAAACCTTGATTAGAAAGGGTACCTTCATAGAAATAAAGTTTTGAAAACATTTACCTGAACCAAAGTCCACAAACAGTATCAGCATAATCAGCATAATCAGCATTGCTATGTGTGATTAAACTCAACAAGTTGTAATTGCAGATTACAATTTATTTTCTTGCAAATTTCTTAAGAAATTCCATGCTACACATAAACAAGCACTGCAACAGACTTATTTATAAGAAAAATCAGCAATTGTCATTATTAAAAGGCATAGGTAATTTGACTAAGTAATAACAGTGTATTTCATGCAGTGTACATCTAATTCGTTATTATACTCGGTAAAGCCTCCAGCACTAACCAGACTGTGCTGGGCGCTTGCTGTATTTTAAAAAGAATATTGTAAAAACATACCCTGTGCACTGCCATGAATATAACTTAGCTTATTCTTCTTGCTGTTTTGGCTAACTTGACACATGTGCTCTGACGGATGAGCCTGGGACATTTTAGGGAAAAAACGTTGCCCAATAGGCTTTTATCTGATATACTGTATATACCAATAGATGAAAACATCTTCCACACAACTACATTTGTGAATAAACTATTAAAAAAACCCACTCTATATTCTTTGTACACGTGTTTGTTGTGCGTTCCTCTCAAGTTCATATTTTGTTCACAGAACTTTTTAACTGGCCAAAAGTTGAGTCAATGCCTAAACACCATTCATTACAACTATATTACTGTTTTTTTTCAGTGGATGAAAGATGATATTTTGAGAGAATTTAGCTCAGTTTAGCTCAGCAAGAAAATGTAAGGGGTTTCTCAATTCCCCCCAAAGCAGCCATGTTGACTAAACATGTGGCACTATTATATTCTGCTCCTTTATGCCAAATTAGCTCGATATTTCAGTGGGGATGTCATTCTATGACCATTTTATACTCCTGATGTAAGATATTTGTCAAAAAAATTCTATTAAAAACTTTACTACACGCTTGTGTAGTGTAATAAGATAGGCCTGAGTAAGTGATGCCATTACAAACAGTGAAGAGTGTGATAGTATTCGTATATAAGATAATCAAATATTTGTTAAAACAGCTAAGTATATGTGGAAATAAATATATCAACAATAGTTTCACAAGTAAATACAATTTAACTTGAAAAAGATGTGTCAATTGTTGAAAATAGTTTTTGTGCCTCCCCCCAGAGCAGTAGAGACACAGAGAAAAGCAGACATGCCCAAACAACAATGGAGGTTTTCATGGCCAGTGTTCAGCCAGCTCAAAATGTCACTACTAAACAGTTAAGTTTGATTTTAAACATGGTCAAAGACAATTGTTGGTAGAGCCAAGAAAAGGAACTGTAACTAAAAGACTGGACATTTTATTTTGTTTTGTTTTATTTCATCATGCCTCATTTTACTGTAAATGTAAGTGACTTGGATTAAAGAAGTAGGCTATCAATTATGTGTTTGCACATTAGCCTCCATACAAGAGGCGTTTTAGTTAAATTAGATTTATTTTGTATAGTGAAATAATACTTCTGTGTCGTGCCATGTAGGTTATTTCCCCAATTCTAAGATAACTTCGGTGCTTAAGCTTTGAATAAGGGTCACGGATGAGAAGCGAGTCTGCCCGTGAGGAGAGTGAAGTCTGGGCATCTCTCATTAGACTCTGGATACTGAGGCAGAACATTTATGGACTGATTAAGTAAGTGCTCTGTCATTTTTCTATGTCCATCAAGTCACTGATTTGATACATTGTATTGTCCTTGACAGTGATATTGCAATACAAGTATGTATTACTATATTACTGTAAAAAACGAACAAACAAAAAAACTGATAAAACCACAAGAAAAATGCTGAAACATATTACAGATGAATTTGGCCCAACACAAAATGTTTGTGGCCCAACAAGAATAACTAATCCTAGCAGGACACAAGTTGACCTAAATTTCTCCAACAGGCCAGAAAAAATTACTAAATCATTTAATATGTTCACTAAAATCCACTGGAAACCACTGGAATTCCACCAAATAAATAGCAATACTTTGTAAAAGCAGGTCAACAAATAAAATGGGACAACATACTGAAAGTATGAAGAGGATAGTCGTACATTTCAAAAAACCCTACAAAAAATGTAGAACTTTACTCAGAAAATCAGGCTCAAACAACATAAAAACACTGCTCCCTGGATAAATCCAGATATAATAACATTTATGAAGGAGCATGACCAGGCTCTTAAAAAAGCACTGAAAACAAAAGCCACTCATGATAGAGGTCATTTTGTAATGATAAGAATACTAAGGAAAGCAAAAGCAAATGTTTTTCTCCACATAGTCAACAAAGCAAATGGGAACTCATAAACTATATGGGATCAACTAAAGAAAATGACAGGAAGCGCAGAAAATATAATAAAAACCTGGAAATCAAAATAAATGACAGACTAACACACAACCCTCCCACTGAAGCTGAAGCCATCAACAACTATTTCATTGATTCTGTGGCACCACCTGAAACAACAAATATTCTCCCAATGGACTCTGAAACACCAGTTTTTAGCCCAACGCCCATTATTGAAACAGACACATCACATTAATACTCAGTACCAGGTGCAAAGATGACTTTGGCATGGATGCAGTTATGCTCAAGGACATTTGTGCATCCATCACACGGCCCATCACCAAACTCATCAATCTGTCCCTCTCCCAAAGTACATTTCCCAGTCTGTGGAAATCTTCAGTGGGCATTCTAATATTCAAGAGCGGAGACCTTTAGTCCATGGGCAACTACAGGCCCATCAGTTTACTGCCCACTGTATCCAAAATTGCCCCAAAAAATTTTGAAAAACGAATCATTACCCATATAAATACCACACCCCAGGGTTAGTGCCGTGTATCTGGACCTAAAACAGGATTTCAACACTGCAAATCACTAGGTCTTGCTGTCTAAACTGTACACATTTAACTCTTGGATTAGAAGAATAGATTCAAAACGGTCATTCAAATGACACGTCAATAGAATCTGTAACAAAATCAAAATCTTGGGTGCAAACTGTCAAAATCCTGGACAAAAAACCAAACCACACTCACCATTGCCCCATACTACACAAACACAGTCTACTCATCTTTGAAAACATGGTCAAATACTCAAATCTCTGTACAAAGTCATTCATGGTCTGTCATCTCCACCACTCAGTTTTTTAACATCAGAACCAGCAGCCACAGCAGAAGCAGAGGAGCAGCCAGAAGGGACTACATACAGTCAAACTGCTTTTTCTGTCCGTGCTGCCTCTGACTGGAACCTTACACCCACAAATATCAGAAATGCAAACTCATAACTCACACCTTCAAAATAGAGTTAAAACAATGATTCATTGCAAACCAGATCAGTCAACACTAAATACACCTGCTCTCTCTGCTGCTCCCTGCAGGCGTCTGTTTTAGTTAGTTTTCTATATGGCTCTCTTATGTGACTGTTGCTCTGTAACTGGATGATTGTTGTCTGTGTCTTATAATGCAAATAGTGTATATATTTCTAATTTCTATGTAAAAATCTCTGCTTTATTGTTTTTTTATTTCCCTGTTTTAGGCTAGGCAATAGCTGTCATGGGACTACAGATGAAAAATAGCCTTTTGGCTAATTCTGGCATATTTACAGAAATGTTTATTAATATGCACTGTCCGTGAAATAAAGAAATAAAAAATCATAATACAATGTTAACTTTGTTAACTAAGCCTTATCTGACAATATCCATTTTTCAGATATGCCACAGCCCTTATAGAGGTGTGCCTTTGATTGTAAACTCCTGATCGCCTGAACACATTCCTGGTGAGTAAGTTAACACTCAGATTACAGCCTAGACAGTGTTTATTTTTACTTGGATGTCTCTGGAAGTTTTCACTCATTTTCAGTCACAAATGTTGCCAGGAGACTCTGTAAATATATGTCCTACTTTCAAGTATATATGTATATTTATAGTAGGTCAGAGGCAATGTTCTCTTATATTTGTCAATGGCACTGAACATTTGCTTTATCAGTGCAGGCTCTGTTTGTGGGGTAAACCTTATTAGCCCAATATTGCAAATAGTCATAATCATTATAATGCAGATTTATGAGCAGAGCCGTCGTAAGAAAGAGTTTACTGTGGTTTTCTAACTGAAGATGACTTGGATTTGTAGTCACACTTTTCTTGAGTAAATTATCCTGACCGTCAGTTTCTTTTCCAGAACACAGCGAGAACAACACCAAGTCACAGAGGATGAAGATGCCGACCATCACCAGGGAAGAGGCTGATGTCACCATTCAGCCCACAGGTTCTTTTCTGTAATTCTTGGAATGGACAATGTAACTTCCTTTACTCTCTTGTTCAATTTACAACCTCAACGCACAAACAGAAAAAATGCTTTTGGAAACATGAAAAATATCTATTATGAGTATTAATACCGTGCTAATAATATGTAAATGAAAGCTTATTATTGTATTATTATAGAGCAAATGTGCATTGATAATTTTGGATTAGTCAATGTAGTCAACAAACATGATTTATTGCAGCAAATAATGTAAGAACAGTTAAGAGCATATGGCAAAACTTTAGCGCAAGTTTAGAATCACCACCTTCCGCTTCCTGGGCACCACCATCACCCAGAACCTCAAGTGGGAGCCCACCATCAGCTCCCTCATCAAGAAGGCTCAGGAGAGGATGTACGTCCTGCGACAGCTGAGGAAAGCCAAGCTGCCAGTGCAGATGATGGTGCAGTTCTACACGGCCATCATTGAGTCCATCCTCACCTCCTCCATCACCGTGTGGTACGCTGGAGCCACAGCCAAGGACAAACAGAGACTACAGCGCATCGTGCGTTCTGCTGAGAAGGTGATCGGCTGCAGGCTTCCATCTCTGCAGGACCTGTACGTCTCCAGGGCTCTGGGACGACAGGTCGGATCACAGCTGACCCTTCTCACCCTGGACATGGTCTGTTTGAACCACTCTCCTCAGGCAGGAGGCTACGGTCCATCGGACCAGAACCTCCCGCCACAAGAACAGTTTCTTTCCTCTGCCGTTGGACTCATGAACACTTCTAAACACCTGCCACTTTAACTACAATTTAATCAATCACTCACTTTCTGCACTACAACTGTAAATTAAACATTAAATTCTTGTGTACATAGTTAGTCTATTTTTATATATACTATAGTACATTTTATTTTTTTGCTAATGCATGCCCTTTTGATTTCATATACGTATGTTCATATATTTATTGATCAGTGTTTTATGTTGCACCTTAACGCCGAGACAAGTTCCTATGTTTGTGAATTTTGTTCATTGACAATGGCAATAAACCTTTTCTGATTCTGATTCTGATAGTAAGTGTTCTCTTGAGCCATTTTGTGTCTTTTAAATATGGAATTACAGATTTAATAAATGGGCTTTTAATGCTCTGCTTCTGTTTTCAGCAATGTTGTATGAAGTTGATAACTCCATTTGTTCTTAAAGATTAACATTTTATAATGGACTCAGCTTAAAAAAGCTCTTGACTCAACTCGTTACTCTTTTTATTTGACAAAACATGTGAATATAATTTCACACAAAAATGGTGTGTCTAATTCTAACAAACACCTTATTTCAAGTTTAATGGAGTCATTAATATAAATTTAATTGACTCAAATTTACGATTTGCCTCTGCATATATATCCTAAAAGTTGAAGTTGAGTAAACTCAAAAAGGCTTTGTGGCCACTTGCCTTACTTTTTAAAGTTCAGTCGACTTTTTACAGTGTGGGAAGTTTCCATACGGATCAAACAAAGGCTCGAAGTCAGTTACTTATCTCAAAGTTTGACATCTACAATTGATGTATGTGTATTTCCATTAGACTACTGCCAAAATGTTGCGACTTGCTTTGATAAGGTGAAGATAAGAGCTTTTTTTCTTGATGACCGTTTCACATTGTTTTAATCTCCATATGACTTGTATCAACCTGTATGGTGACTAAGTGTACAACCTTGAGGTGTGGTATATAAGGGTGAAAGCTGTGGCAGAAACTTCACTCACCTGAGGCTAACACTGAAGTCTCTAACGCGATGAAGTGCCTCGTCATCGTGCTCCTGGCCCTCGTGGCTCTGTCCGAATGCCTTCAGAGGTCAGAAATAACGTAATTTTTTAAAAAATTGATTAGTTGCCATCAATTATTGCTATAAAATATTCTTGTTTTGCTTTTGTGATTAGAATGCCACTGATTAAGGGGAAAACTGCTCGCCAGCGTCTAATGGAGAAGGGTAAATGGGATGAGTACAGACAAAAATATCCATTCAACCCCATGGCCAAGTTTGTGCAGACTGGAACTGAGCCAATGACCAACGATGCCGACGTGAGTGCATTTCATATACCAATTTCACCTCAGCCGTTTGCGGCATGACCTGTTTTATGTTGATCGGTGCAGCTGTCCTACTATGGTGTGATCTCCATTGGCACGCCGCCCCAGTCCTTCAGCGTGATCTTTGACACTGGCTCCTCCAACCTGTGGGTCCCATCCGTCGACTGTACCTCCAGCGAAGCCTGCCGTATGTATTCACCCTGTTGCATGTCATGAAGTGATATTAGCATGATGAATCCTTGCAAAATAATAGTCACTTAATGATTGGGAATTCAATTGATTTTGTTTGGTATGCAAAAGCCACATTAAAAAAGCGGAAAGTCTGGGTGATACAGTGACACTCAAATAGGACTGGGTCAGGGGGTGATAAAAAATGATTTTATGATCTGATCCCTGTGATCGTATGTCATTTTGGTGATACAATCATATTGCGATTTACTGTTTCTAGGTTAAATATAGCTCAATGGTCAAGACACATTTCCCCATCCATTCCTCCAATTGCTCTGTCATACCAAAATACTAAGTGAACATACAGTAAATCGTGATAAAACTGGAATTTTTATCAAGGTTGTAACAAAATAGTGACTAGTAAATGTAGTCATTATATAAAATAGATTACTGCGGACTTGAAGTTTTCTCTGTTTGCTCCTCTTTTCCTGATGCAGAGAACCACAATCGGTTCGACCCCTATAAGTCGACCAGCTTCTTAAGATTAGGCCAGTCTCTGTCCATCCAGTACGGCACTGGGAGCATGACTGGATACCTGGGCAGCGACAATGTTGAGGTAAATTTACCCACAGGAGAGTGCTAAGAAATGACATTCCCCACAATTTTAGGCCTGTTATTTGAATTGTGTGCATTTAGTATAGTAAGTATTCAAGCAATCATACATGTTATCTAATTCAACTAAGGATATTAATGGTGTGCTGCGTAACATTGCCAGTGTAGGGTCTCCATGGAGATGTTATTGCTTAGTCTGGAGTGTTCCGGAGCATGGCTCTAGACATATCTATCTAGCATTGATTTAATTAAGGGTGGTTATATTATAATGCTCAAAAATACCTTGAAAAATCATGCATTGTAACTATTAGCAGGATCGCCTCTCCACAGATCTGACCTATAACTTGGTCTGGTGGCGTCACCTGCTTGTCTCCATGGCGATAGCACCATACTGTGCAACGTTCTAGGCAAACCAATCGCTTAACTCTTACCGGTACTTGATAACAAGTGGGTGGTGGACCTTCTCCAGAAAAGTGACTCATATTTAAGCTGAAGGCTTCATTGAACAGGAAAGTTAAGTGCAAAATGGGGAATGAGAGAGAAGGGAAATTGTCAGAGTCAGGATTCAAACTCACAACCCTGCTGCCGGCTGCACTTGGAGCCTGGCATATGTGTGCTTTGCCTTAACCACTCGACCACCGGGCAGCACATATTTATTCGAATCTATACTTCAAAATATTACATTTATATTGTGGTGATATTTTATTCATATGTTTCAAAATAACACAGCATAGTAGATATTTTTCTTTAATATAGATTAGTTAGACGTCGCTGTCCAGTACATACTGACAGATATTTCATTATTTCATAAAACATTGATGTCTAACAAGGGTACAGTTCTGAATGAGTGTTTCTCCTCCTGCGTTCAGGTTGGGGGCATCACTGTGAGTAAGCAGGTGTTCGGGCTGAGTGAGAGTGAGGCAGAATTCATGGCTTATATGGCCGCAGACGGGATCCTGGGCCTGGCCTTCCAGTCCATCGCCTCTGACAGTGTGGTGCCAGTCTTCAACAACATGGTCTCACAGAACCTGGTGTCGGAGCCTCTGTTCTCTGTCTATCTGAGCAGGTAACAACACACAGGCTCCAAATACTCATGACATCCATAAAACAAGTTATTTTACTTTACTTTCATTCAGTATCTGTCACATATAATGATTGGTAACTTTATACTTATTTACAGAGCACACATTCAAGTAGTGTCAAAGGTGCACTATACGAATCCTGCTCTCGACATAAACAGTGGTCAGATCTACTGACCCACAGGTTGCCGATGTGATTCCTTGGGCAACACTAAACCTGCCTTGCCCTCAGTGTCTGCGCACACTGGTGTGTGAATGTGTCTGAATGGGTTAGTGGTTCCTTCATGGCGCTTTGAGTGCCTTGAAGGTAGAAAAGTGCTATATATAAGTGCTATATATAAGTGCTGCTTGTGTCTATTAAGATTTTATTGCTTTGCCATGAATGTTCCACAGTATGACAGCCAATTGAAATATCTTTCAACTATTATTCAACTGCCGGTATTTTTCCTGCTCAAAACATTCATTTTCAGACCTGTAAACTTGGCTTGGTGGAGTTATTTGCTTGTTTCTATAAAGATGTTTAGTGCCATACTGTGGAACACAGGCAAAGAAATAACATCAAACAAGAAGGTGCCCCACCAGAAAAGTTACATAGTGCATCTTTACTACTAAATTGCAATATAATGAAGAAAATCAGTGGATCCCTTTAGCAGTCTGTTGGTTTCTTCCTTAATAAAACTAAACCATTATTAGAGCTACCTTTCTTGGAGGAGTCTGGCCACTGAAAACGAACCTATATTTATTCAGTCGCAGTAAATGGCAGGGAGGGCATGCAGTGTTTCAACTTGACAAATCATGTTATCGTTTCACTGGGGAACCCATGTTAATCATTTTTTATTTCATTTTTGTGCTTAACAATGATGCTTTTATAGCAATGAACAGCAGGGCAGTGAGGTGGTCTTTGGAGGAATTGACAGCAGCTACTTCACTGGGAACATCCATTGGATCCCCCTGAGCTCTGCGACATACTGGCAGATTAATATGGACAGGTACACACAATAAAACTCTAACACCAGCGTTGACAAAATAATTTGTACTAATATGGTCTATTTTTTAGTGTGACCATTAACGGAAAGATCGTTGCCTGTTCCGGAGGCTGCCAGGCCATCATCGACACTGGCACCTCCATCATAGTTGGACCAAACGCAGACATCAACAACATCAACTCCTGGGTCGGAGCATCACTCGGGAACGGAGAGGTGAGTCATCCCATTATACCAGAACGCTGACCGCAATTTTCCATAGTTTCCCGAACCCAAAGTAAGCAATAATCTCAACTCTGACGTCAAAAGTTTCAAAACAAAAATAACTAATGGGACCTGGTAACTTGTGGTGGAGCTGGAAACTTAAAGATATAAATAAATATAAAAGGGTTTGAATACAGGGATCGTCTGTGTTTTATGTTACAGGCTACAGTGAACTGTCAGAACATCCCGCAGATGCCTGATGTCACCTTCACTCTGAACGGAAAATCCTTCACTGTTCCCGCCTCTGCCTACGTCTCACAGGTGAAATCACATCATTACAATCATTTTAACTATGCAAAAAAAGTAAGACTGGTTTAAGTAATCCAAGTTTTGTGCTTTTTAGGCCTGCTATAAATGTTCGTTATTCAACCTTAGTCCTGTTTTTTAGACTGGGACTTCAGCTTGTTTACCTTTGGTTTAGAACTTCTTTTGACCCAAGCGGGTTTTAGACCTGATTTAAGTCTAGGTTTATTACTGGCTTAAACCTGATTTAGATATAAAGCTGTGCAATAAATTTTAATTGAAATTCAGTCAGATCTAAAAGTTTTGGGGTTCAGACTTTGGAGCAAGAAACTTTACTAATCTTGTGTTAAATGGCAATGATTAAAGGTCTACAATGTTTATGTTCAGGAAATTAATACTGAAAGCCATTTTATATGCCTTTAATAAGACAAAAAATGAAATGTAATCAGAAATTATGATTGATCAGAATGAGGAAAAACATCTTGATACATTTTTTGTCATAAGGCTCGGTATTTTTGAGTTAGTACATATAGTATGAAGTAGACAATAGTCAAATAGACAAAATTGTGATTGTTTTCAAAAATTTGTCTTTGCAGAATTATGGTAGCTGCTATACTGGTTTTGGTCAAGGCGGATCCGAACCACTCTGGATCTTGGGAGATGTCTTTATCCGGGAATATTATGCCATCTTTGACCCCAAGATCCCGGCAATTGGATTGGCGAAGTCTGTGTGATCAGTTGGAGACTCTTACTGTGAACCTGTCTATGCAAAACACTGAAGTAAAATGCATTTGTAGTTATAGATTACATCAAATAAAAGTATCATATCAAGTCATTTGACAGTTTGAATGTGTAAGAGTCGAGATACTAGAGGAACATCTTTAGAAATTCTTTATCTTGTGTTGAAATGTCACACAATAATAACTCCAGTCCAGTCTGGTCTTAAGAGACAGCCGGCCATTCACCCCCATAACATAATGCCTTACTATCAGATTTTGGTGTAGAAAGACCAAGAATAGACTATATTGTGTGACTTTGAGAAACAGCGCAGTTTGAGATAAGAGATGAGCCAAAAACTGGATAAGATATCATTTTATAGTTTTTTTTTAAAGAGAAAAAACACGAGTGGTTGAACAAAATATAAATGATGACTAATTCAAGATAAGGCCTAAACAGAAAATCAAACTACCCAAGATGCAACAGGGAAAAACAGGACTAAACCAACTAAAAGAGGAATAAAAGTGGGACCAAATCAAATAAGTCATTCTACCATGAGAAGGTTTCTGTGCTATTCACACATTTTAAGGACCAGTGATCCAAAGACAATGAAAAACAACTAACTCATGGACGTGGATGGAGCGCCAGTGTAGAGTACTCCACATTGCCAGGATGCTGCGGGGCATGGTGACTTTCTTGTATTTTGGGCTCTCTCAAGTTTTCATATATTTCTATGGGCTTTTGGTGAGCTTTGAAATCCACTGTGGTGTATACAATTGTATTGATTTCCTGAAAAAGATAAGAGTGTTGTCAGGGACATTTGTGAATGAATATGAATATGAAAACGAAATTCCACTGTCCCAATCACTGTGTGGTGTTTGTTGATGTCGAGTACACTTCAATTCTTTACGAAGAGTGATATCTTTCAGGACTTTCCAGACAGTTTGCACATTTATAATATTTTTGATTTATTTATTATAAACAGATAAATGAATTTTGTAATTATCATTTTCTATTTAAGTGAAAAGTCAGGGGTGCGTTCACACTTAGTCCTAGTTTGAGCCCAGTTTTGTCTAGATGTAGACTTGGTTTGGGCCAGTTCCTGTCCTGGTATTGTCCCAGTCTTGTCTAGGTTTAGTTTTGGGTTTGGTAAGACAAATGTCGGTTTTGTCTAAAAATCTATACAACACTAACTGTCAGCTAACATTTTGAACGTTAAACAGATCTATATATATAGTAGCACGTGCGTTTCTGGTCAGATGATTGTGACTACACTCACCTCATGTTCCTGTTTCACACTCACTGGGGCTGTGTCTGTCGGAGGTGATTCAGCATGTTTCGTGCCTACAAAACAGCAATGCAGCTTGATAAGTGCTACTGGAAGTAAAGTTATTTTGTGACAAACTTTAAACTATGTGTATACATTTTGCTTACTGGACTGTTTCTGTTTTGCCTTCACGCAGCAGAAAACCAAAGCAGTCAATGTGGTTATACAAATCACTACTGCCATAGAGACAACAGCGGGGAGAGGAAAACTCCAGGGATCTCTGTTAAACAATACAAGGCCTTTTTATGTTGATACTAGCACCAAATTATCACATGCTCAGTATTTTGTATTTATTTATCCATTATAAATGTAAACATGTATGATTAACTAAAATAAATAATAATAGCAACAAAAAGATAATGATTCAAATTTTTCGGCTCAGCTTGTGTGAAAATCCATTGCAAAATGATTTAACTTTTTTGCAGATTTTTTTTTTGGGTCTCTTTATTCATTTAACTTTTCGACCAAACATTATAATTGCTATTTACAATGTTGGCCTTGTGAATGGATAATATTTGAATGACTCTTTTTGCTGTGTACCCAATCTAGTTCAGCATGTTCTATCATTGCATTTAGATTTTTTGTACAGGAAAAATAGTAAAATACTCATTAATTATTTTAAAAGATGCATTTATGTAACTTTTCAGTTTTATGTATGCTTGTCTGTGTGGAAATGTGGCAAAAATCAAGGGTATCTATCACAGGTGTTTAATCTCTCTACAGATCTGGGGTCTTATCTATGAAAATTTAAGTGCAGTTTTTACTAAAAACATTCAAGTGTATTATCAACTTTACTTCATAAAACTGGTCACAGACTAAAGGACTTGTGATTCACTAGACAAGTTGAATGAGAGAAAACCAAGTCCTTTACTGTTGTTTTGCCTTGGTGTAAATAATTGTGAATAATCATTAAACATCATGATGTTTCTTCTCACAATAATCATGACACTCAAATTGGATATCGTGACATCCCAACCTGGAAGGATCACTCATGTCTTGTCCCAGGGCAGGTTCAGTTGGCTCCAGGTTTGTAGAGATGCTCTGAGCTTTAGTGGTGGTTTTATGGGATAGCAGATGATCGGTAGTGTCTAAAAATAGGTTAAAAAACATAAACAAGTCAGCAAATAAATAAATAAATAAATAACTTACCTTTAACTTCCACATAAAAGTCTGAGTACATTGGGGTTCCCATCACAGTACACCTGTAAAACCCCTGGTCACTGAACTGTGCATTTGAGATAGTGAACTGGACCCAGCCATCCCCTTGGCTCTGGGTCACTCTGCCGCTCAGAAAATCACACACATAGCCGTCACTGTTCAGCAGCAAGTAGCACCCTCCTGGATACAGTTTACAGCAGGATTTAGAGTACGAGTTGTAAACTGGAGGAAAAGCCAGTCTCAGCAAAATGTTTGTGAACTCCGTCATTCTCTGCTGTCCATGTGCATGAGAAATGTCTACAAAAAAAAAAAAACAATACAAGATACAAAAGATACAACATGGTAATTTTAAGAATTGTTACAACATAGCTTACATTCCACTCACTCAGTACAAGAAGTATAACAAAGGCAAACTTCATCTTGAATCAGAGTTACTTCTGTTTTTTATGTCGCATCTACACAGCTCTTAGACTGCTGAGGTCTGACGCCCCTCCTAAAACGTAAACACAAGTTCAGAGGGCAAGTACATTCTGCAGAAATATGCATGTATAATTGACTAAAACTGAGTATTTTTGGGAATAGATTTAGGATAGTGTATTTTATTTAAAATACTTTTCTTACTTGACATAAGATGCAGGGGCGACTGAATGGGTAAAAGTGAATTGTTTACCAAGGGCTCAGTGCTGGGAAGGGGCCTCTAAAAGTCTGTAATGTGCATTGTTCATGTGGAGCAGATGCTCTGCGGGATCACCAACATTGTTTATTCCCTAGGGCCCAGAATTTGGTTCTAGACATCATGGTAATTCTCCTTTTCCATGTATGGCAAAACTGAAAAGCACCCAACAAACAAATTTTGTTACAGTGAAGTACATGGGTGCATTATTAAAACCAGTAAGATGGCTGAGGCGACATGGTGACAAGAGGTTAGTGCTCACATTGTACAGAAAGGTCTCCGTTTGATTGGGCATTCCTAACCCCCCTAATCCACAGTCATCCAGAAAAGTATAAAAGGCGTTGTCCACTTTCCTGTTGAACAGAGCTGACCTTATTGGGTAATTGAAGAAGATATTGTGCCGCTCGGTGGAGGAGTAGATAGGGTCCATGTGCAGCCAGCCACTGGGACAATTTGCTGAATGTCCATCCCTCTCTTATTCCCGAGAGTTCCTGATAAAGCCTACAGGATAAAAAAAAAAGCTAAAAAAAAGCTAAAAAAAAAAAGATTTCTCTATGAATGGAACCTTACATAAAATCAATCATTAGAGTCAATTGTCTACATAAAATGATTTATTTCTGTAATTTCTTCTTGTTCTTTTCCCTCCTAGAAAAGAAATGCAAAATGTATGTACATGATAATTAGCCGACACAATATACGGTATGTACCACAATTAACATAAATAATCTTAATATAAATCAAAAATAAACACTCAAACTTTTCTCCGTTTGAGAACTTAAAATTTTATACATCCCATTTTGAAAACATTTTATTTCCTTTCAAAACATTGTCTTGCAAATGAATTTTTCCGAGGCACATAAACTCTTCTATAATTAAAAAGAGATTCAACACTTCTCAGATGCACAGCCCCATGATTAAGAGAAACAGGCAACAATCTAAATGTACAAAAGGCGGTTTGTATTTTAAGCAGTGCAACGCCCCCTGCAGGTGTAGAGGAGTCCCATAAGTTCACAGTTTGTGGATGCATAAATAACAGGAGGGCCCTTCAGCTCTAGTGTTGCATGTTGAGAGCGGATCATTCGTCGGTGAAGGTGATGACGTCGTAGTGGATGCCTTGTCGCTGCAGCTGTTCCAGTTGTTCAGGTGTGGCCTCTGTGTAGACCGTCTGCGACTGAGCCATGGCTGCATCTGCCACTGCTGAAATATACACAAATATGCTTAATTTTTCTCTTTCCTTTCAGGATTGCCAGAACAAATTACCTGCCAATAGTGCAACTGCTTACTATAATTTAATGCCGTTTGACCATTTAATCAGTCTGGTACAGGGAGAATGCTGGCCTTTTGTAAATGAAAGTATAACATACTATACTTACATACACATACACACCCTCATGTGCATTAAATATTGTAAGCCAGAATAGAATATTATGACATCGTCTGAAACCCCACACTACCTTAGTTCCAAGTTGCTGACAAACCTGTGA
The DNA here is from genome assembly GCA_015082035.1 of Chaenogobius annularis. Classification (NCBI taxonomy): domain Eukaryota; kingdom Metazoa; phylum Chordata; class Actinopteri; order Gobiiformes; family Gobiidae; genus Chaenogobius; species Chaenogobius annularis. The sequence continues at coordinate 835,528 of BJKM01000037.1, forward strand.
CAGCCGAATGCGCCGCTGCCTCCAACTCTTCAGCGCTGACGACTTGCTGTTCGGAGCAGGCAGGGAGGTACTGGATCTGACCATTGTGACTCACAGCAATCTAAATAAGAGCCACAAACAGGATTAAAGAGCACTTCTTCATTTACAACGTCATAGCAAAAACACAAAAGCAATAAATGATCTAACCTTTTCCCCTTCCACAAAAGCGCCGTCTTCTTCTGAATACTGAATGATCTGTCCATCTGGCATCTGAGAGACCGAAACAGTTCAATCACAGACACGTTATGATGATACAGAGTATAATTTCTCCAAAACAAACCTGAATCTGATTCCCATCAGCTACAACAACATACTCCTGAGGAATTAAGTGCGAAACTCCATCTTGTGCAATGATGTATTGGACCTGTTAGGTGGAAACAGAGATTTTGTTATAGTTTCACCAGCTCCTGACAAGTTAAAGCAGGGGTGGACAATTGTTTTTTCCACAAGGGCCATATTCTAATCAAGGCATGTGGCGAAGGGCCAGGCCGCAATCATTGGTGTGACAAATTCTTATCATTATAAGCACTTTTCGGTAAAATATATTTGATCTATTGTTTCATTAATTTCATGTTATTAAGGACATGTGCGGATACTAAAACAATAAAACAAATGGAAAGAGTAACAATGACTTTTAAAACTTGAGGGGGGACGGATTAAAACAGGCCGAGGACCCCCCTGGGTCCGCAAATGCCCAAGTCTGAGTTCATGAGTTTATGTAACGTTAAGTGGCATACCTCAGTCACTTGGTTGTCGTCCGTCACTAGATGCTGAACTGCCTGTCCATCGATAGTTATGTAAGTGCCCTCCTCCTGATCAAAGTAACGCAGTAAATCTTCAGCACTAATTGTGATACATTATTCAAAACACAGAGCTCTTATAAACCTGGTCAGATCCAGCCTGATCCTGGGAGACAATGATGTGTTCCTGTGCCAAAGCCTGAAGCCGCTCTGGAGAGATGCCTGTCTGAGTCTGCAACGCTGTTTAGAGCACAACACAGAGAGTTTAGAATTGGAGAGTGTATCAAATGGTAAATAGGTTTTTTTCTTTTTTTATGAACACAATATATATGTTTCTTACACTGAAGAGTGGCTAGTGCTTCTTCGTCACTGTTAACAATTATTGTTTGTGAAGTACTGGACGTGTTCTTGCGTGTGGGATTGTCCTGGTTGTGGAGGCGCTCCATATGAAATTTCAGGTGGCCATTACGTTTGAACCTGGGAAACCAGAACTCTTATTAACTATTCAAACACATGTGTAGCTTTGTAACCATTCGGGTAAATGATATCATAATAAACTCATAAGTTTAAGAGCTGATAATTACCTTTGCCCACATTGGTTGCAATGAAATGGTTTCTCATTTGTGTGAGTCATTATATGTCTCCGTAGGTCTTTCTTGTTCTTGGAGGCAAAGCTGCAGCTGGGACACTTGTGAGGACGCAGGTAGGAATGTAGCTCCATGTGACTCTGAAAAAACAGAAATTAAACAATGACCTAAACATTTTAAAAACAAAGCTACCTACAGAAAGAGTAACACCCTACCTTGACCTCGAGCCAGGAGGCCGATGTGAAGTCACAGTCTGCACACTTAAATGTGTTTGGGTCTATGTGCGCCCTCTTGTGGTTCTCCATGTCAGAGCGCCCCTGGAAGGACTCCATGCAGATGCGACAGGAAAATCTTTTAGTGTTGGGACCTGGCGAACTCAGAGTTGGAGAGGCTGGGGTATCACTGCTCAGCTAACAGATGTAAAAAAAAAAAAAAAAAAGTTTGCTTGAGCTTATGCTTGTTTGAGCTACACTTCCTTCAAGATGACAATGACAAAACAGCAATACAATACCTCAACTTGTTGCACAACACCTTCAGGCAGAGCAGTAGTGAGGTAGTACTTTTCACTTTTTATATTGTCTTGGGATGGAGTCTTCCCATTAACACTTAAATATTATGATTTACAGTTAGGTTAATGTCAAAGTAAAACACATTTTGCATATTGCATATACAATGAATAAAGCTGACCCAAGACTCTGGCCATCCTCCGCTGATTCCACCACATTGTAGTCTTCACTTTCATAGTCACCAATGGTGATCTGAGTGATTTCAGACTGGGAGGTAGATGCTTCATAGGCTTCCTGTAGCACAGTCTCACCATTTTCAGACACATGGACAGTGACAATCTTTGGTGCTGATGCGGAAGCTGTTCCTGGAGCTGAAGTAACTGTCCAAGTACCTTTTTCTTTACCATCAGGATTTAACACAGCAACCTACAAAGAATGGCCAGCATTACACCTAGATATTGTTTTTTGTAAATATAAAATGCTAAATTTAGGCTAATGTTTGACTAACCTGTAATGAGTTTCCCACAAGTTCTCGAGCATTACTCATGTTAAGCAGCAGGTCAAGAGCATTCTGAGCTGAAATTTCCCCAGATTCACCTAAAAACATAGTGTATTAAGGATAGTTGTGAGGGAGATTTTATACATTCAAAATGTTTACAAACCTTGCTCATAGATAATAGTGTTTCCCAAAGCATCTTGGGTAACGGCAGCATTTTCCATGCCTTGTATTGCTTGCAACGTTGATGGATCCACCGCAACCTTCAAATGTGTAGCAATATGTAATTAAACATAGGTTTTATTGTGTTGCTTTAAGTATGAGAAACTTACAATGGTGTTTTGCAGGCTCTGTATGTTTTCGTGCTGTTGTTTGAGCTCCTCAATCTGCTGAAGGGTGAAGAAGGGTTTGCGTCGTTTCTGAACCGGCTCCTCGGGATGTGACTGTGACCACTCTTCAAATGTTTCAGGGTGACGACACTGCACATGCAGACGCAGGTTCTTCCTGTGTTTGGTCATGAAGTGGCACATGGTGCAGGAGAAAGGCTTCTCCCCTAAAGAAAGAGGGTCTGTAAACACTTAAACCAAGCATTTATAACTTTTAAAAATGCCATAATTTATATGTCTATTTTGAAGAAAATTGCAAAATTTAGGCAAATTATTTAACAAATGCGGCTGCTCGGAGCTGTGGTCGCAAGGTCTCAGGTGCCTGTCGCGGCGGCAACCCCCGAACCCAGTGGTGGACACCGGAAGTAAGGGATGCCGTCAGGCGGAAAAGGAGGCCTATCAGGCCTCTTTGGCTTGTGGGACTCCTGAGGCCGTTCACGGGTATCGGGGGGCCAGGCGTGCCGCAGCTCGTGCTGTCACAGAGGCAAAAACCCGGGTCTGGGAGGAGTTCGGGGAGGCCATGGAGGAGGACTATAGATCGGCCCCAAAGAAATTCTGGCAAACCGTCCGGCGCCTCAGGAGGGGGAAGCAGTGTTCCACCAACACCGTTTACGGTGCGGGTGGGGACCGGCTGACCTCGACTGGGGATGTCGGACGGTGGAAGGAGTGCTTTGAGGACCTCCTAAATCCCACTGTCACGTCTTCCGAAGGGGAAGTAGAGACTGAGGACTCGGAGGCTGACTCATCTATCACCCAAGCCGAAGTCACTGAGGTTGTTGGCAAACTCCAGTGGCGGCTCTGGGTGGATGAGATCGCCCTGAGTATCTAAAGTCTCTGGATGTTGCAGGACTGTCTTTGTTTGACACGCTCGGCACATCGCGTGCGGTCGGGGACGGTGCCTTCTGGACTGGCAGACCGGGATGTGGTCCCTCTGTTCAAGAAGGGGACCGGAGGGTGTGTTCCAACTATAGAGGGATCACACTCCTCAGCCTCCCTGGTATGGCTATTCCTAGGTACTGGAAAGGAGAATCCGACCGATAGTCGAACCTCGGATTCACGGAGGAGCAGAGTGGTTTTCGTCCTGGTCGTGGAACACTGGACAGCTATACTCTCCATCGGGTACTCGAGGGTTCATGGGAGTTTGCCCAAACAGTCCACATGTGCTTTGTGGATCTGGAGAAGGCTTTCGCCCGTGTCCACGGGGTGCCCTTTGGCGGGTGCTGCGGGAGTACGGGGTCCGGGGCCTTTGCTCAG